>JAQMYG010000014.1:5637473-5664768 GCA_030014215.1 Clariallabes teugelsi | reverse complement strand
TGTAGAATGTAGAAAATAAATCACTAAACAAAAACAAAGAAATTTGCAAATGACCCCAAACTTTTGAACGGTAGTGTGTACAGTATATACACTAACGTTCAAAAGTTTTAGAACACTTGCAAATTTCTTTGTTTTAATAAAAATCAGGAACCATCATGGAGTTAGAAAGTGTTCTAAAACTTTTGAACGGTAGTGTATGTGTGTATATATATATATATATATATATATTTCTGTACTCTTCATAGAGTGGATTCCGATTGGCCTGGAATAGTTTTTCTTAATGTTAAGTGCGATTTCAAACTGCAGGAAGTGAAGCTGCTCAATTCAAAGGGAACCGTGTAGGGAACAACGGAACAGTGGGTCTTTACTTCGGCAAAAAAATTCCCATCAGTCATTGCTAGTTTATAGTTTATAATGGTATTCATTTTTGTTTTGATAAATATTCAATATTTAATTTCTGTAGTGTGAAATTTTCACAGCAGCAGCATCAGGTATCCGAGGTCCTTATGTATGTTACCACGGTGGAATGGTGGAATTCTGATGAGGGAAGTTCCCTTAAGTAACGTTCCCTGCACACAGAGCAGGGAGTAGGGAGCACGCTGTGAAGTACACGCCGGAATGGGACACAGCCATACTCTCTTTAAGATTAGTATTTGTTCTTTATTTTATGGGTGATTGGGGAAACACTGCCACCTAGCGGACTGGAGTACGGCGTGGAAGATTTTGAAGTATTTCGTCAATTATTAAATACTTTTGTTTAATAATTTTAACATTTACATATAGGAATTCTTCCGGCTGACAAATCGGACAATTAAGATTTGTGCTATAGAACTGAATTAAAATCGCAAAATTGCAGAGCCACACGCAAATAGAATAATATAGCATTCAGCAAAGCTTTAAGTCGTTTGTGGACGAGTAATGTGTGTACAAATGAATACGACTGAAGGGTAGGTACTAAATTGGTTTGCAAGCCGATTCAGCTAGAGGAAAATAAACTATACGTATTTAATAAGAGACATTATTAACACTCCATCCTTTCGGCAAATTGAGTCACTTGTGAAGACACCAGTTTTTATATTTATTAACTGATTTCACTTTCCTTACCGGTTACTGTGTACACACACACTCTTCAGCATTGTTAAGTGTGTCCGTACACTCAGACATTGCCTAATAGTTATTTAAACAACACTTTGGCTAGTCCATAAGCTCGAACTTCAAATTACAGCTTCTCCCTCCCGCGGTAAAGTTCCACACTCGCCACATGTTCACACCTCCAGCGTTGAAAGACAGTTCGCTTACACGTGATGTAATAAGTGTAATGATTTCTTGTGCATCGGCTTCAGGCTGTTCATTTAATACACAAAATGTTTATTAAAAATTAGTATCCGAGTTTAGTATGAAAAATATTTCCATGTCGTTGGAGTGACGGGAAAACAAAGACGCACTGCAGCTCGATTACGTGAACACAGAAAAAAAGATCATCGAATTAAAGATAAAAAATAGCATTGTTGTAATAGAATGTACACTTCTATTAAATAGAATGTCTCTGCAGTTACATATAGAGATAAGCGGTGATTTTATTTATTTATTTATTTATTTATTTATTTAATTTTTATTCTAAATATGCCATGACCTCCAGTATATAGACTTTAATACTTGCACTATCGATCTGTAAGGAGAGGTTTGGTCCCTGGAAAGCAATGGATCAATAGATATTGGCTCAAGTTTATATTATAATTCATATCACCAAGCACTAATTCATTTATATATTTTTTAAATTATTATTTTTTTATTTTGTGATATATGAAATGAATGTTTTAAATTCAGCAAAGGAAAAACTCATACTGCATGCTTGTTAAATAAAACCTAAGCTGAGCTGATTTAGAATTGAATCATGGCACACGCTAGAATTGATTCAAATCAGAATGATTCAGTGATTCAGATCTGGATAGTCAGTGTTATTGTAGTCAAATTCAACTATATCAGAATGTAGAAAGCTCAATTTAGACCTCTCAGGTTAGTCCAGCTTTTCACGTTGAGCCACCCCCACGTGCGATGTTCCCCACACACACCAGAGAACGAACGAGTCGTTAACTACCGAAGTTCAGGTAATCCATCCTGCGTGCTCGCCTAATCCACCCATAATCACATAATCCATCCCAGATCGTTTTGATGGTTTCCTCCACCCGGTCTGTGTTTACTCACACGTTCACTGAGAAGCGGCTCTACTCTGCACTTTTCTGTTGGGATCGTGTAGGTGTGATGATAACAGAGCCATTGAGTGTGTGTGTGTGTGTGTGTGTGTGTGAGGGAGGGAGGTATGAGCAAACTTTGATCACGATGCTGTTCATTGATTCGTGCGCTTTTTTTCCCTTGCAGTTTGTTTGTTCTTTTGTTCTTTCCCGCTCTCCCTCGAGTAAGGACCTTGACCTCGCGTATCTCCTCCAACTCGTCTGTTTTGCATCCCTTCCATCTTTACGAAAGAAAGAAAGCGCTGCGTTGTTTCTGCACGGCCTCGGGGCTTTTCCGTTTGTGTTCGTTCCAAGTTTCGATCTTCCCCGGCCCTTTCGCTTTGTAACAAGGCCAGAAGTGCCGCGAGAGCGGTTTGATAGTAGGCAGCGCCGCCTCTCACCAACATCACGCCCCTCTTTGTTGGTTTAACCTCCACCTACTTCACTGCGAACATTAATTCTTCAGCATTTGAAGCTGGGTTTAGGATCTAGAGAATGAAAGGAATAGTACTAGTGTTTGATTTGGGTCAAAATGAAGCACTTTTGATTATTAACAATGAAACGTTATATGGAATAAGTGTATCAGTTTATACACTTGATGTGTGCTGTTGTAGGAAATTAACAGTTGAACAATTTCTGAGACTAATGATATAGTAAGAGGCTGTCATGGACCTGAAATTTCAAGTTGAGCTGAAAGCAGGGACACCAACAACAGGAACTGATGAAATAATTAGTTCTTTAACTATAGTCTTCTCAGAGAGAACAAATCAACACCTTGGGACCAATCAGAATGAAGCACTCGGTAATATGGAAACGGAGGGTCTCCTTATTTTCTTAAATCTTTAGGGGCTTTTTTCTTAGAGTAAACATGTCTGAGAGAAGATAATGGCCCGGGACGCACTTTAAATCACATCATCCTCAACAACAGATGAAAAGCCTCGACCCTGGGCAACGAGCAAGAACAAGCTGAAAGCACCTCAGGATCAGGATCAGGTCCTAAAGAAGCTCACCGGAGCTGAAAGTGACTGCACGTGTGTCCTTCGCGGAACATCGCAGTGATTTAATGGCATGCAAACAGGGGAAGGCCACACACAAAGAGGAGTCATTTATCCATCCTTCCCTTCCCTGCATGCGCAATTTAATAAAGCGCCGAGCAATAAAACAGCTCCCTTCAAATCCAGGGGCAAATACCAGCTCATAAACACAACACAGCACGGAGCTCAGGCGAAGGGCATCGGACGGCCTGCGGGGGAAAGCCTGCCGCGCATCTCGCAAATCAAGTCCTACAAGATGCCCAGCTCCGACCTAAACAGCGCTACTTGTTGCAGCGGCAGTTTATTAGCGAACCACGCACCGGCTATCAATAATGCAGATGTGGTTGCTCAACACCCTCGTTTGTTTGTGTAAATACCTCCACGAGTGGGCAAGCATGTATGAGTTTCGAATAAAGCATAATTAATGGAAGCACATTGATCACGCGTCAGGTTCCGGGCCCGGGTAATTAACGCGGCTCTCTGAAATATTTATGCCGTCTGGAGTAAGAGCAGAGCATCGAGAGCAACCATGCGGAAATCCAAACCGCAGTCCGGCTATTAAATATTAAAAGGGAACATTAATCTAAAGCCTTGTTTTGCGGTGACAGAGGATGGGGATTGATCCCGAGTACGGTGAAAGCCGTTTCAAAGATTCGACCGCAGAGTCACAGGAGGTCAAACACGGGGTCAGGGTGGATTCGATGGAGCTTTACGCCTATTTTTATCCGTCGTTTCAAATGCGACGTTGTCCGAGAATATCGTCAGGGTTGTGAGCGATGCTGTAGTTTCAAACTGATTGAAAAGCACACTGCGTGAGATGCTGGTCTCTGCCGATGAGTCGCATTACTCCACCGGTCCTTCAGCTCATTTTGTTTCCCCTGCTCTTATTACAAGATGTAGGTCAGGACCACTACATTCACACAAGCTCACACCTACACTTCCCCTCCTGAGGAATGATGCTCACCCTGTTGCATGATTAAGTCCCATCGTGTGTATCGCTGACTCTCAAACACCAGGGGACGACTTAAAAGAAATAAACATGGCAGCCTGCCAGCTTATTTTGACTCCGGCGTATCTAGCTGCCTGAAATAGGCTCGGAGGCTTATTGCCCGAACCGCGTCTTTCCCCTTCGCGTGACCTCATGAATAAGTATTGGTAAAGCAATTTTTCCAGATTCCGAAAGGAACTTTTTTTTTTTTCTTTCTGGCGTAGCAGCCAGCACCCATTTGCCCACCGTAATTCAGGAACAAATGAGGTAGCATCAGCTAAACGGGATATCAGAAGGGTATAAGACGAATACCAGGCGCGTAGTTCCCAGTCAGGCGCATCGTGGTGTGCATCCACGTTAATTAGGCATTAAGTTAGGCTTTGTGGCATCTCAGAAGGGCGTTAAATTAATGCGCACACCTTGACGAACACCAGCCCAAAAGTAATTGCATCGACTGTGTGCTTAACACTACGCTAATCTAAGATCACTTACAAGCTCTGCTCTGCATAGTGAAAATCTCTCTCTCTCTCTCTCTCTCTATCACACACACACACACACACACGCACGCACTCGCTGTCTTGCTGTTAAGCTTGTGTCAAAATTGAAAGTGTGCTAATTGATCCTCAGTAAATCAAACAGAATATTAATTGTCTCACACTTAGTTTTTAGTTCAGCTAATGTGCATGTTAAGAGCAGTGCAAAAACAAAATAAAGCGCACACACCAGACCTACTGAAATGGACACACATGGAGGCAAACAACATGTTTAAAAATGTAACCTGAAAGTCATTTTCAGCTGTTGAATCAGCAGGCTGTTCTTACAGGACACTTATAGACACAAGCATGTATTATCTCTGTGTGTAGCAGTGGAACAGCCTTATTTCTTCATCATGCTGGCATTTAGTCAAATCTCCCTTTCAACCCGCTGACGGTTATTCAAACACCCGTGTGGAACTTAGCTGGAAGACCGGTGTCGATTTTGACGAAGTGGATTTTTGAAAAGGTGCTTTCGAAACTCCAGGAAACAAACAAAAAAAAGCCTACATGGAACATGAAGCACAGTGCAAATTTCTGCTTGATCCAAAAAAAAACAAGAAAGCTGAACTTCACCTGACTTTTTGCTTTAAACAATATCTGGTACTTTGGAGAAAGAAAAAAAAAATCCAGATTAATCCCAGCTGTCCTTTTCGATGTTGGAAATAATTTGATAAATGACATTTTGTGGCCACGGCTCCGGGCCCGGCATCTCGCTTTGATAAATGTTACTTTCCTTGGGTTGTCTTCAGTCAAAGGCCTTTCTTAAAGGCCACCTTCGTCATCATCACCGCTCGCTTTTGATGAGACCCGAACCTGCTACTGTTATTGCAGATGTAAAGAGCGAGGGAAAGAAACACGCCGACAGACATAAATGTCAGCGCGGAGCATCGTAGGCGCCCACCAAGATATTCAAGAGGAATGCAGATTTCTTCACTCCTGTGATTCAGACTTGTGTGAACTCTCCGAACTGATATCGTTACATATAATATGCCTGATAAAATTTGGGTTCTGAACTATTTCAATATGAATCAGAACACGTGATTTTAACTGACAGTGCTAAATCATGCAGAATCAGGCCAGGTAATGTTCACATCATACATCAACATGGTAAAAGTGGCGTGGTTGTTGGCAAGACATGATCAGTTTTTGAAATGCTGCATCAAATACAGGTGTTCCTATTAAAGTGGTCATTATGTGTCGAAGAGCTTTTACACACAAGTGCACTATGTAGACATAAATCTAAATCCCTTGACGTATTTCTGCATTTTGTCCCAGTGCAGTACCACTTGTTATGTTGCTGCAGATGTCTTTCCAGATGTTCTAGTCTCTTCAGTTAATAGTAATGGCCCTAAGATTCTCAGAGGAACCCTTTCATAGCAGCCTAAGTGAGGACATAAGCAGTAAAACATGAGACTGAATATGACAAACTAGCACCTACACTGGAGATCTTTACACCATTCTGGGATGGATAAAAAGACATGGATCTAGGGAACTGAAGAAGGAAGCAAGGTCCAATACATTTACATTTATACCAGAAACTTCTATTCTACGATATATCATACTAGTACAAATTTATCAAGATTTAGGAGTTCCACTAAAGCTTAGGAAATGGTGTCACTGGGAACCAGGACTGACACTGATCAACCAGGGACACCACTGAGGGAAGAAGCCAGACCCCCACTGAAGGACAAGGTCTACCACACAGAAACCACAGCCTTATCTGAGAGATCAAGATCACCAGTGAGGAATCAGGGCCACCACTGAAGATAAAGATGTAAATGAAGAAAAATCATAATGTCTGAGGAACCAGGACTGACACTGAGGAAGGAGAACTACAGTACCGCTGAGGAGCCATGACTGAAACTGAGGAACTAGGACTGACAGTAAACAAACCGGGATACCACTAAAAGGCCAAGACTCCCACTGAAGGTCCAGGATGACCACTGATTATCCAGGGCCATCTCTGAGGCTTGCCAATGAGGCAACAGAGCCACATCAAAGAAACCAGGATTACGAATAAGGAACCAAGGCCACCACTGAGAGACTAAGATAACCAGTAAGTAACCAAGACAACTAATGATGATCCTGAAACCCCACTAAGTGACCAGAATCTCCATTGTTGACCCTGGGACACCAATGAGAAGTAAGGAATCAGGACTGCCACTATGAAAAACTAGATCATCACTGAGGAACGAAGACAGGTACTGAGAAACAAGGCAACCACCAAGATACGAGAAGAACCAGTGATGAACCAGGGCTACAACCATGATCTCTGCTAGGGGCTTACATGAGACTTGGGTTGAGAAAGCAAATTGGCGTTTGTGCGTTCAGTTCTGGACCAGGAGATGGTGTAAAGACCTAAAGTACAAGGACGAGAGACCCAGATTTAATTCCTGCAGGAAAGGGAAGCCAATGGAGTAAGGAAGTCAGATGAGAGAATTAGAGAAGGCAATGAACCATATGAGCACCAGCTTTATGAGCATTCTGTAGAAGAGGTACAGCATATGAAGTGGAGAGTTAATATTCAAGTCTGGCATACACTCGGGATGTGATGGCAGTTCCATCACAGAAGTCGTATTATTCCGAAGTTATAAAAATGAACTCTGATCTATCTGGTGGGTTGATGTGTAGAGATTGTGTGGAGCAGATACGAATTAAGTCGAAATGAGCTGAAATGTCGATCATTTAACACTACAAATGTCAGTAGGTAATTTAGATATATGTCATAAATCAGTGGATATCCTGATGACTTGGGTGGGTGTTCAGTAAAGGCTGTATAGAAGGTTAATTGATGGTCTGTATATTAAAGTAGCATGTGATATCATTAATTGGTTAGTGGATTGTTGGAGCTGTTTTGTGTTAATTTGTCTATACAGTCCTATACAGTCCATTTTGCCTTAAAAAGCTCAGGGGTGTAGTGCTGACGTATGGGGCATCTATAGTGTAATGACAACAGTTGCACCTAATCATACTGTATGTGATCTTGTTCTTGCATTCAAATTTTGAGGCTGATCGTTTTTCCTGGTGCAAGACTCAGATTCATCAGACTCAACAGATCGGCGGACTTTACACCGTCCCTAGATGAAACCTTATATAAAAGTAGTAAAAAAGTAAACGTCTCATTATTGTTTTCCTCCTCTGCCTTCACATGCACTGAAGGCCAATGAAGATTTCTCTTTTTTCTGCTCCTAAAGCAGCAGCTCAGTGCCGTAATTGGCCCTTTGTGTGAAAGGAGTAGAGGCGAAGTGCACGCTGAAATGAGATTCAGATCTTGGACTAGAGAGGCAGAGCGGTGGGGAAGTGATGAGGAGTGATAGCGCAGCAGAGGACAAAAGTGCCAGTGATTACGTTTATTTCCACTGCAGCAGGAGAAAAACCTGCTCGGAGGCTCTGATTGCTGCTCTGTACATTTGTGCAGGGATTTGGCTTGAGTTTTTTTTTTTTTTTTTAATATTGGCACACAAATATACAATCTTAATTATAATTTGCTCTCTGTGGGTTACATCTACTACGTATTCGTTTCAGTGCTGCATTTTGTGATATGATTATGCTCTGTCATTTTACTATAAAGTCTGGATTCGAGTTTGTTTATGAAACAATATCATTTAATAAATGCAGTTAAATTGGCTTGGATTATTTTCTGTGCCTGGACACCTACATAAATCTAATTTTAATTTCACAGGCATTATCGTGATCATGCGCGTCCGCTGTTTTGAAGTGAAATTGAAATGAAGTTGTACTATGGAGAAGTATTATGTCCCGAACTGTGACTGTATGTTATTTGAGCTTAATGAAAAAAAAGGTTAGTTCTTATCCTATCTTATCCTACCTGATCTACACAGCATGGCCAAAGATTGTCACCATTTCAGAAGGGCTAAATTGTCCTGCATCAAGCATAAAAAAAACCTTTAAAAAACACCTTTAAAATTTTAAAACACCTTAAAGGACTGTTCTGAACCTTAATTTTTGTGTTGAATGGAGATCACTTAAATGCTTATAAAAGATACACAGTTAAAAAAAAGCATTAAGAGCATTAGTAAGAGCATTTCCACATGCACAATGTGATAACAGTTGTGTGGCCGTAAGAAATCCACTTGTTAGTGAGACTCATCAGAAAACACGGTTAATTAACCCTGGGAATCATAAAGATTGGGCTTTGGAGCCATGGAGAAAGGTCATTTGGTCTGATGAGTCCGGAGTGAAGAGCATGTCAGGGTAAGAAGGGAAGAGCATGAAGCGATGCACCCATTATTGCATATCGTCCACCGTACAAGCCTCTGGAGGCTGTGTTTTGATCTGGGGTTGCTCAGTTGCTCAGGTCTCGGCTCAGCAATGTTATGTGGCAATAAAATGAAGTCAGCTGACGACCTGAATGTACTGAATGACCAGGTTATCACATCTACAGTATGTAATTTCTTTCTTTCTGGATAGAGCAGGCATATTCTGAACTCAAATTGTAAAAAGGTGCATGAGGAAACATTTTTTATACAAGAATTCATCATAATACTGTGCACCATAATCAAAGATAAAGATGGTCAATGTAATCTTGGTAGTATGCGATGTAAAAGTCGTGTGTTATGTGCTGTGATTTTCTCCCCATGCATTGCAAGAAAGACAGACAGACAGACATGAAATCTTTTTGCTTTTACATCCAGGCTACTGATTTGTCCACCGCTGTGCCTGTAATTGGTTCTATGATATTCTGTAAACACGGGCAATAAATCTAATTCGGGAAAAGAGAAAGGATCAATTGTATAAGTTATATAAATTCATGGCTCATTGTAAGTTTCATAATCGAAAATGAAGTTTCAAAAGCACAGTTTGTTTGGTGGTTTTTCTTCTTCTTCTTAGTTTTTTTTTTTTAAACCCTTCAGTCACATTTCTGCACTTCACACTCAAAGCTCACCACTCAACCTCTCCACTTTGCCAATTTTTGCTTTTTGTTTCTCCAATGGTGCATTTACGGTTGCTATAGTAGCACTTGCGCTCCATTGGCAACCATTATGATTAATGTGTAGTTCAGTTCAGATGGTCGCTACGTCTGCACCGTCCTGGTTCACCCTGTGATTAGTCCTTTATAAAGGGCACCACACAAAGCGTCCCTCGGAAAAGCTGTACTAACAAGCAAGCCTCATCTCCCACACACACACACATTACAATTAGCACGGTCGTTTATGTTTAATGTTGCATTGCTATAAATGCCGCAAGCAGCAGGCTTGCTCTGGAAAACGCCTGTGGTGACAGATGTTAATGGTCAGGGATGTTCAGTCAGTGATTCACGCGACTTTTAGGCTGTTCAGGAACTATTAAATGCTGCATTACAAGCTTGCTCTACGAGTGAGTGACTCAGAAAGAATGTGAGGAAATTAATGACCATTCAGATAAAAAAAAAAAAAAAGAGAGAGCCATGGTTATGGAGAGATGTTTATGAAGAACATACTGTACAGTCACTCATTTGTCATTTGCATTTATTCCTATAATGAACGCTATCGTGACACACTTGCACCCTTGCTCCAGATTGTACTTTCGGCCATGAGTGAAAGCTAGTGTTGCTCCTTCTTTACCCAAGTTTTTGAAGACTTTCAATAAGCTCCATATGAGTTTTAATGTTACTTTTCCCCCCATGCAGATTAGTATTGCAGACAGATGGTGTCTTGGGTGGCAAACGTGACAGGCAGGCAAGATGGATCTCCCTCTGCTATCAGCACGCCGTTCTCTGGCAATGCGTCCCAGGAGAGCAGGGCCACCACGACATTTATTAATCGTCAGTGGATAATTCCAAATAAAAACCAGTTCTGCAGCGTGGAAATCTGTGGGGAAGAGCGAGAAAGAAAGCGAGAAGTCTCACAGCCTGACATGAAGCATTACTGTGCCTGGTTTCTCCCATGACTCAGAGCTATTACTTGTACACGAGACAGATATCGCTGGCACAGCCCTTTTTTTCCCCGTCAGCCTAATAATTCTAAAAAAAAAAAAAAAAACCTGGAGATCAGCCGAAGTGTGAGCTTTTGATGAGAGTGAAGTAGAGAAGAGGTATGCCGTAATCATATTAATGACACAGTCATGTGCTCTTCCTTCTGAAGATATGACAATCGCTTTTTGTTTTTTCGTCTCCATCTATCCACCGTGCCACAGAGGTAAAACGTGCTAACTTAGTGGGATGAGGTGGTATACTGTACCAGTGCTAAAGCACATTTGGTTGCTTTTATCAGCTGAGCCTCAGTGAGGTTAAACTGTTTCTAATGGAAAGTAATTAATGCATGCTGAAAAAGTTGCTAAGAGTTGCCAGATGAAATCAGAGACTAATTTACATGTTTATTTAACTTTTTAAATTTAAATTATTTGCATATTAAGACACGAAGGCATGACAACGTGATTTTCTCAAGATGCTTAGAATGCAAGACAAATTGAAGAACAAATGAAGGTAAAAAGAATTACACAGGACAAACAATGGTAATCAGCAGTTGGTTGCTAGTAATAGTGGTAATTATTGATTGGTTGTTGTGTAGAATGGCGATTAGTGGTTGGTTTCTAAGAAGTCATGGTGATTAGTGATTGGTCATTGTGGACAATGGTGATTAGTGGTTGGTTGTTAAGAGCAATTGAGATCAGTAGAGATAAGCAGTTGTTTGTTGGGGAGCAATTGTGGGTAATAATTGGTCATGGAGGACTGGTGGAGATCAGTTTGTTTTTTGTGTTAAGTAATTGTTTTTTCGGAAGCAGTACTGATCAGTGATTGGTCATTGAGAACATTGGTGATTAGCGAGTTGTGGTTGGGAACAGTAGTGATCAGTGGTTAATCATTGGGAAAAGTACGGATTAGTGATTGTTGGGAACAATGGAGATCAGAAGGTACAGTAGGTGATGGTAACAGTATCGATCAGTGATTGTTCAATGAGCAAACTGAAGATTGGCGGCAATGGTGGTAGTGCCTGTGAAGATCAGTTAGTGGTCATTGGGAATGGCAGTGATCAGTGGTTGGATGTTGGGAGCAATGGAAATCAGTTAGTGATTCTAGGATTTAGTCTTAATTAGTAGATGGGAAGCTATGGTGATCAGTAATTGTTGGAAACTGGCGATTAGCGAATTGTGGTTAGGAACAATGACGGTCGATGGTTGGGAACAGTAGAGATCAGCTCATACAGGCCTTACGAGCAGCATCTGTCACGTAAGCTCGAGATCTGCATTGAATGCAGGACAGTCGCTAACATCTGCTCAACAAGTCTCCGGGTTTGTTGCTTATATCTTTTTTACTACCTTTAAAAGTCATCAAAGCTAGAGAACAATCGTTTCTAAGATGGAACAACAGAAGTAGAACATTTTAAGAAAGCAATCCTTCTCTCTGTAGGTCATTTCTTGCAGCATTTATTGCTGGGATTAAGGCAACAACGTAGCCTTTAACTCAAGTGATTGGATCGAAACGGACAGACGCACAATATGCGTTAGGCACGGTCCTCGATCGACGCTAGGAACATGATGACGGTACTGGTGTGTAATAGCTCAGCTCTGACACTCCAGTTTGTCTGGGCTTCTCCAGTCAAGATGATCGTATCATAAAACGTGAAACTCATTCAAAAAGTGTAACCTTGTGGGAAATAGACCGATCCTGGTGCACTAGCAGAGGGTTGTGACAGCATTAAAGGCACAATGCAAAGCAATTTATTCTGTTTCTTAGGATTTTTAATCCATTAGTGGCTATGTGGCTATTTTATACACATTGTGTTTTTGGGAAAGGCCTAATTTAGTTACCACAAAAGACAAATTGCAAAACAGCAGCAAAACAATCCCCCCAGAGTTAAACTGTATTCATTATATTTCCTTGTTTCAAGTGTCACCCGGATCTTCTATGCAAACCTCAAATTGAGTTCTTTTCTTTTTCCAGCGCTACTCACCTTTCCCGTTTTCTATTTTTGAACAGAGAAGAACGTATGAGCGGGAGGTCTTTTATACCTAAGCAAGGCACTAGCGACGACATCTCGAGTGCACAAAACAAGCTCTGACAGATAGACTGACTCGCTAAATGATTTATGCAGTAAAGAAAGCTTCTTCTGCACATTAGCTGTCACCGGGTGTTCGCCGGCTCTGGGTTTTTTTGTTCTGAAAAGAGCTGTACAGAAGGGTTCCTGCTTTTAGGTCGGAGAAAAAAAACGAAGGGAATGAAGTCAAATTAGGCTCAATAAAGTGTGTTATGATATGTCTTTTCACTTGGAAAAAAACAGCACTTTTGCAGCATACCCTGGCTGCCATTCACTGTCCAGACATTGGGCTTGTGACGTGGTTCTTCAGCTAGTATGAGTAGTATGAATTAAATGACGTGTTTAGCTCCATGTTTAGTCATATACAGTATTACTTGCACAACCAGCACAAAGTTAAATAACTATTCATTTAATTACCTTGTTAAAAGTATTTGTCTATGACCTTAAAGTAAGTGCATGGTTGAGAGGAGGCATCATGGGAACTTTATGAAAATGCAAAAAAAAAATAAAAAAAAATAATAATAATTAAATAATTTATGTTTCATCCTCCGATGTTAACATTGGCCCAAATGGTGACCTCTTGCAAATGTTTAAATCTTGACCCAAGTGAATGAACCCAAGAGCAGTACAATCTAACCTTCAGCTAAACAAGTTAACCCTGGTGAGGTCATCAAACCTATACTCAAATTAAAGGATCTTAAAATCCAAAGAAAATGATTCCTTTCTTTAACCTGGAGTACATGGTTAAATAAAGGGCTCCATCAGTGAACTTGGAACATTCATTATTTTATCCTTAAGGGGAACTTATGAAAAAAAATCGGATGTCCTGATAATGTTAAATAATTTTTCAGAAGTAATTATTTTAATAAAATTATCCTTTCATTGCTCCTTTTAAAAATTTCATTATTGCATTATGCTTTCATTATAGTCTATGACGGAGTCGAATATCGGATGTAACACAAGGTAGTCCCACTTCACTCGGGAGCATCAATTTTCAGCTAACATTTGCTGGTGAAGGACTTGTCTGCGAATTACTCACAGACTCTGGAGGCTATTCGAGAGCACGACTTAATGTCTCCCTAGCTTGCGTGAAGATTCTCAGAACAAAAAGGTTCTAACCAGAGATTTTATTGAATTATTGCTGGAGTCCTGTGTGACTGACATTTGTAATACAGATACTGTACATATAGTAGGAACATGCATGGTACTGTACGTGGAACTATAATTTAATATTTCATTTGGAGTTGGTTTATTAATTGCATTGGAAAAATGGGGGCTTTTTATGAACCTTTTCTTAAAGGCAGGGTAGTACAGGTGGTAGTACAGGTTACTACTTGCCTTACAGCTGCAGCGTCCCTTTTTCAGTTGTGACTTTTTACATTTGGTTCCTCTTGTGTCTCATGGGCGGCACGGATAGTACTGTCGCCTTGTACCTCCAGGGTTGGGGGTTCGAATCTCGCCTCTGGTCTGCGTTTGTACAGTATGCTCTCCCAGTGTACTCCAGTTTCCTGCTACAGTCCAAAGACAGTCTGTAGGCTGACTTGCATTTTTAAATTGCCCTTAGTGTATGATTGGGTGTCTGTGTTTGTTGCCTTGTCTTATGATCTAAGTTTCATGTGATAGGTAGAAAGTCCCCTGTGATCCCCCACGGTATAATCGATTTAGATAATGGTTCTGTATAATTGGGTTGATGACTACTGATGAATCAAGTAGTGAGTGGTGACATGTGATGCATTCTTGTCGCACCCCAGGTGTATTCCTACGTCACCCCCAGCGTCCCCGGAATAAACCCCGAGAACCCGAACCAGGATAAAGTGATCACTGACGATGTCTACTGCACTGACTGAGACCCCAGAAAGTTGCGGATTAATTACATTTTCTTGCAGTGGTTTGAGAAGTCTAAATAAAGATGTCTGCTTTTCCTTTGTGGATGGCCACAGCTTACCCTGCTCCGCACAGATAACACCATCATCCCGGGAGTCTCCGGACAGCTTTGCTAGGCTGAGCATCCATTTTTAGCTCTGCAACTTTCACCCAATACATTTCAAAGTGGGTGGATTAGTGCAACTTTTAATTACTAACGAGGACAAAGTGCATCTCTTGGTTATTTCGAACCATTTCTGAAGCACAGCGGCGGGGTTGATAAGTCCAGCGCTTTCTATGGCACAGAACGATTAAAGCGTAGCGCTGATAAAAAGGAGGCAAATTAACCCTTGGGGTTCAATTAGCATTTTTTCAGATTAGGATGCTTTTTTCCACTTGGGTGTCACTTCTTTGCTTTCTCCTATCCTTTTGTTACATCAAAGAAGCATTTAGCTAGGAGACATCCTTTTTCTTTTAATTCGACACCAGCTGTGAAGATCCGTGAGATCACCATCATGGAAGATAAGAATGGATGCTAAATCATGGAGGGAATTCTCAAGGAATTCATAGTGTTGAGACACTTTATAAGACAAACAAATGTAGCCATGTTTCTTTGAGGCTCTTCCAGAAAGGCCAGCTGAAAAGAATCTTATCTGCGATGAGCATGTGTTGACAGCGGTGTCAGGTTTTTCTCTCAGACCATCCAGTTGCCAGTGACACTGCTGCTTTTTTTTCAAGCTTGTTAAACCATAAAAAAAAAAAGAACTTTCTTGTCCAAGACCAAAGTAAGGCTTTTTAAAATCCACCCCGAAGGATCGAAGAACAATTTTGTCTAGCTTTTTAGTTGCCCTGCTTCACAAAAACAGATTTAAGTTTAGATCTTTTATCACAAAATGTCTGATTTCACAAAAGAAGATGAGTCCATCAAAGCCGTTGGAAAGAAGACGGTATAACAGACTGTTCCATCGCCACTCTGGTATACCTGTTAAAAAAAAAAAAGCATGGTTTTTAATCAGAGATTGGATGAATAGTAAGTGTTAGGCCTGTCAAGCCTGCTTTATCTTCCAATCCATCTACACCCATACAGTGGAATGAAATATCAGGCCCTAAAATCACTGTGCCACACACGAGCATGAGGGCACAGTTCACACAAGCACAAATAAAGCGTACAACAAGGCTTGTGTCAGGAATCAGGGAGACGCCAAAGCAACAAAACCCCAAAAGTTCTTTCTCAGCATAAAGGTGTAGAGTAACGGTTTGTGTCGCAACATTATTAAAGCATTACTTGCACAACGTTGGAAGTAATAAAAGTTACGTTAGCAGGAAATAGAGTTAAGAAATATGAACAATAGGAATCGCAAACATTAGTGTCTCCAAGGCTACTTAGAGCAGTTAGCACACACATCTTATAACATTCCTAGACCAGGCTAATTATTATTTCATTTTAATTATCACCATAACACGCCCACTAAGTGTGCACAATTTATCTAAATGCGCAAGCAAATTAATAACAAAATTAGCTCAGAGCCTCGGTTTCGCAGAATCCTTCTTACTTGGACTTTTTTCTCCCATGTGTTGCTGTGTGAGGTACAGATCCTTCAGTGACTGTATCATCAAGTTAATTTTCATCAGCAGCAGCTCGACTTCCAGCACTACCTGAAGTAGTTAAGAGGATTTCTATAAGGCTGGCTTTGAGAGAACATGCTGGATCTCCAGACATCCAGACCACCGCCTGTCTCCACGTTTCTTGATTGATTTTTAACCAGTGGTCTGCTCTCGACGTTCCCATTAAAAGAGCTACAAATCCAACTGATTCCCGGGATAAGGGATTATCAAGATAATTAAGAGCAACAGGTTTTATCCACATGTCATGGGCTATCCAAGGTTCAGTCTCCGCAATGTTTCCATAAAGACACTTCTTGTCTGCAAGGTCCAGTTTAATCAAACATGGTGCACGTCCAGGCCGTCTCTCTCGCTTTACACTCATCCCGCTAATGATTATGGACTCACTCAGGCCGATTTGGTCCGAAGCCCAGAGGGTTGTTAATCAGCTCTAGCTTCATGCAAATGTCTATTGGCCTTGCGCTTAATATTACAACCTCACCCTTCTCATCAGCTCCACAGAGGGCCAGGAGCTATCTTGAATTCAGCTGTTTTTTCTTTACATCATAGCCCAGTTGCTTGCTTCTGCAGTTTCCCCTCCCCTCCATTTGTTCTCTTTGCATAGGAAACGTTAGGCAGGGATTATTTTGCCCTTCAATGTTCTTGCTGAGGCGATCCACGTGAGCAAGTGCTCATGGCGGACCCTTATGAGGACATTTTTTTCCCTCCATAAAGCATCGCTTGAAACCGTAATATTACACCTGGTGGGATTTTCATGTCGTTTCGCAATATCCAGCAGTGAGTCACGCTCGGCTGAATCAGCTCAGGGCGATGCTTTTCCGAAATGCATGCGTACATATCTCTACCGAAAAGCCATCCAATTCCTTATCTATATTACATATTTACACCGTTATTTCCATATTGGACACCCTGGGTTCTTATTACCCCATGCATTCACCTCCTGCAATCCACACACACACACACACACACACACACACACACACACACACACACACACACACAGTGTCAGTGCCCGAGTGACTGTTGCCTTGACACCTTGACAGGAAGTGCGGCTGATAAGGCAGGCGGTGTCACATCATTTAGCGCTCCAGGTCTAAACTAGGTGAGATGCTATTTGTCTCAGGGTGGGGGGAAACAGGATGCCTACCAAGGTCAGATAAACCAGTGACTGATGAAGGCCCTGAGCTGAGATGGCAGGCATCAGTCTTGGCTTTTAATGTACTTATTTTTAAACGTATACATTCACATATACAAATGTATGTGTGAACTTTTCAATAAGAAAAAGAAACAAATAATAATTGTCTGATATTGTCTGGCAATAACTGCTAGCGAAACATTCATTTCAACTCCAGGGTCGTGGGTTCGAGACCCATTTTCGGTTCTGCATGTGTGGAGTCTCTGCTTTGTGGATTTGCTCCAGGTGCCCCGGTTTTCTCCCACAGTCCAAAGACATGCAGATTAGGCTAATTGGCATTTCCAGTGTGTGAGTGAGTGTTTGTGCTTGTGCCCTGCAATGGATTGGCACTCCATCTAGAGTGTACCCTGCCCCCCTCCCTTGTGCCTCGGGTTCCCTGAGCTAGGATTCAGGCTTCCTCTGACCCTGAACAGGATGTGAGAGAGAGAGAGAGAGAGAGAGAGAGAGAGAGAGACTTTGAGTTATTGAAATGTAGTAAGAATTTTATTAAAGAAGAGACCTAAATAATTCTTCTTCTTTATTTTTTTATTACCTAGGTCAACCATGCAGTAAGAGAAGCTGATAAACTTCAGTTGACCCCAAACACACATTCACAAATGTGTGTGTCTTGTTGTCCTTGTGAGGACCTCCCATTTGTAACTGATGCTGATTTCCCTAGAAACCGTAAACGAATCTTGTTGCTGTAGAATCGCCTAATGTTTGCATGGACTCTCCACTGACATAATGGTTACCGTAGCCGTAGTAACCAGAAGAGAAGCTTTTGGTTACAAAAACACAGTGTGTTGATAAGGACCACTTGATTGTGAGGACCGGATGATTGTGGAAATTGCCAAGTGACACTATTTTAGGATTTTCAAAGCATTTGTTCCTTGTTGGTACTCCAAAAGACATTCCATTCACATAATTATGACTGTAGCTAATAAACGATGTGTTACTAAAAATGTGCTACCTCTGTGCTTCACCTCAGTAACTAAAAAGTAATCTAATGGCTTTTTGTGTAAAATCATCAGATTTTTGGGGACTTGGTAAATTTGAGGAGATTTAATGACGCATTACAATTGAGGTGACATTTACAGCTCTGTTACGATTGTGATGATGTTTAACACAGCAACACAATCGCGATTACATTTAATAACCTTCTACAACTATGATGACATTTAGCGCTGTTCTACAATTGTGATGATGTTTAATGCTCTAAGACAGTTGTGATGGCATTTAACACTTCCTCCTTAATACAATTGTGATTACATTCAATGCTCTTTTATGATTGTGGGGACATTTAATGCTATCCCACGACTGTAATGACTTTTAATGTTTCCTTACAATTGTGATGACGTTTAGCGCTTTCCGAAAATTGTGATGACATTTAACTGTCTCTTACAGTTGTAAAGATGCTCAATGCTTGATTAGGACTGTTTAGGACAAATTGGTCCTCATAAATGGTTTAAGACTTTTCCACACATATAGAGATGTCCATGTCATGCTACTGTCTTAATGAGAAAAAAAAATCATATACACTATGAGAGACTTTCTTTCATTGATCAGGGCAGCAGAGCTTGACTTTGCAGTCTAATTGCTAGGGAAAACTGTCACAGAGAGGAAAAATAGTTTGAATTAACCGTTTTTACTTTTATATATACTCATGAGTGGCTTAGTGATAGGCATCTTGCTTGCCTTGCAGAAGGCCCGGCTTGCCTTTCCAGCCAGTGCCTCCCACCCAGATATGGTTCCTTTAGTGCCGATCTCAAGCTTCTATCAAAATGAGAGGGTTGCGTCAAGAGGGGTGTTCCAATTAATAGCTGTGCCAAAATTAAATGTGCGGTTGATTTGCTGTGGACGCTATGCAGTGCAATAGATTCAAAAGAACGAACGACTCAGACTAAAAGACTAACGAGAAGAACCGTTCAATTCTGTTTCCTGTGTAATGCACCGCATAGCGTCTATGAGAGTCACGTGACAAAAGAACGAACGATTCGGACCAGAAGATATGAGAGGTGAGCTGCTCATTCTGTTTATCATGATATGTCCTTAGCTGCATTGTAATACTTTCATTATTGGAACTATAGCCAAAATTTGTGTATGTAGTCGTGTTGGGGGTCTGTTTATTGAAAATGTAGCATTTTTTAAAATGTATTTATTTCTGATCAAAAGAACGAAATAAACTAAATGACTCAAAAAAAAGATTTGTTCATTTTGATGAACGAGATTCAAAGAACCGAGTCACTAAAATGATTCAGACTTCCCATCACTACCGTGTACATGAAGGTGCACGAATGCTTTTAGACTTCCATTCTATTTTAAATGGTCTCATAGCCATGAGTCAAGATGTTTAAGTCACAGTTTATTATACGCATATTCACCTCCAAGCATATCATTCAGTAATAATGATAGGAAGAGGTGTGTAGTTATAAGAGCCAGGAACACCAACAGCTCCTGACACTTTAAGGGTTTAATCTTCCATGCTGTCATGTGACCTCTACGAGTTTCTTGACGCACCAGCAGTCCAGTCACTTCGAATTATCGCAACTAGACATTAAACGTGTTGGAGGCAGAAAATGGCCTCAGCAAACGGATTCAGAGTAATATAGCAGTTTTGAGGTGAAAAAGAAGAAGATTGGAATCTGAGGAATGACGGGAGCAGCGTCGCTACAGCTCTTACTGTCTCAGCAAGAGATTTCAAACATCAATTATTCATCTCACTCTCTAAAGGAGGCACATGTACTATTGTCTTGTTTTAGACAGTATTAGCGCTTTGGGGTCCGCTCTTATAGGAGCTTTTATAGGAAACAGTGTGATGGAATGCTGTCACTGTTACACCGCCGGAGAAAACCTACGTTCGAATCCTGAATTCCTTTCTCAAGCCACACACACTGGATTCTAAAGAGACAAGAGCGACGGTTCATGCTTGTGGATGCCACAGTGTTTTCAGGACTGAAAACCCTCCTGCTTTTTTGTAGTCTTTTGTTCTGGTAATCTAATGCTAGCTACAAGTAGTCTACCTGATCACACAGCAACAAATTCAATCTGGCAGCTGTTTATTGACTTTTATCAAGCGTATGCACTGTAATAAATGCACTCCAGTAGAGAAACATTATTAAATATATCCCTGAAGGGGCCGCACTGGAGTGGAGTTTTTTTTTTTTTTTAAGAAAAAAAAAGTGACACCTTAAAGAAGGAGAAAAGCTTGTAGCAAAGTGCATTTCGTAAGGAGATCTGTCCTCCATTTAAGAAGGAACGAAAACAAGAAATGAATGCACTGCTTTTATGAAAGTAAATTAGAGAGTTTAAAGTTGACTTGCTCCACAGTAATATTTCAATCAATGTAACCGGGCATAAATCTCTCACCGCCTAAAAAGATTCAAATATGACTGTTTTATTTTGAAATAAAAACTCAAATCAGCTACGAAATTAATACAACAACAGCTTTAAGTTTTAAGCTAATTCTTTTAAGCAAATTCTTAAAGAAGAATGTTAAACAGATAAATAAAGGAATAACTGAGATTCCTCGTGCCGATTTAATTTGTATTGTGATTCTGTAAGTATAAAGGTTTTTATAAATATTCAGATTTTTCATATTTTTTTCAGATTTTGTTACACTTTGTAAGACCTTCAACCTATAAACTAATAAAAAAAAGTTGAAGAAAGCAAAAGAACAAAAAGGCTTAGCTTTATTTTACAGCTTCACAAGTGTATTAAACACGAGAAATTCAATGTTTTAATTATCTTCATTCCTTATAACATTAGTTTTCACACCTAAAAACAAAACGTAACATTTAGACAATGCAGAATTACTTCAAGTTTACCACTTAACTTTTTTAATTAAATTAAACAAAACTACATTTTTACTGAGCAGCACATATTGTATCTCTGTCATCTGCCATAATTATTATTTCCATACAAACAGTAAATTATTCACTCTTACCCCATGGGGCGGCATAGTTTATAGTGTACAATCTGTAGGATTATAAACAAACGGTCACATTGTATCGCCTTGTGCGCATTTATTCTAAACTAAATAAATTTCCCCCCATCTCTAATTTTTAATAGCCCTTAGCGTTTTTAATCAATAAATTAATCGATACATTGCTTACTAATGAGTCAAACTTTGTCTGTGAGTAATTAAAAAATGTGAGTTAAGAATTAAAAGTTCTTAAAGAATAGTTCTTTAGCGAGAAAGCAAGCCTCTTCTTCACTTTTATACATGAATGGTATAAATAAAGATCTTCGTATTAGCTGTCAAGATCATGTTGTCCTTTCCTTAAGGCACACTGAACCTTCAAACGCCACCTTTAAGGATATTATCATTCACTACAATATACAGTATTATTGTTTCTATAGTAACAGCTCATTCTCAGGATGCTGGATCTGCATCTAATAATAAGCAGATAAAAAAATAAACTTGTTATTGATGTGCTTATTATTCAATTCAATTCAATTTTATTTATATAGCGCTTTTAACAATGGTCATTGTCTCAAAGCAGCTTCACAAAAATGAAAGAAAATTTATTAGAAAAGAAAATAATTTATTAGAAAAGAAAATAAGTATAAGATAATTATTATAAGAAATGTGGTTTCATTATACTAAACAAATTTACAATGCGGGTATACAAGTTACTGCTACTGTATTTATTATAATACAAGGGAATACAGTATATCTACTAGTGTTGTTTCAAAACCGATACTATTATGGATGTCGATACTTCTCCACACTTCGCCATTGAGACACAGGCCCTCGTCTTCTATGACTGAAACACATACGGGTTTGATAATAAGGGCGATAAATGTGTTTTAGCAGGGATTAGCATTAGTTTAGCATTAGTTTGTGAGATACTAGAGATGGAAGGAAATAAATCGATTCAGGGATGCATTGTGATTCTTTTGTGTGACAATTCTTGTATCATTACCCTGACTTTTTAAAAAATATATTATTTATTTATGTACGTTTTCATTTGAGGTGTTAAAATGTTGCCATTCCCCTATAATTCTGCACGTGGCATGTTCTAAACTATTTGCTAAGTTTGCTTAGAATTGAGTGGCATGGTGGTGTAGTGGCTACGTCTGTGACCTCGCACCTCCATGGTCTAGGGTTCGATTCCCATGGGGTTCAAATTCCCTAGAATGGGCTCCAGGCTTCCTGTGACCCTGTACAGGACAAGCACTATAGGAAATAAGTGAGTGTTTAGAATTGTAACAAATTATATTTAAAAAAAAAAATGAATATATAGAAAACAAACCTGATAGTAACAGAATCACAATAAAAATCGAATTGGCTCCTGGTTATCATGATAATATACTGTACAGTAGTATCGCTTAGCCTTGGTGATTCCCATCCCCAGAAGATATTGTCTTTGGGACCAAGAATAGAGTCTAATAAAGTGGGAATGGTCTAATAAAATTAGTTGAGTTTTATTCCTGTTTGCTTGCAGGAAAAAAAAAGAGCAATTAAAAACATTTTACACCAGCTTGCTGTAGTTGCTAAGACTGCTCCTGGGTTTTATGAAGCTCAATAAGTTTATATGTGTAATCACTCAACATTTAAACATGTGCATCATTAATAATTGTTAATAAAATATGCATGCTATAAAATAAATAAATAAAGAATCCTGCATCCACAATGTATTTTAATACAGCAGTACGTTGCCCAGGTCATGCAGCTTATAGATGCTTCCTACGGTAATTCAGTTCTCTTCTGAACTGTAGCAAGGATTATAGTGTAAGTGTAAAACTTTTTGTACTTCACTCAGATCATAAAAAACATTCTTTATGGCATCTTATGGCTTTACATTACTATCACTATCAGACTTTTAGTAGTAACGTACCTGACTCTAACACCGGCGATCAGCATTTTGAGAGATTATATTCAGGAGGGTTTTAACAATAATAATGATAAAAAACAACAACAAATAACTGTATATTCAGTTGTTCACTTCATAATAAGAAAACACACATTTTGTCCTTTATTGTGTTTATTTATTTATTAAGAAATAAAAGAGAGAATATCAAATATGCAGTGAATATCCCCAAATAACCCCAACTCTACCTCGCTTTAAAACAGCGTGTGTGCAGCGGTGGTGCTGTGTTTAGGAGCTTGTCTTTTCTTTTTTGCTCACTTTATAATGGATGCCTCTCCATATTTCACTTCATTTCGGTTCCCCTCATTACTGCGGCCATGTCCTCAAGTCTAATCTCTGAATAAAATGAAAAAGTGCTCTGTTTTCACTACTGTTGCGCATCACTCGCTCATATTGCAAACTCAACTCAAGGTCTGTTTTTTCATGCTACATCACGAAGACATCGCTGCACAGATCATTGTCAGCCAGATAAAATTAGCAATTATTTCAAAATGCTTTCAAAATTAGTGCAAGACTATCTACTTCTTATTTACACACAAAGCGATTTAAGTTTGTGCTTACAAATATGGACAAAAATGTATATACAAGGGTGAGTCAAAAACTATCTGCACTGGATTTATTTTGATAAGCTTTAGCAAAGACAAATACATATTTTTTTGACATAATCTCCTCGCTTTTCAATACTTTATCCATCTGTCAACAGACTTTGGTTTTCCATCATTAAAAAATGTTTAGGGCTGAGCTGCGAACCACAAATGCGCTGCTGTCTTCACTTCTTCATCTGAAGTGAATCATCGTCCTCGTAGGGCTGCTTTCAGGGGACCAAACAGGTAAAAGTCCGACAGAGCAAGATCTTTATTATAGGAAGGATCGCACACCCTTGGACAGCAGTCCATTGCGTTTAATCCGAAGTTCAGGCGCTGTTGATTGTTGAACCTTTTTCCTGCCAATAACTGGCCCTTGAGAATCCCAGAAAAATGTAAGCACCAATTTTCCAGCTTACAGTATGGTTGACTTTTGACCTTATTCTCAGTCGGTGATTGAGAATGTTTCCGTTCCATAATCTGTCAGTGATGAATGTCAGTCTCTACACCAGTAATGATTCTCTTTAAGAAACTTTCACCTTCCTTAGGGTGCTGGTCCAAATTTAATTTGCAGATATCCGAACACTTCTGTTTGTGCTCTTCCGTGAGTTGTTTCAGCACCAGGTTCACCCTCAGACCACAAAAAAAATGACTCACTGCACGCTGCTCTTCTTTCGTGCAAATCACAGGCCGGACATTAATTTTTGCTCGCAGTTATAGATGAACTGATGTAACACGTTCACACCTGCACAGCAGTGACTTGGGAAAAGACAGGAGCCTTGAACAGAAAGCGCTGATAAGACAGTGCGGCCAGAAGTTTTAACACAACTGGAGTGCGGATCATTTTTGAGTCACCCTTAAAGCACAAAAATTCAGAGACATTAAAGTATAAAAATGAATACATGCTCTACAGAATTGTTCATGAATTGCAGCACATTTATCTTCTTTAGTTCCCCAAAGACAAGCAGGCTTCCTTTGATAGAGTCTCAGTTTTACATTTCAATACATTTTTATTCAGGAGTTGAATTGGTAAAGCCAAGCAAGGCCTTGTTAAGTTATTTTGCAGCCTGGTTGTTGTCTTGTTGTTGTCTTAGCGTCCATCTTCAATCTCAAGATATTCCCTTCGATGACGTGTCATGCCCCAGGACCGTTTGTCTTCATGCTCCTCACCCTGGGTATCATATTCAACCCCTACTTTTTCCAAACATGATGAACTGAATGAGCTTAAACCTTTCTGTGTGTTTGTGAAATCCAAGAGAAAGTCAGGGAACAATTGTTAATAGCTGCTCTAATTAATTGTTTAGTAAAAAAATCACATAAATTAATATTATCTTTAGCAGATCTCTAGTGATGTTAGAGAAATTAGATACTTTTATTTATCACTTTAGAACATCTTAGTTTATTTATCAAGCATATGGTATGAACATTAATTAATTCTTACAGGCACCTTGCAGGTATATCTAATAAACTTAATTAATTAATCATCTTCTTAACCTGATATAAATAAAAAATTAAAAAGAATGCATGATGTTTTTTTCATAAATGATTAAATATTTGAACTTTTTTCCTGTGGACTTTAACCCAACACAATATTAGTGACTCTTTCCTCAAAATCTCGTCTGTCAAGATCTTTTTGTTTTCCGCATCTGCGTGCTCCGATTCTTTCCTACTTGAGCCGTACACCAGCCGAAGCTTTGTCGTGCTTTTGTGACAGAACCTGATTTGGTACAGCGTTTTTTTTTTTTTTTTTTTTCCAGCCTCGCTTTCTTGCGAAGACAGGCAACATTTCCGGAGCGGATGTGTTCAGAACAGGCAGGTCGGAAAACAAGCTGAGCAAAGCACTGACGGGTTGGAAAGGAGGAAATTTGTTTAAAAAAATGTTTAGATTAGCAGGTTCTTGTGTTGGATAGAGAGAACCTTTAGTGTAAATCTGCCGGTGATATAAAAGTAGGAAAGAAAATAGAAGCCAATTCATTATTACAAATACATTTGCCTTTATGGATATGTCTTTTTAAAGTCAAGCAAGTCAGATTGTTTTCCTTGAAAAACACCACATTATACCTTCCGCACTATAGTATTTCACACGATATCCCTAGTACTCATATTATTTTCCTTAAAACGAAGCAGGTGGGAAGAGTGAAACCCGAGCACCCCATTTGACTGACGGCTGGTCCTGACACATTGGAAAGATTGATTGAAGGAAGCTGGGCTCCATCTTCTACAAGCTAAAGTGTTGCAAATGAGGGGTAACTGTCTGGAACGGAGGAAAAAAAAAAAACCCAGCTCTCTTTTTTGCTCAATCAAAAATAAAAAGGCAGCAAAAATGTTCAGTGAGAGACCGCTGGATGGGGGAGCTAAGATAATTCTGGGAAGCGCATATCCTCCAGGTTTTCACTGTACGTTATAATGGTTCCTCGACTACATCCAGCGATTGGAGGCAGTGCGAAAAGGTCAAGTGTCGTGTTTCAGATTATCGATTGCAGAAGATGGCTTGAAAATAGCATATTCTCCTGAGCGCCTGTCTATTTCTTAATAGTCCACCGCTTCTTTTTTCCAATCTTGGCTCCAATTACGGATTTTACGATACAGTGCTGATGCTGCATCGAATGGATCAGCCAATTATCTCTAGTCTCTCGGGGGATGCGTGTTCACTTTTCTTGCACGCCAAAACTTTTTGATTCTCATTAAATGTGTGTATAAGGTACCACACATGTGTAAGTAAGACACGAGGCAGAATTATAAATTCGCAATAAACCAGACCGTTTATTTGGTTTGAAGAGGGCCACGCATGGCGCATGGATTCATCCCCTTAACTGCACCAGTTTCAGCAGAGCTTTTACACAGAACCAGGTTTCAGAGCATCCTATCAGCCAGAGAAGTGAGTGAGAACCTAAAAGCCATTACAGCTGTCCATCAGACCTTGCGGAAGCCATTTATAAAATCAGCGGGATCAGTCTGAGCAAAACAACAACAACAACAGCAAAAACCCTTTCTTTTTTTGGATATATCCTCAAAATCCCAAGATTTTCAGTGAGCCCCTTGAAATACTCCGTCAGGTTCATAGAAATGCCAGAAGCATCACTTCACAGACCAGATTGACTTTTGTCTTTGTTTTTCTTTTGTTTTTTTTCCAAAAGGTTGCTCATTACAGCCTATCAGCCAGGTCTTTTACGAGCAGCCAGCCTTTCTGAAAGCCCGCAGAATAAATTGCCCTCAGTTTTCATGTCGTGAAGCGAGCGTAAAGTGAGTTTGCTTTAAACAAGTCCGGATTGAGGGTAATTGCTTCTTCCTGTGACGTTCGGATGGCTGTGTCATTCATGTGACAAGTGGATTTTGATCAAATTCAAATTCAAATTTTATTTGTCACATACACAGTCATACACAGTACAATATGCAGTGAAATGCTTACACGA
>JAQMYG010000014.1:5615161-5637373 GCA_030014215.1 Clariallabes teugelsi | reverse complement strand
GGTCTGCGCAGGCTCTGAGGATACGGCCTGAGATGCCGTCTGGTCCTGCTGCTTTCCTGGTGTTCACTCTCCTGAAGATCATGTAATGAATTTGGAGATGTCACTTTTTTCTAATGCACAATAAAAAATTATATATTATAAGATTGAAATTATGTAATATGTATAGAAATATGTATATAGTAATGTTGTATATTCCAGCCTAAACGTTTATTTTATTTGTTATTGAATATTCCATCTTTAGGTTAATTGCACTCTGTAGTGTAATTTGTTCATCGCACTTTCTGTTTTAGATACAGCAAAATTTTAACTTGAACTTGGGGGGAAAAATAATAATAATAATAAATAAATGTATGCCCCCAATACCACATGCCACCATCATGCATTGTTTTTGGAAAATGATTTGGAAGAAAATATGGCAAATATGAAACAAACAAACATGGGTTAGTTGGGTCATATTGACTGACTTCTGTTCATTTAGGTACAAATTGCACATTCTTTTTCATAACCGTCAAGACCGAGCAAGAGACTGACGGCGGCATTGCTGCAAGACGTTCTGGCTTCCGTGAGAACCCAATACACTGGGGTCATGACCTGAACCCTGAAACCAACCCTTGTGGTTTGAAATAAAATTGATTAAATATATCGATAGAGAGTGGGTCTAAATTTATTGGGAAAACTATGTGTAATAAACAGTTACATTCGAAGTACTTCACCATTTGATATAAACATAATTCGGCCCAGTTAGATAAGTCACATTACTAAAGCGTTAGGCTAGGTGGTGAAAATGACATTCTATTAAAAAAAAAGAAAAAAATTGCATGCTAATTAGCGTTAGCAAAAATTCCACCCGAAAACCGATGACATGACATTTATGAACGTGGCATAAAATTTCCTTCGGTATGGGTGAAAATCTAAGACGGGTCTCTGCTGAGACAAGTGCAATCATTTTCTACCACTGAAAATAAGTTTCCATTGCATTCCAGACCTTTAAATGCAGCGCCCTGACTTTTCAAGCCAGAATAATGAAAATTAAAAGCTAGCGCGGTAGCACAAATGTCTGATTGATTTGTATAAGAAAAGCTCAGAAATAGGAAGAGCACTTTTCCCACTTCCTGTTAAACCCCCTATGGTTACTGAGGCATGGCTTTTTTCCGCACTTCTCTGATTCCTGCAGGATTAAACAGCACCAGGCATGTGGAAAGCTTAAGATTCGGTTTACGCTCATTCCCTCGGCTACGCTGTCTTTGAAGCCCACATTTAGCAAGGACTTCTTGTTTATTTCTCCTTGAACAAAGATCTCGGCCTCGACGACGCTCGAACTTCCCGAGCGACTGCCCCCTTAAGGGAGATCCTGAAGGTAGTTCGAATGGCTGTGCATGTTTCTCTCTTTTTAATCACCTCCACACACACACTTTGTAATTCTAGTTTATGATACTTCTTTGCATTTTTTTTTTCCTTTTTTCTTTCTTGTCCTTGATTGTGTGCCGCATGGAAAGACGTGGGCTTATTAAATTATTTCAAAGTAACAAAAAGAGTTAGGAGCACAAAAAGTGTGGGCGTTCACTTTTTCTTTTTTTTCTTTCTTTTTTAATGTGGTGTATACACTCAGGTGCGGGTTTATTTGATACTCCTGGCTTGTAGATACTCTCTCGGGTGGATATGTTTGCTTATATTACATACATATTAAGGTGCCTCATAATAGCAGAATGCTGTTGAAGGCAAATCACAGATGTCTTCTTTTTGAATGTTTTATAGTATGTAAGGAAAAGTGTTTCTGTGCATCTGAATCTGTGCACTATATACAGTAGTCACTAGTATTTAGATACACTGGTAGATGCCCCTTGGTAAACTGTACAAAACATTATTGTGCAATATCACCAAGAAGCGATGACAACCCAGATACAAAGCAGTAGACGATACTTACTCACCACCAGCACAGAACCTTTGCATTAGGAGCTTTAGCAGTTCACAAGCTTATTGTGAACAATGCCAAGTGTCAGATAAAGCACACCATGACTGGACTCTGGAGCAGTGGAAATGTTCTCTGGAGTACTTCACTATCTGGCAGTAGACCTTGACTCCCCCTTTACATCTTCACGCAGCCGCACCCACGACTCTCCCTCTGTGTCTCCACGAGAAGCCCCGCCCCGGCTCTCCCTGTACATCTTCACGCAGCCCGGTCCAAACTCTACCTCTACGTCCCCATGAAAACCTGCCCAGACTCTCCCTCTGCATCACCACAAAGCCCCGCCCCGGCTCTCCCTGTACATCTTCACACAGTCCTAACCTGACTCTCCCTCTGCGTCTCCACGAAGCCCCGCCCCGGCTCTCAGTCTATGTCTCCTTGTAGCCTACCCCTGCTCTTCCTTTATGTCTCTACACTGCCCCGCCTCCATCCTACAATTCATGCTGTCATGTTAATTTTTCTTCAGCAAACAAATAGAGAAACATTTAAAAGTCTCTTGGCAAATATGATCTGAAAAATATTCCTAAGCACTGAATAATAGTTGTACACTGCAATACAAAGAGCGTTTCATACTTTGCATCGCAAAGGCTTCACGGCCCGAGAAGTCTTCTGCCACATTTAAAATTCCCTCAGTGTGAATTTATTTTTCCTTGTGACATTCTGGGAGCTCCACGGTCTGTCTCAGTGGAGAACTTAACTACTTCACGAGAGCAAGAAGGCCTGTTTTATACCATTAACATTTTTATTGCTGTAGTTAACTCTATTATAATCAGTCTCTTATTGTGGTTGAGAACAAACATGGAATAAAACCCTGTCTTTGCAGTTTATTTTGATCACTGCCTGTTTTAATAAAAGTGCCTGTGACAACTCGCACTTGAACAGTTAGTCCACATTGTAGAATAAATATATATCATTTATCAACATTCAGCCTAAAATACAAATCTTCTTTGAGCCACGTCACCCAGCACTGTCTGGCAGTCTGATGGGTAAATCTGGGTTTGGGGGAGAACGCAAAGTGCCAACAGTAAAGTTTGCTGAAAGAGAGACAGCAGTCTGGGGCTGTTTGGGGAAGGTTCTTTCCCCACTCTAGCATGACCGCGACCCTGTCCACTAAAGGTCTATAAAGACACGCTTTGATGCGTTTGGTGTGGAGGAATCCTCTGGTATCCTGCACACAGCCCTGACCTCGTCCCCACTGAACAGCTCTGAAACGATCTGCAACGTTCAGTCGTTCAACATCAGCGCCTGACCTCAGCAGTGCTCTTCACACCATGTTGCCACTAAATTCCCACAGATACCCACCAGAATCCTGCAGCAAGCCTTCCCGCAAGATCGGAGGCTGTTATTGAAACAAACTTTGTATGGATGCCTATGCTTTGAAATTGAACATCCAAAAAGCTTCCTGGCGTGATGGCCTGGTGCCCACGTACTGTACTTTTGGCTCTATAGTGTATGCATGTGCATGAGCAAGCAGGGCATCTCTGCTACAACGTCAACCTACTGCCAAGTGAAAAAGCTGCAGAGTCTGTCCAGCCCACACTAATGGCCCTAAACAAATGGGCTAATAAGAGGGAACCCTGTCTTACCTCTGAAAACCGATTATCCGTAGCTAATTAGCACATGTTTAATGAACGAAGAAATTAAGCCACATTAAGTATGGATCTGTGTTTATGCTAATTTGCGAGGCAGCTATGCGAACCATGTGCATTAGACAGACAAATAAAAAGAAGGGGGTGTACTGAAGTCAACCGAAGGGAGATACACAGAGGGAACAGACCAGGGAAAAGGTCAGAGGCTGAGCAAGAAAGAAAAAAAAAAAATCAGTGTCGCATGACATGTTCGAGAGCAGTGTTGGCATGCTCACCCTCTGGCCATGGCATGAGTCAAACACAAGCACTCCGTCACAAGAGCCAATCAGACCATGTTCTCCGCACCGCGCAGTGGACCGTGTGGTGGCAGCCATATTGGTTTTGTGCTTTCCAGCAGAAATGGAACAGCTGCGCCACTAGCATTAATGCAACACACACACACACACACACACACACATAACAGCTATTCCTCTGCAGTAATGGCCTGCTGGGCCCTGGCACTGCCCGCTCACTCCCTGTTTTGAACCCTTTCATTCCTGCAGAGGGTGGGTGGATTATGTGAGTAGCAGGAAATTACAGCTCTTGAATGGTAATGCTGTTTTGAATTGTTGGGCTGGGGGAAAAAAAATAAATAAATACACGAAACATGAAGTCAGAAAGCACGACCGGAGTCGCGCACGGTGCTGTCTATACCCGGAGGATGCATATTTTTATACGTCTGCTGTATAAAAGTCGCATTTTAAAAGAAATATAGTTGATTTAATTCTAGCTTCCACGGGAGAGTCTGTCACTTTTTCCGCCCACTTTCAGACAGTTAGAGACTGATAGAATACGACTGATTAGAGCCATTATATTCAGCCATTATATTATAGATCTTTTCTTGTAGTCTGTATGCAAACATTGAGGTTACTGTATGTCATGTACTCGCCAGTCAGATTAGTGAAAGAGGCAGGGGTTAATTGTACTTAAAAGCAAATTAAAAGAAATCCACTAAGTGAAGATGTGGTTCTGTAAAGCCTGCTATAAAGGTTTGTACAGCCAATCAGATCGCAGCTTTCAAGATGGCTGGTAGCGGAGGCCGAAATGAGGAATAAGATTATGGAGCAGGGCGGGGCTATACATTCTTCATAAAAAATATGAGAGATGGTGTGAATATGGACCGTCCAGCTGTGCATTAAAATTTCCTGTGATTTACACTAAGTACTCGTATGTACTCTTGGCTTGGCTATATGAAAGAATCATGGTGTGTGTGAACTGAGGTGTGATTTGCACTCAGTACCGCACCTGAATAAGACGGATAGCTTTTCACGGACACCCGAACGCGTAGCCGATCCTGTTACACCGATCTGTCCGACTGTCAGTACCTGACTCTTTCGTTCAGGAAGATGCACGAGGCTTGTCACGTCCATCACGCTAGATCAAGTTGCGGATTTCTGCACATGCCGTTGCATCAGACCCACCCATTCCGCTTAGTAATCTGTACCCAGAAAAGGCTTGGCGTTTTTATTAAAGAGTGCGAGAGAATATCCGTGCTGATAAGACGAGGAGTTTTTGTCGATTAGCATATCGTAATTAGTCTCGGTCCATTGGTCTGCTTGATAGATTCATTAGGAGCAGGGCATGCTGTAAGGCCATTAAAGTGCCTGATAGTTAAGCAACCGTCACATTTAGCAGCGGCATCTCAATAACGTTTATAACCTCATCAGTCGCAACGTGTAGGATTTTATGGCTCTTCCGATTTGCTCATGTTTAGGAAAAAAACACATTTAAACAGCATGTGGCGTGAATGATGCAAGAAGCCTCTTCCTTCTCTCTCGTTTTCCCCACCAGGATGATCAGCTCAAGGTTCATTTACGCACGTGGATCCTTCGCACGTGGACCGGTGTGTTTTTACAGTTGACTTCCTGACACTAGCATTAGTAGGTTTGCACAGCCTCATTTAGCTAATTTGATTTACGCCACTTAACCTGTTTACAGGATTCAAGGCTGCATCCTGACAGTTCACTTCAGTCGTAACATGCCTTAATGTGTCCGGGATTTATTATTTTTTGTGAAGTGAAGTAGGCAGGTTGAAGTCTGCAGTTGATTGCCACCTCTTAATTTATAACTCGGTTTCACTTGGATCTGCTTTTTAATTATTTTTGTTTTTGTAGCAGCAGCAGACTTTATTTTCAACACCACATATTTATTTAGTAAAAAATTAAAGACAAATTGAGAAACAACATTGTCTCTCTAAATTATTCAAAACGTGTTCCAAAGTGTGTAATTTCCAATTAAGCTTCTCCAGACAAGGACTTGAACAAAAATAATTGAACCCATCATGCATTAAATAATTCACCGAGACCCCAGACGTACAGTTATGATATAATCAGAGGTGCAGTTTAAAACCTCGCTGCTTCTTTTTCTCCAGCTTTAATGGAGGCGTCTCATTTCTTGCCCGCGTCCCGAGCTCATAAGTCAGCGGAAAGATCGCTGCCAGCTAGCGCCACGCTGTTTGTGTTTTATTTATGTATTTTCATCACGCTCCTGCGAGAGCTTGCAGCGTGGCAGCCCGCGAGCTAAAACACCACCTCGGCTTCGCTCCGAACAAGTAGATTTAGCTTGGCCTGCATGCCTCCTGACTAACGGTGCCTGTTTTTCATCAGCCCAAGTCAGGGAAATGGTAAAAGAGGCCACTCTTTTTTTTTTTTTTTTTTTTATGTCCAAGAGCCTTATTACATAAAGGACTAGGGCTCGATTTAAAAAACACCCTCGCAACAAAAGTGAACACGCTATAACACCAAGAAACAAGTGCATGCTAAAAACTTATAGCCTAACAGGGAGCAAACTGACAACTGGCTAGATAACTGACCCTAATTAGTTAGATTACATAACAGGACAAAGGTTGTGCAGAAAATATGCCGTCTGAGTGCCGCTATTTTAAAACATGGCCTTGTAGAGATTTCCTGATCACAGCCGAACAAGCAACAGCTAATTACTTTTCTGAAGCCTTCAGAATGAATCAATGTCCATCAGAGCTTTTAGAGAGGTGCACGAGAACGAGAAACGTGGTACCGGTGTCAGTGCTATTGTAAAGAAATGTCCGGGCTCTCACTTATCTTTTAATGAAAATCATAAGTCAAACTTGCAAATGACCTGAGGAAATGCCGTTCATAATCGAGTGTATAGTGAGACCGTGGCTTAAAGGGAATAATGGAAAAAGTCCCAATACTTTTTTTTTTTTTTTAAATCATTATCAAAAGCCATTAATTCATGCTGATGCACTCAAGAATTTTCAAATGTTTAGGTTGTGCATGCAGCCATGATAAAAACATTTGCATTATTACATTTGTAGTGGAACCTCGGTTCACAAACATAATTCGTCCTAGGTTCTGGTCGTAAACTGACTCAGTTTTTTTTTTTCAAAGGAATACATGTAAATAGAATTACTACGTTCCTCATCACTATGAACTATATTTAACTTTAACTTTTTTGTTTAAATCACAAATTATAAAGCAAAATGTGTATTTTTTCTACAAAAGAGGTTAGTGTTTGGAAGGAGAAACCCCTTCCATAATACCACTGGGTAATTCTCCTTCATGGGGTTTCTCTCTTTTTTTTGTTCCTTGGCCTGTGGTTCATATGTGGCAGCCAGAGAGATTTCTTTCTTTCTTTCTTTCTTTCTTATTTGTGCTGCACAATTGTAAAGGTGTAGCACTCTGCCATACAGTAGTTTTGTTCAGATGATGCTTCTTGGCAAAGGCTTGGACATCATTCCACTCAGCTCAAAATTCTTTTATCATGCGCGCGATCCGTGACCCATTGATCCATGACTGTCGCTGGGCGACGCACTCATGCCTTTGTTCAGCTGATAGCGGCAGCTTGGGGCGGCGGTGTTCCAAGGAGGAGTTCGTGAACAGGGACACATTTTAGCCGAATTTTTTGTCGTAAACTGATTTGTTCATACTTGGTGGCGTTCATGTACCGAGACACAAGACAAAGGTTTAAAGTCCACTGTATTTTTAATATTGAATATTGTACTGTACCTATCAAAATATTTCATTCATGTCAGGATCAACGCGACAAGGATTGTCACATAGTTTCAGCACAAACAGTATAAAACAAAATGCGAGCTATTATGCATCGTGGTACTGCATATTATTAAGCCTCTGATAGGGAGGTTGGGTTACTGATAGGAAGGTTGGGTGCTCAAACATGGGATGCGCCAGATGATCTAGTGGGATATCCCATATAAGATATACCAAAATAATTACATAGGGGAACATTTGTAACATGATATACCAAATGATGATTTCACTTTATTTATACTTGACAATAAAAGGTATTCTATTCATTGTATGAAGTGGTTAACTTTGGTTCCCATTATGCACTCTGGTTTGAGCTGGACCTCGATTCTGTAATTTAATTTTAGACAGTTGCACAGTATTAATATACTGCATGCAGACCATCTCCATTTCCTTTACCTGTACTGTAATAACGAAAGTCTATGAGTGGAAAAAGGCATAGCCGAGGCTCTGTTCTACCCTGCATTAACTCTGGCTAGAGAGAACAGCAGGGGAGAAAATACATATGGAAATATATCAACATCATTGAACTTTCATGCCCTTTTGCAATTCACGACTCTCTCAGCGAGGATGTGGGTGACGATGTAGCCCGTCTGACGAGCCTAATGAATTTTCATTGCTTGGGAGTATAAGGCAAAGGTAAAAGCCTCTGCCTTGGCTTGGATTTCTCCACCTGTCTAACACTAGCTCTGCAGCTACACTTCGAATTCTCCTCCCGATGCTGGTCGACTGTTATTTGGATGCAGGAAAAGCCGTAATAACTGATCAGAGCGAAGGCTGCGTTAACGCTTTTGCGTTGATAAGACCTGGCTGTTCCTTTCTGATAAGCGTGCTGACAGATAATAAAATAAAATGGGTTTTTTGAAACATCTACTAGACCAATATACGAGGCTTAGCTCTGGTATAGAAATCTCCAATCAGAAACCTGAGCTGTGTTTTCTTACACTCCTGAGCAATTCGTCTGCCTCGCCCTACTCTCATATGCCTGAAAAACTCCCAACAAAATGTGACACCCTGCGCGTACAAAGCTTCTCGCCACATATTGTATGGATACGAAGCGGAATAATTTGCGGCCAGCTCACTGAAGTGGCTCTAAGCTGGGAGATAGAAGCACTGTATTTGTCATTTCCTGCGGTCCTCCAGGGCTCGTTTCGGGGCCTTTACTGATCCGTGACATATTCTCCCTGATTGACCAGCTGCTCGGACATCGAAAGCAATGAATAACTAATGAAGCCGGGAACCTGATTTGCCATGGAAAAAAAGCATACAGGCATTTCTTCCCCGTTATTAGATGATGTTTCGCAATGCCAGAATGCTGGTGCATGTCAATAAGATTCTCTTTGCTGGAGCGACTTTTAACCGGAGGTGTGTCGTTTTAAAGCAGAGGGCACCTTGGGTTCAGAAGGGGAAAAAAAAGAAACAGAAACCGGGAAGAAAAGATCAGTGGAAGAGAAAGTGGATAGCTAATTTGTATGCATTATCTACATAATGGGGATTTATGTTCCTAGGCTCTTCCTGATTGCAGAAGGAAAACTGTTTTTTTCATTTCCTGCTAGGCATTCAAAAGGTGGTAGAGTAGGTAAGTCTCCAACAGGCCGTACTGTAGGTGGATAGTCGAATGTATTGCTTTTAAATGACTGTTTTTACCACTGATTCACACCAGTGAAAAAACATGATGCAGCAATAGATAGAAAGGTAGATAGAGTGCCCAGCCAAAATAAATAAATAAATCACCTTCGTTCGCCTGGCGAATGAACCTTCCATTGGATATTTACTGCGGTGATTTAATATTGTTCAGTTGAAACAAGTTATTTACCCCTAACTGATGCAGGGAGTAGCTTCTCATCTCTTAAACAACTGTGTACAAAATCATATCCTGTTTTCGTGGCAACGAACTCTGTTTCAGAAGGGTCGTAAAAGCAAACAAAACAACTAAAGAGAGAAAGTAACAGCTGTGCAGCCTAAAGAAAACAACTCATCCGTGAGGCTAATCAGTAAAAAGGCTTCAATTTGCTAAGGAGCATATACTGTAGAATGCACTGTGGAGCAACGGGAAATGGTAATATGGTCTGATGAGTCCAGAATCACCCGGTCCCAGATTGAGGAGTGAGAAAGGTAAGAAAAGAGGCGATGAACTGATGTCACTGCTATAATCAAGTTCAATAAAAGGTATTCTATTCATATAGGTGGTCCGATGAATTATTAGAGCGTGTGACTTTTTATTTGGCCGGGCAGTGTACATAGGTTACAAAGGTTTGGACACAAATTTGGATTTATTCTTCTAAATTCTTATATCTCTAATACTTGAGATTTTTAGGTGCAATGTAAATCGCACATACGGCATTAGGTGATTAGGTAACAGCATCAACAACAGTCAGTTGTTAATTTAATAAGGTAAGCTGTTCTGGAATAGTTCTTGCAAGAACAGTATTGTCAAGTGCATTTGCAATAATCATCAAGCGCCATGATGAAACTGCCTCTCATGAAGACCTTCCCAGGAAAGCAAGACGGAAAATTAGATCTGCTGCAGAGGAGACGTTCATTTAGAGTCGCCAGCCTCAGAAATCACCAATTAACAAACAACACCTCAGATTAGAGCCGTTATGAAGCTTAAGTATAAAGGATATAAAAGTATAAGTATATGTTTAAAGGAGATTATTGTATATTTGGATGCCTTCAGCATTGTTTTACAGTGTAGAAAGAAATAAAAACCTGGAAAGACTGTAGAATAAGAAGGTGTGTCCCTATGTGTGTGTCTGTAGTCCAAGTCCAAGCTGAGTGTTTGTTTTGTTAGGTAAAGTCTTAGGGGATGAGAAAGAGACTAGAAGGAGGGATGGGGAGTGGGAGAATGAAAAATACATTACAAAAAAAATACATTACATACCCTGACATGTTTTAGCTCAGAGAGGTGTTGCTATGTGAGTTGAGGTCGGGGAATTGAACGGGGGAACTCAATAGAGAAACAAGGCACCCAATGAAGTGCTACAAACACAGCTATATGCGCAGTTTGCGTGATACATCTTCAGTTGAGTCAGCTCCCGGCTGAAGGATGTCCTGGAGTTGTGCCAGCTTTGATGGTGCTCTCATTACGAATCAAAGCACTTTTGTAATGAGTGAGCTATTCTTGCGAGAGGAATGATGAAGATGATGATGAGGAGGAGGAAAAACATGCAAAGGACAAACAGTTTATCAGAGTGACAGCTGATCTACAGAATGTTTGTTTTGTTGAGACACAGATTTTTCCTCTGTAAAGAAAGCAGCAGGCTCATGAATCTTACATCAGCACATGGACATTTGTCTGTACAGCCTCTCTCTCTCTCTCTCTCTCTCTCTCTCTCTGTGTGTCTCTCTCCCTGATGTGTGTCCAGACAAGCAGCAGGTCCTGGCATTTTGGGGACAGACTGACTTGGAACCACCAATTAAATAGCCATGCTTGGTTTATTTATTTTCCTGATATGACAATGCCTGTCTTTTTGACATTTGCTTTATCTCTAGACAGTAATTTAAAAATGTTCTGTGTGAGATACAGCTTCCGCCCTAGTGCCAGTCAAACACAGATAGCAGGGTACCTACCTGCACACTTAGCACAATTTTGCAGGGAATGATGGAAAAATGGTATTGCTGAGTAACTCTCCTTGTAGGAGAAATATTACTGATTTATTCAGAAGCATATGACTCTATTGAGCGAAGGAAACTGGGAAAAGGGGCATGCTCTTAGCTAAACATGTTACATAAGGAATGGATACAAAGGAGTGAAGCTATAACAATACACCAATACAGAATCCTTCTCCACTCTAATTCTTCCTCAGGGAAGGTCTAACTTGATGATTAAATGCCTCCGACTCTTGGTTTCAGTCTGGGTAATTGAGCTGGAGATTCCATGCCTGAAGAGGTCACTGCTAAAGGTTTCCAGGCATTTTTGTTTTAGCCTTTCTAGACCACCATTTTGCTGCATGAACGACTGGTATAATGTTTTTATACTCAGTACACTGAGTTGATGCTTTTATCCTAAGCGGCTGGCAGTTTAGACAGGCCACAGCTGAGCAGTTGTGGGTTAAGGGCCTTGCTCAAGGATCTAACAGTGTGGCAGTAGTGCAGTAGTTACTTTCAAACACATGACCTTGCAGTCAGTAAACCAATGCATTAATCAAGCAATGGGGAACCCAATGATGTGATCAAGTATCTCAACCAGATAGGGTAACCCCATATGGGGGAAACCAATCAACCCAAGTTGACCCAACCCAAATGGGTTAACAAAATACCTTAAGTCACTGGTGTAGACCAATGCCTTATACCTCTCCAATAGAGTAACCCAGTGTCATAGTCCAGTTGGGTAGCACAATGCCTTAACCCAATAGAGTAACCCAATGGGGTCAAACAGGGCCTTCACCCAATGGGTTATGCCAATTCCAGAACCCAGTGGGGTGACTCGTTCCCTTTACCCAATACCATAACCCAATGAAGTTACCAGATGCCAAAACATAATAATGTAACTAAATGCCCAAACCAAGGAGTGGTAATGCAGTGCTTTAAGTCTTACTGTAAATAAAATGAAGGTTATGTCAAAAGATTATGTGACATTCCTTACCAGTAAACAACTGTCTCTGATTGATACTCGGAAAATCAACTATGTGGTGCTTATTTCTGTTTTCTCGTTATTCGCAGCATTTTACACTTAAGAAACAGTACGTGTATGTAAAAAATACATACCGTGAGTGCATTTATTCAATGGTCAATGGATATTGAACTTTAAAGGGAAGTGACAATTTTATATTTTTATATATTTTCAGGAGCAACGATCCTATCCTATAAAATTTAATCAAAACTCAGCCATCTGTGAAGCTGTTTGCCTAAATGTGTTCATTTTTGCATTCGAAGGCATTGCAGCAAAACTGCATCACATTTTTTAAATGAAGAAGCAGAATAAGGATGGCCAAAAGTGGTGTCTGAGGAACAGCGTGTAACAAATGCCCATCTTTACGTCAAGCTATAGCGATCCAGCCGCTACCGGACAAACATCCGTCACTGCAGCTTCACTTACCCGCAGGCCAGAGTGGCGAATAAGCCCGATTTGTGGTGAGTGTGAGCGAGCGCTCGCTGAAGAATATAATTACTAGAACTGACCGCTGCTCCACGGCCCGTCTAGTTGTTCAGGCTCATTTCGAACACATGATGCTGACACCGCAGTGCCTGCACTGACAAACTCAGCAGCACTGCAGGCGGGAGAAAAGAAAAAAAAAAAACTCCAAATGATGCTTGTCTTCTTCCACATGCTAAAGGAGCCAGAGGCTTGTGAGGAAACAGGATGACAGGCACTGAATAGGAGGAAATGGAGCCTGACACAAGGTCAGTAGTGTCAAACTAGAGAAGGCTGCTTTTGTTTATGTGCTAAAGATGTTGCAAAATCTGATTTATAAATAGCAAAATGTGTAGTGATGAATGGCAACTTTTTGGAAACCGCACTACCACCCACCTTCCGGGTCACCATTGAGAAGTCAAGTTTTAATCACACTCTGGTGCAAAATGATCAGCCTGCGCGAGTCTGGTCAATATAAAGAGTTATATTCTATTGTCTAATTGACACATCACGCCGCAACGATCCACATGGCTCTTCCTCTGAACTGAGAAAGACACAGCAGTTCACTAACACCAAAGATTACCCAGAGATCACTTGGGATTAAAAGTCCTGTCTACAGTAGGTTTTAAAGCCAGACTGCAAAAAAGCTCTGCGACACTGAGATCACCTGGACTGAATGGATGCTAGGATGAGGTTGTAATCTTTGTGTTATGGCACTCTGGGGAAGGGGAGTGTGCAAGGAGTGTGTTTCTTTCACTCTCTTTTTTTTTTTATTTCACACAAGGTGGTTTTACTATATAAAGTTAGCCCTGTGTCCTAGCCCACTTACCTCTGGACTCTCAAATGTGGAGGACTGGCCAGAGTGGTGTAAAACATCCCTCTCGTCTATAACTGAGGCAGTCCTGAGGGAGATTTCTGGGTCGAGTAATGGCTTTATGTTCCACTTGAGGGCCGGGGCTAGGAACGGTCAGACGTAAGTGAAAAGTCTATTTTGTCTCTAGGTCAAAACCAGAGAACCGTAAAACGCCGATGTAAACTAGGGACCAAGGGAGCTAAGAAACCAGACTTTGAAAAATGTGAGACTTGGCAAAGAACATGAATTGTACATAGTATATGAGCATTAATCCCAGGCCAAAAAAAATTAATAAAAATAGAAGCAATTACAAGAATAAATGAGGATGAGTGTCTGGCATGGAGATTATACATACATATAAGAAGACTTTTTTAAACAAATGAAATGAATCTTCATTCTGTAGGTGTGTACATTTTCTTATTGTAGTGTTGTTTTAGAATTAACGTCCTGTATTTACTTTTTTGTTGTAGAATGAAGGACATACAGTATTGCCACTGATCAAGGAACATACAGTACAAGTACGGAATTCCCTCTCTGCCTGAAAGCCTCTTCTAAGCAGAATTGGTATTTTATCTTAAAATCCAATTTTAGCTTAAACAATTGCGCTCACTCAACTGCGATACCGGTGTAGCTGTTGTAGTGTAACGTATTTTCCTCATTACTTCAGCAGCTGTAAAGGAGGTTTTTTTTTAATAAACGCAAGCAATCTCAGAGAGCTCACAACAGCACAATGGACAATATGACCCACAACACAGTGAAATGCATTGCCTGGAACATATAGAATGAGTTCAGGAACCTATTTGGTCCTGGCTGTTTGTCGGGGTCCTTATAAGTAAGCCATTTTTTTCCTCCTGCGTATTCACCTGATGTTTATCGACTTGAGCTATAAATAGGACTACAGTACAGGGTATTAGGTGCAGCCAGTCGTTAAATATGGAATAAAACAGTGAACCAGTTTTCTGTACATTTTTGTCAAATGTTAAGGTGTGTGTTTGTGTGTGTGTACATGATTTTTGCCACTTGCCCCAAATTAGGCCTGGGACTGTCAGTAAACAAAAACAAGCATTTGGAGGGTTGGACATGTGCACTGAGCCCTGGCTCTTCTGGGGAACATCATCCTACGATCCCAGCCATGGCCAAGCTAAGACAGATGGGCAGCCGGACCCTCTGAGAACAGGTGGAACCTCTTAATTGGGACCCGGTCAGCAAAAACGCCAGCAAGTCCTCAAAGACGCCGCCACCACAGCTGTGTGTCCAGTAGAACTAGAGATCTTGATCTAAGCTGTGGGGAGAAAAACTCTCTGAACCATGTAGACGTCTGATAGGGGGTGGGGGGGGGGGAGAAATTGGACCTCATTATCAGAATATATTGGTCTCTGCTTGTGTATCTAGCTTGCGTTAGATATGAGTGCTTGGTTGTCAGCTTGCTAATCAGGTAGCATGGTGTTCAAGAATAAAAACATAGCATGATGCAATGTCATGACACTACGGACTCTGCAAAAACTGGCCAAATTCTTTATTTTGCCATCTGATGCAAGTCTGGATACAAAACCGAGGAGCTGGGAGTGTTAATTATCCTAGCTTAGCATGTTTTATCCAAGCAGACATTGACCTTGAAATTCTGTGCCCTTAATCCATTGTCTTTTGTATGACCTGAGAGACCCCGGTGTCATCCTGCCTTCCCTCGTTACCTGTTTGACTTTAGTGTAAGCTCGGGCAACATGAAGGGGACTGAAGAGCACTCGGGTCATTTTCTTTTCCAATAACATGCTTTAATGGAGCCGTTTGTCTCGAGACATGTCAATGCAAAGTGCTTACGCTGGATCGCCACATCATCATCCGTGTAGTACCATAAATGCTCCTCTCAAGGAGCCAACATGCTATTGTCATGTTATAAGACAAGTCATCGTCGATGCTTGATTCTTTATATCTTTGTACGTAATGACCTCCCTAGTGGCGTGTACCGTGCCGGTCTGAGTGCTGCTTTATCTCGCCAACAAATCCAGACAGCAGTGACCTGAAGGCCTTTACTTTTTATTTTTCCCTTATTATTATTATTATGATTTTCAGATTCAGACCTTTAACTGCAGGTGTATCGTTTCGAGGGTGTAAAATTTAAGTTTGGTATTCGAATATCTAATTTAATAGCTAATTGTTTAAGGTGGCAGTATTTGACTAACTGATTTAAATCCCTTAAAATATGTTTCTTCGCTACAGAGGCTATAAGAGATAGAAGGAAGCTGATATCTTGTAGTATCCGGGTTATGAAGTCTTTTTTTTCTGATAAAAAGTCTCAAGGGAGGGTGATTAGTTTACTGTCATGCATGTCGGATCGAATATCAATCTGGCAAGATAAGATATGAGATAAGACATTTCTAATACCATTTATTTAAAAGTATTTACTTAGAATGTGATACAGATTTGGAGATTAAGGTCACTGAATCATGTAGGTTTTGCTGGCTTTGCTGTCCATCCTGTTTATAAGATCTCTGTATCACATCCGACAAAAACAGATCTGCCACATGAGTAAAAGTTTATTTACTGTCACTGATATTGGAATATTTGACAGAAGGCACAAGTTACTCATTTGTCCCAAGTTGAAGATTCGAGTGAACTTGTAATGAATACCTGCGTAAAAGTACTGAAAGAATAGAAAAGGCAGCCAATTATAACGGCTCCGCTGAATGAGGCTCTGATCTCATGAACGTTCTTTGCAAAGACCAATAGTAATTACACGTATTGATTCACTTGTTATTTGCAAGGTTTTCTGCCCGTGAGAGTGATGCTCAAGTTCAGGCAGCAAAGTTTGTGCATTGTCCCAAGTTTAAATTTCACACATCTTAAAACCACAGCTCTTTAACCACCACTGGAGTAATGAACCTGTTGGAAAAACAAAGGGCCCTTCAAGACACACTAATTCAAAGCTCGACAGAGGCACACAGAACATCGTAAAGGATCTAGAATGTTCGCTTGAATGCTTGAATGTGTAAAAAGTCTCACGCCAAGGCATATTTTTTAAAAGGACCGCTTTATGAAGTCATTTCTAAATAAAATGAAATGGAACAGAAGAGGAAAAAAAGTATTGTGTGTAAAATGGCACACTGGGATTTACAAACCTTTGAGAGAGACTTATCTAAATGATGGATCAGGAAGCTGTCAGTAATAAGATCGTGCGCAAGCATAACGGCTTGGGAAATAACGCAGAGAAATTCATACAGAGCCTCTGACTGCATAAGTAAGCGTTGTAGTCATTATCGGGCAAGAGTAGAGTCCATATTGATTTTTAGCCGTGCTGAGAATTGAGCATATTGGAGCAAGTTGATGAAAGACCACCCTCTTCAACCCTCCTGCGCTTACTCGCTTTTACTATTCAAACACTATTTCTGGAGAACCATTTCATCAAAAATCAGCGCTGTATCGCTACGACTGCCTCCAGCCACAACACGGAATCGAAGCTCCATCAGTCATTCTGTTGCGGGAAACCAGACAAGCTACGAGAAACTGTGCAAAGTGTAATTACAGATGCGAGGTTCCTGTTTCCGCACGTTTGTATTCGCGGTGTCTGGCGCTTCATCAATAATGGCTAGATGGTGGGAAGTCGAGGGAGGGGAGCAGGCTGGGGGGAGGGGGGTTTCCTGCACTCGTTTTCAGAGGCCCAGGGCACACTAGACTTGCTCGTCACGTCCCTCAACTGCCTCCATGTGTCAGGCAGGCCAAGAGACAGAGAGAAGGAGAACGAAGAAGAGTAGGAGGAAGAGAAGAGAGGGGAAAATCGAGGAATCTCAGCTTGTCAGCGTAATTGGCACCTGATGTGTAGGGCAATGGTGATGCATTGACATTCATTACGCTTAATAATGCACTCGATTTTGCGGCTTCGGTCACTGCTTCTCTTGCCGACTGCATGCTTAGCAAAGAGAGCGAGAGAGCGTGGGGAAGACAGCAGAGCTAGAGAGATGCTGGACGAGCTTCAAAGAGACTCCGTAAAGGCTTTTCCTTTCACTCTGCCGTGTGGTATTAAGCGGAAAAGCTGTCCGTCACCGGACGCCGTTACCAAGAGCTCTGCAGTCCTGGGGACTCGGTGGCCTTTAGTTTCACACACCCAACTACCCGATTCAGATCACGAACATGACTTCTCACAGCCTAGCGGCTAAATTGGAGGTATTAGAGCACCACAAACTTTTATCGGTGCTGAGATGTGGACCTTGATACTCAGGGTTCTCAGGGCTCTACATTTATTGAGACATCCTCAGACAGAACTGGATGTGATGTACATATTTCCATCAAAATGTCTTTTTAAAGTCTTCGTGCTCTTTCTACACTAGCTGTAGTCAGTTATGTATTTTATAACAATTCTCAATGCTTGGCATGTGGACTTCCCCTAGCTCTTCAGACATCTCTTGAAGTAGTAGCTGTGCTTCTTGGAAAGTTGAGAAGGTCTTGTCTTCTCTGGAACATATAGCCGAGGCAAGCCTGTGATGTTTGCACCACTGTGACCCATCTAGATCTGAGTCTCACAGGTACCTCGGCTACCTTCACAGCACGACTGCTATCTGTTACACATTTTCCCCGTTCGACATGCTACACTATTGTAAGTGCTATTATAGACTGAAATTATTGGACTGCACTTGTTTTTTTTAGCGCCCGTGCTACCTCTTCTCAGGGTCAACAAAGAGATAAGAGCAAAAGTGATGCCAAAAAGTATTCCATTTTTGTCCATATCTTTTATGAGTGTCACTCAATGTAACTAAAACTTCTCTCCTCCACACACCTCTCTGCCTGAACACCATTTCCTTGCTAAGGGAGTGATTTACTATTTCTTCGTAGCTTACTAATCTTAATAAATAGCTCTTATTCCTACTCCTAAAAGTAGGACCAAAATTGCATCATTCTGAGAATTTTTGCCCACTTAGGAGCGATTTCCTACTCTGAGACGCTTAGTAAATACGGACCCTGACCTAAATTCCTTTGAGCACATGATGCTGAGCCTAGACCTGTCCAACAGAAGCAACCCAAAATTATAACATTGCCCTCGCAAGTTTGTATAGTAGGCAATACACATGATGGGTGCATCACTTTATTACTCACCTCTCTTCTTACATTGGAACAGTAAATCAGACCACATGACTCTTTTCCAATACTCTATATTCCTATATTTTCTTCTCTTTATGCTTTATAACAAACTGAAGCCTTTTTTAAGCCTCAGTGAAAAGTGGTTTTCGTAAGGCGACACTACTGTTTACACCCAATCCCTTGAGTTCTAGTAGTTGGTAGTTTAAGCAAGTTTCTCCGTACTGTAGTTGTTTTCTTTGCGTAACATCTTTGCTATGACCATAGGACGTGTCTTCTGACCTGGTTGTTTAAGAAATGAGAAGCTACTCACCGCATCAGTTAGAGTTAAATAACTTGTTGCCAGCTGAACCATATTAATCACTGCAGTAATTATACAATGGAAGGTTCTCAAGTCTGGGCATGAACATGCGGGCAGAGCGAGAAGCTGATTGGAATCCGGTTCTGATCATCAGTTTGGTGACTCTTTTTGGCCATGATGTCTATAAATGTGCACTTAGCCAAACAAAACTAAAGAGCTTCTTTCACTGTTTGTGTATATATAAATTACCATTTCTGTAGAAAAAATAAGGAATAAAGAATTTCACAGCACTGTGCTTTTTAAACAGTTTATCCTGGATCTGGATGCAGGCGGAACAAATTCATTTGGCTTGATGACAAAGTGGCCTTTCATGTAAACAGCCAGTGTGTGTGCGAATGATGTGATGCCATGCCAGTGGATTTTGCGCTCTAGCTGTTTTGGCTAACTAAACCAACAACACAAGCCTTATCTGGACGAATTGGAACAGAAGCTCCCGGTTATGTCTCGTTGTCCGATTGAAGATTGTTCCACCTGATTCCAATCAGCTCGCTCTGCCCTCATGTTCATGCCCAGACTTGAGAACCTGCTGCTTTCTTTGTCGTCATCAGCCTGAAATCTATTCAGCAGCAGTGTTCAGGGTGCGAGTGTGTAGTGGCTGTTCATCTGGAGACTCAAGAAATGCTGGACGTGACTCTAGGACAGAAAGAACCCTGCGGATAAGCTAATCCGTTCACTGGTGGTTGTATAACGGGTTCTAACGCTGAGTTATGGTATTTTAAGATTTACATAACATGGGTTTACAAAACAAGTTTCAGACTCAACATTCGTTTATGATATATCATACCTCAAATGATATTAATAAGGCTACTAGTGAATCAGTTGGAAAGTGACTGTGTTATTTATGGCCATAACGTAGACCTGGTAATATTAACGGTCGCTATTACGGCTCAGAAGGAGTAGATGCCAATTTATCCCACTTAGCACACTCTACAGGACACTAATTAGGGCTAATAATGCTACCTTGTTATTAGACTAATTGTTTTTCACACCCTGGCTTTAATGCAAAACAAAGGCGTTTTGTTTCAGAGCCATGAGCACAGCAGCAATATATCTGGAAGACAGCTAATATCTGCGCCATGGTTTAGAACATTTGTGCACATTTGCATTAGTTTCAATTATTAGGAAGATACATTACAGCAGCTTCATACAGTAGCCGTCAAACAGGCCACACTGGTATGTACTGTTCATTTGGGGAAAAGCAACGAATAAGAGGGAAAAAATAAACTTACGGTGTACGAAGTGAAGCAGTCAGCAAATTCTCAGCTAAGTAGAGCAGCAGAGAGCGAAGGGAGACGCACGAGGGAGAGATAATGGCGTGTTATTTTATTCTGCCAGCCAGATGCTGACCAGTTTGTTAGGGTTCATCGTCTTCTGTTTGCCAAGGAAGTTGTAAAACGAAGGCTGTAATGAACCTCTAACCGCAGTTGAGGCCCAAGACAGATAAGCAGAGACAGATGGAGTGATTGTGCAAGGTTTTTTTTTTTTTTTTTGGAAGCGAGTGCAAAATGTTTCAGGCCCATATGCGAGGCGCACGGCTGTAGAGATGATGAGGTGAGAGCCGTGTGCAGGGTGCTTTAACGAGAACCACGCCTGTCTTTCTCCGCTTCCTTATTGTTGTTTACGTACACCACTGATTGCGTGATTACGTGCAGGCGATTTTCTTATTTGTTTTCGAATTTCATTTCCACCTCTTCATGTTTGCGTTCCAATTTCCTTAGCACCAGCTTAAATTAACACCTGGGTATTATTGGTATTGATTTATAGGAAGCAGGATTGTGTTTGTTTACTGTTAAAGAGCCATGGCTTGTGTGATGAGGTACAGTAATATGTATTATATGTAATATGGATAAATTACTCTATGTGTCTATCAAAAAAAGATCAACTAACGGCGGCGCTGCCAGCCGTCCTGTAAAATACAGAATTGTCCCGTATTTGGAAACTAAAAGACCTGCTTCGTATTTAACATATACAGGACATCATTTGTCCCGTAATTTTTGAGAATCAGTTCAATGAAATCTATGGGAGAGAAATATTACAGTTTAGACTACGAAGACAAGGAGATTTATATGATGGAAGCAAACAGTCATTGAAACCCTTCCATACAGTATAATGAAACTCCTCCTCTCCCTCAGCCTGTCTGTCATGGTCTCCACCACAACAGAACAGAGAGAACGCTTCTCATTGTTCATGAAAATAAAATAAAAGTTCAGAATGATGAGCATTTGCATAATCAGTTTCCTATTAGTCGTTTGCATTTTTCATGTCACCATGTGGGTCAGGTAAAGCCGTGCAATCAGGAAAATCCATCTGCAATAACTGATAAATACACTGTAATGATTTTTACCAAATAATATTCACTGTTTTATTTATGCTAACACAAACATGTTATATACAATTTTTACAAATATCTTACAAAGCCAAATAGCTCATAGAAATATACCACTGAATGAGAAAATGATATAAGAGGGATGTTCTAGTCAAACTGGGTAAAAGTTACTTAAAACCAACAGTTAAATCAACATAAAAAAAAAAATCCCACTGCAACATCCCTCCATCCACTGTCACTTATTTCTGTGTGAGTCGGACTTAAGAACAAATCCGACTTACGAACATGCTCCTGGAACAGAACTCATTCGTAAGTCAGTAACTACCTGTACTAATTCTCAAAGTCAGTGTTTACCCGACATAAATCAAATCAAATTAAATAATGGTGCACTCTGGCGCAATCTTTGACACGGATATACAATGTAAAGCAAACCGATCTACTTGACTAAATCTCTGTCCCCTTTCCCCACACTGCCATCATATGGCCAAGAACCATAACTGCGCCTAAGGAAATAAATCTCTCAGAGAAATGTCAAATGTAAAAAAGTCTCGTCTCTGCACGTTTAAATAGCGAGGGGAATCCCGGACGGCATTTTGTCTCAGAGCTGTTTTCCACTGTAACGGACTGTGAACTCATTTTGTTGAGGATTTTCAGAAATTACGATTATTCACCATCAGGACAGCTTTACAGGACAGACATTTTCTATCATCGTGCTTCTCGACTGATTGATTGAAACTGGTGGGGCCGACTCATTTCTCCTGCACCCCCACACACACCCATACAATATATCAGACTTTAGACATTTTTGTATATTTACTTATACACTAAAAACTAGGGATGTCCCGATACCGATACCGGTATCGGGTATCGGCCTCGATACCACATTTTCTAAAGTACTCATACTCGTTA
>JAQMYG010000014.1:5602214-5615061 GCA_030014215.1 Clariallabes teugelsi | reverse complement strand
GTATCGGTATCGGCGAGTACTGAAATGCAAGTACTCGTACTCGTTTTCCAAAAAAGTGGTATCGGTGCATCCCTACTAAAAACATTGTATATAATTGTAAATATTGGTATCTGGTGCCCTGCAGAGCCTATGTGCAGTGCCAGTGATGTTATCACTCCTCGCTCACTCCATATGCTCATTAGGGAGACGGCCTCCCCTTTTGCAGTTGTGTGAAGGGCCGGGGCCACTGGAAACGGGCACAGCTGCATAGTAATCAGCGCTAATGGAGCTTGGGCAGGGAGTGTTGCTCAGGGTCTGGTCTGGTGCTGGAGCTCCAACGAATAAAGTTATACAACGGAAGCTTAAAACACGAAAGAGTGACATTGGAGCGGGATGATGTAACGCTCTCAAAGAAGAAGAAGAAGACGGGAAAATAGCCTGCTTCGCATCCACGTTAAGCCCCCCGTTCCCAGCCGGGAAAGCCGCCCAGCTGTCGGATATCAGAAGGGATTTCCACCTGAGGCCGTGCCCAGTAGAGAGCTGGGAAGGGCTGGTTGGCAAGGCCAACTCTCCCCGCCGCCATCGGTGCTAAGCTTCCAGACACCTGTGGAGGTATCTGGAAGTTTAGCCATGACTTAAAAAAAGTTTTAATTCTTAAGGAATGAAAAATAAAAATACAGTCTGTCCTCGACTTTTGACCAGACACCTGTGCGCACTAGTTTGCACGTTGGAACCATCTCTGCTCGGTGATGTCTCTATCTGAGAGTCCGGAACACTTTCAGGTGCTGTTTTGACAGCAGCGTTTAAAGATTTTTTTTTTAAAGCCTCGTCTTGTCACAGGAGAGATCTGTAATTTCTTGAGTAGAGCTCCAGGATGTCTCTTAGTCTTGTCATTGTTTAGCAGGTAGACTGACACGTGATGATAAAGAAACTCACGTGCTGATCGGAGCTCATGAAGCTGAATGGAATAAAGAGTTTCGAGATCCCTGGCAGCTATTCAGCTCCACAGATTATGATGTTTTCTCTTGAGGAAGCAGGTTCAGAGCCGCATAGGTGCCGGTCAAGGCTGTGTTTTTGTAATTTCCATAGAAATGAGGTAGTATTGCTTTTGTTGCTCAGTCGCTTGCTTTATAAAATACCGAGCTTTTTGTTGCACTTCTTCATTTGTTTTGCGTTTTTATGTTGTTTTTTTCTGTCCAAACTATTAGGCAGGTACTGGGTTTTGTCTGGATTTAAAATATTAAAACTATATAATATATACTGTGTATTTTTAAAAAATGAATGCAGTAGCTGATGAGTAGGAAATTGTAATGTCTAAATTGGGAAATGGGGCAAAAACACTCGCTTTCTCCCCTCCCTCTATCCTCCCCTCTAGCTTCTTCCTAAGATTAGTTTTTTTTTTTTTTTTTTTTTGCCTCTGAGAAAACTTTAAAAACTTTTAGGTAGAGCCAAGGAAGTATGCACTTTCAGAAAGAAGCCCTAAAAATCCAAATGACAAACATTGACAAACCTGTGTTTTTGAAGGGACAGTTCTGTCTATGTCTTATATTTTTGTCCACTCACGCAGTAAAGAATCTTTATATTGCTGAACCAAGTTTCAGTTTCAGGTCTCCTTGGCTTGGCTGTCGAAGAAGAAGAAGAAGAATCGATTGCCATTCCTAATAAAATAATATTCAAACAAATATGTACTATAAGAGTAATTCATCATGCGACAGCATTCAGGTTCCCCTGCTTTTTTTTTCTTCTTTCATTAGGATTACCGCTCCCCTCGGACCACCGTATGAGCACATAAATAATTCATCGGGCGTGAGTGATTTTTCCATCACTACATTGATATCAGAAAATCTCATGAATGTTGGAACGGCTCCTGCTGTTTGTTTAGTTTAGGCTGTATGATTAAGTCACGCCCGGGCTGTTAATTCATGCTGCCGATCAATAACTTCCCAATAACGTCCAGCTCGTACAGCCGAACGTACCCGACCCTTAATGCGTGTGTGAAGTAAATAAGTAGGCGCACAGTAATAAGTAGGTTACAGCTCCACTCTGTATTGTTCTCTCTCTCTCTCTCTCTCTCTCTCTATTTTTTAAGCATTCTCTCCAAGGCCAGAGCTTTGCTGACTCCAAGCTTCCTATATCCACACCGAGTGTCTCGAACAGCTCAGTGAAGGGGGAAAAAAAACAACATTTTTTTCTTTTTCCCTCACTTGTCAGCTTTTCCTCTCTTCCTCACTCAGCGGGATGCTATCTCAGTGGTTTGGATGCTAGTCTTGATCCCCTCGCCCCCCCGCTTTGACAGAGCTCATTTGATAGCTCTTACTCAGGCATCTATGGGGGATTGATGTTGATGGAGGGTACGCGCTGCAAGGTAGCGACATAGCGCTTGCCATTTTTCAACCTCAGACACAGCCCTTAATTAGCGCGGATCATTTCTTGCCTTGCAAGTGCTGCCGGCTCCCAATTATCAACGTTCAGCTTGTGTTAGCTGGAGGGAAGGTTGCAGAGTTCAAAGCTTGACTGCTCCTAATGCAGGTCCACCTTCACATTCGCAGCGCCGGGTGCTGAAACACACACTCGGCCATGATGTGATGCAATCCCAGCACCCATGGACGAAACAGCCCAGGAAGAGTGAATGTTCCTGATGTGCTCATGAGTACGCCAGTGATTAAGTTTTTATGCTGGTAACTGAGGAACTAGTGGTTCAGAGTGAAGGGCTGACAGACACCGATGGAGCTTTGAGCAAGATCCGTAGCTTGTCAAATTCTTACACGCTTCAGATTTACTCTTTTATTGTGCTGACAATTAATATTCAACATGATAAAGTAAATAATATTTTCATATGGCCAAAAAATGGCACTTTTTATTTTTTGAAAAACTGCATTTAAAAAAAAAAATCAGCTTTAGGAGCATGGCAGCAAGGTCCTGCCCACTAGCCCCTTATTTACATATGATATTAATATAATGCCCTTCAGGTTACTCTCATTTCCAATAAAATAATAAATAAATAAAAATAAGAAATACAAAACACAGGTTTATTCATTCAGATGTCATTTCAGTAAGCAAATAAAAAAAGGAAAAAAATCAGCAGACTAGAGTTTAAGGAAATAAAGTGAGAAAATTAAGCTACAGTGAAATTAAGTCGGTGGTGTCTGAGGTTGTGGCAAATAATAAATGTTCCTCACAGAAACCTCAACACAGAAGGAAAGAAAAGATGCTGCAATATGTTTGTCTTTCGCAGGCCTTTGTTTTTTAATGAAAATGAACGATGAGTGGGTGTGTGAGGTTTAAAGGGTAAAATCGTGAAGCATTTTTGCATTTTCATCCACAGGTAGTTAAGCTAGGGATTTTTTATTCAATTTAATACACAAACAGATTTAAGGGAGTCCAGATTTAATTCACAGTTCATTTATGAATACAGGTGAGACAGTACTGAACCCCTCTTCTGTATAAGCTAAAACAACAAAGCTAGTCAACACAAAAAGAATAAAGTCTTTTGTTTGTATTGTCAATATGAAATGTATATGAATGAATGAATTAATGAATGAATATATAAATAAATGAATAAATAAATAAATACATGCATGCCAGAAAGGCACCGGACTGCAGTTCCAGTGCAAGATCTACGAGGACAACCTTGTGGAAACAAAGCCATCTGAAAAGAAGTGGCGGACAGGGTGGCCTCTGCTTTAGAGCTTCAGGTTGAGGCAGATGGAGTGACCTCTGATGCTGAGGTCCAGGTTGAGGCAGATGGAGTGACCTCTGATGCTGAGGTCCAGGTTGAGGCAGATGGAGTGACCTCTGATGATGAGCTCCAGGTTGAGGAAGACGGGGTGACCTCTGATGCTGAGGTCCAGGTTGAGGCAGACGGGGTGACCTCTGATGCTGAGGTCCAGGTTGAGGCAGACGGGGTGACCTCTGATGCAGGTTGAGAAAATGGCAATTTCCTCAGTGGCTTCTGGCCTTCTTTAATCGTCATGGGGTCCAGCCAAAAATTGCATGGTTTCCTTAATCAATGCAACATAAAGGTTTGGAGGATTTGACTGTGAATCCAGCTTTTCAATCCACTCCAAAGAAACCAGAGTTTGATCGTTCAGATGTTCCAAAGATGACACTGATGATTAACAAAGCCGACAGTTGAATTTGCTTTGTTCTGACGACTGAATCCCTTCTTTCTGCTCTTCTTGTGAATTAGATTAGTTCACCTGTCCACAATACGTTGGCCTGTTGGTATTCCGTAATTGATTCCTTACGCCAACAACCCTGCGCCATCAGTCAATCTTTCTTTTTTAGCTTTAATTAAAATCCATGACCGATTTCTATTCTGCTGTCTGATGCCAAGTCAGGATCAATAGCAGAGGAGCGTCCAGAGATTGAAGTAGCTCAATAAATCTATGGCTGTGAAGCAGCCAACCCTTCTCTCCTCAAGTGGGAACCTAGAGATATTGTGTCTGTGTGTTACAGCCCCATGCCTGACCCTCGTGTAACAGATTTACCTGAAAATGTTCAGCAAGAAAAATTATTTCTGTTTTAGCTCAAACCCACACATTTACACCTCCCTCACAGGTACTAGAACTTTATGTTCCCCTGAAGATCAAGCCAAGTTCACGTTAAAACCCTAAGGTGGCTCAAGTTGAGGCTTAAAAAAACTGGTTCAGGAGAAGGTGTTTAGTTGCTAAAGGCAATTTTTAATAAGAAAAAAGCAGAGGAAGAAATAGTGCCCTGACTTCACATATATTATACAAGCAGTATCTATTTTTATTTTTCTACCTCTTGAGTTCTGGATTGGTCAGGAGGTGCCGGTTCTTTTTTTTTTTTTTTATAACAGCAGCTGTGACAAAGCTCAGGTTTGTATTAATGTGCATTAGGTTTTCTATGGTTTACATGTCACAGTCCACAGTACTGAGGTGAGAGTTACTGTAATGCCCCCCAAAACTCACAGTTAAAACCAATTATTGAAGCATTTTCATGATTTAATACAACACTTAAACAGCACTTTATACGACTTTAAGTGGTAATTCAATTATAAAAAATCACAATTTTAAGAGTATTAAGTGTACTTTTTATGTGCTACAGTCGAACAACTTCAAGTATACTTTGCACACTTAAAGTATATGACTGCGTATGTACTAGTGTACAGTACATACCTGACACAGTCATTAGTAAAAATTAAAGTACATCTTTAATACATTATAAGTCCATACAAAATTACATACGATGTTACAAATACACAAGTAATAAAGCATGAATTCTGTATTTTATTACTGCAGCAGTAGCATCCTTAGTTATACTTACAATCATGTGTAATTTAGTTATAAACCATTGAACTCAGGAATGAAATCTTCCTTGTCATTACTGATCATGCTGAAGTAGTGTATTTAAATGGCTGAAAACTTTATATTATGCAACACTTAGTTCCAACCATGTAATCTGATTGAACAAGAGGCATTCCACAAGTGATTTATAGTAGGTCACCTACTGTATTAATTAGTTAAATAAATAAATAAATACATAATAGAAGGCTAAAGAACTTGAAGGGCATTGGTGGCTCAGTGATAGGTTTCTTGCCTACCATGCGGAAAGCCCGGATTCGATTCCCAGCCAAAGGCCAAACCTCAGCCCACTGGATGCAGTGCCGGTCCAGAGTCACACAAAAAAATGTGTGTGTGCAGTGGGTTGCCTCGGGAACGTCATAAAACCTGTGCCAAAATGTTTTGCGGATCAGTTGGTCTGCTGTGGCGACCCCTCGAACAAAAGGCTAAAGAACTTAAAGAATAATTTGTTACCCCCTCACATGTGTTAGAAAACATAATAAAATTGTGCAAAAGCAGCCCTGACTTCCATCTGCTGCTCTAGCCAGCAATGGCCTCGCAAACAGGAAGTGCCTTGACAATAAAGATCATGATTTTTGATGTAATAAAACTGTTTCATGAGGCTAATTCTGCAAATATTTGTGGTCATGCTTGAAGGCCACTTCTGGGGAAAGTAAACAACCAATCCAGAAAATATATCTCCTACACCACGACTGTCTTAACTCCAAAACACAGGCAAGTGCAAGTATGCTTTGGAAATGACACCAAATTTTCATTTCCATTTTACCTTACTTATAGGCCTCAGGCTTCACATGACCCAGTACAGGATAAGTGTTGTATAGTGAAGGAAATTTAAAGTAAAATGGGTCGAAAAGCATGATTGTACATCTTTTGTTAGTATATTCCAATATTACATACTGTATTCTAATATATTTGAAAGAGAGGTGGGCAAAGTACACAAGTTATGTGCTTGAGTAGAAGTAGAGATTCCCTCGGGCACATATTATTCAAGTAAAAGTAAAAGTCCTCCATTTACATATGCACCTGAGTAAACGTACTGAAATACTCCCCTTCAAATTTATTTAAGTGAAAATACAGTGCAATTTAAAATCCAATTTACCTTGTAAAAAAATCTCTCTCTCTTTCTCTCTCTCTCTCTCTGTATCTCTCTTTCTCCCCTACTGGATTTTGAACGCACTGTTTTCTTCGCTCTGCTTCAGATTTTAAACTCCTGTTATATTATTCGGCATGCTTAGAAGGAAAAGAAAGTCACACAGTTACACATTAAGGCTCAGCAGGTGGTGAAATTCCTGCGCCAAATACTAAACACCACTGTCGTTAGGTAACGCAACACCATGCAGAAATGTAGTGAAGTAAGAGTAGATAGAGGATAAAAGTACGCGCTAATAAAACAGATGAGTGAAATATGTACTGAAGTACTGCAATGAAGTAAATGTACACAGTTATGCACCTGCTCTTTTAAAGAATTCAGGATTTCTGATCGAACAAACACCTTTAACAGAATTTGTATTATATACTGTATATTCCATTGTGTTTCTATTTTGCTGATTTCTAACTACCCAGAGATTGAATTTATCATTTAAAAATGTTAGTAAGTTTAGACAATGGAAGTCTAAATTATTTATCAGTAATGTTTTACATATAATGGCATCATCTAAATTTTAAAACACCTGAAATATTGTGAAACATCTACACTGGAAACATTAGTTTTATTCTCAGGTGTGAGTTTAGTCTTTTATTTCGAAAGTGTTCGCAATAAACAGCTTTGGACTACAGGGTAAATGAAGTCCGTAAGTCTAATGAGGACACAGGGGAGATCGTCCTGTCTCTCTCTCTCTCCTTCTCTCTCTGTCGCTCTCTTCTTCTCTCTCACTATCTCTATCTCTCACACTTGCTCACTCACACACAACAAGCTTTAAACAGATGATTAACAGCTTATAGCTTCCCCTTTGTGCACATACTAATAAATAATATTTATTTTTGAAAGAAACCTCTTCATGCTTCTTTACGTCTCACGTTATCTGATCAAGAGTTGAGATACAGTACTTAGATAATTATAGGAGTAAGAAAAAAAAATATTAAAAGAATATTCGATTAACCACATTTTTTATTGTGGTAATAGTATCTAGCTTCATTCGTTCATTTAACGCAATCTAGTGTAAAATGGGAGAAAATTAGGGAATGCAAGAGTTGTTTATTTTATATATATTTATGTATAATGCAGTGCTGTTGAATTCTCAATTCTGATTGGTCAGATCGATTCTGATTCTCAGTTCTAATAGTGGATGCTCCATATAATCTAGTTTATGTTACGGAAGGAGTCTCCAGTGCCAGTGCTGTAGTGCAGTACCTTCCTGAAACAAGCAACTTTTAGTAACTCTGCCTCACACCATCCTGTTGTTGATTATTTTTCTTGCAACAAAACTATAACAGTGTAGTGTGGTGGCTTTTTTTGTTGTTGTTCTTTTTCTTAATTTGTTTGCTGATGTAATGTGAAGGAATACATAACTATATTAGAACATCCAGTGTAAATGTGTTCTCTGTTGAAACTTAAGGCTAAAATGGTGAAGTGCAATAACACCATGTTCTTTATTCCGCTAAAAAGTCTAATGATAAATAATCGTGAGTCCAGTGTTTACCCAAATTAGCTAATCGGATTTAGGATGATTTGGTTTTGGGGGGGTTTCGCTTTGTAATATATAAAGGAAAAATATTCGTCCAGCACTAGTGCTATATAAAGCTGCGATCCTACCTCCACCGCTTCAACGCCCGAGCCTACGCCACTGATTCAAGCCGTAGCTTATTATACACTTTATTATACAAGGAGTGCAGTAGAAATGCAATTAGTCTCATTGCTGCAGCACTATCACTGACAAAACTCCACGGTGTTAATTAAGTCGCACCAAAAATATAGTTCCCCAAGCTAGCAGCAGACAGACGGGACTGCTCGGGTTTCCTTTGTTACTCAGTGGCTGAAGCTAAACTCCTTCTGAAGTGGAGAGAAACCTCACTTTAAAATAACTTTGGGCTCGGAAAACAGTTTGTAAGAGCACCGTGTCCATCAGCGCATAGGATCCGGCGTGTCACAGCAACGCTGGTCATGCCTGAGCGATTTCACACCAGCCTCCTGGAGCATGGCGGCTCACTGCGCGTGTGTTCTCCTGCCCTGAGCCGTTTGCCATGCTGCTCACGCTCGCATCAACACCAGGTCAGAGTGGCTTTTCCCCTTTGTAATGACATTGTGTGGGCTTAAATGTTATCACAGCCCGAAAGAAAAAAAAAAGAAAAAAGAAATCATTTGCAAGATAGCATTAAATAACAGTTTCATGAAAGACAGAGGGGATTTTTCTTCTGTGCCTGGATTATTATTAATTTATTTTTTTTGACGTAATAGAGATGAGCATGGGGTGGCTCCAAAATGAACAATTATTTGCTTCATGCATATTAAATTTGTTACGTGAAATGATGTCATACGTATTGCATTGCTTATCATCATGTGCAGAAACCCCGGGGACGGCCTTCTGGTGGCTAATGATAGCTCAAATGAGCTCCGACACCCAAGCTTATGTTCAGCAGAAGCTCATTAGCGAGTGAGATTTGCTGGCAATTTCCACAGCTGAAACAACGGCTCAGTTTCTCCGGCTTTCTTGCAGCGGGGTATTAAAGAAGATTTATCCGCGGCTGTGTGTTCTCGGCCGTACAGGTCGTTTCCCCTGGATCCCAGGCATGGCCCTATAACCCAGCTGGTAAATAAATCAGCGGCTTCCCTCTGCAGAGATTTAATTTACCTCCTGACCGGGCCAGCGAGGGCTATTATCTCACCGGGGGAATAAGGACACACTCTAGCAGAGGAAGATTAGACGAAGGAGGGGGGAAAGAAAAGATGGAAAAAGACCATCCAGGTTCAAGACCCCTGGACTGTCAGAGCTAAATAAATTGTCGTGAAAATGACATTCCGTACAGGTTTGGCAAATGTTTGCACAACTAAAGGTCATTTGGTGGACATTATGTCAACTTCACGTCTCGGTTAATCAAATACTTGCTGTTTACCCGAGCTCGTTTTCCAGTTAAACAAGTAAAGAGATGGGTGAAACACGCTGAAAAAAAAAAGGAATGGCAGAAATTCCCTCTGGTCACCATTTTAGTGGCCGCGTTTCATGCATCATGCTTCACGTTTCATGTCGTGCTGTGTGAACATCGCCGCCTGGCACGGCACCTGGAATACGAACGAAGCGATTTCCACATCAAAGAGATCAGCGCTCTCTTCAGATCGCCCGAGCCATTAGGTATTATTAATGAAGCGGTCACGCTCCCTCGCCAATGAAGACGGGTATCTCGCCTTGGCCTTGTCACCCTGCCACCGGATTTTATACATACAGTGCGTATCACTCATCTCAGAGGCACGGCTTGAATGATACAAGCACCCATTGAGTGGCTCGATGATTAACCAAGACTCAGTGACCTTGTAAGGTTTCGAAGAATCAGCTCAGATTAGTGTCAGGTTGGTAATTTAGAACTGTTTTTAACAGGAGCTGATTCATTATATTCAATTAATTGGATCAAATCTTCACACACATAACCTCACCCTCATCCTGTCCAGGAATATGAAAAGTGGTTTAATCAGGATGTTCGAGTTGTGCTTAAGAAGCGACGGATTCTGTGATTCAACCTAAAATATTTCTATTGTTTATGCATGAGGTGGAAAATTGGGTTTGATTAAAGCACTTATTTTCTCAGAGCCAGTTCATTTCTGAGAGCAAATTAGTTTTTTTCTTTTTTTTCTCTTTCTTTTTCCTTCGCCAGTCATGATGACAGATGACAGATCCAAGCCACTTTATATATTTTTTTCCCTCTTTCCTCACACTGAAGCATGGCTCTGAAAGCCAAATCATTTCCATGCACGAGCAAGCGCTGGAGGAGCCTGTGAGCATACAGAGGTCTCATTTTACCTGCGTAGAGGTAGAGCCGGGATTAAAATTTCATATCGCGATAATTCCCGACGATTGCCTTTTTATACCGGTCAATATATGACGCACGGCCTGGTTAGACAGAGAACGAAGCGGAGACGAAGCCGTTTGCATGGGGTATTACCGCGGAAAGACTAATCGAGTTACGGCCTGACGTTTTCTCGAGCAAAAGTAAATGAATAAAAAAATTCCATTAATGCCAGAAACAATTTAGCAGCCGAGATGATTGATTTGCAAAAGGTCTATGGAGTGTTTTTTCCAACAGCTGCTCGTAGGATTTTTATTGTTTTTATTTACACACTGCACATTAGTAGTGCGCATCGAGGTGAGCTACAATAAAAAAAAAAAGAGTGTTATTGTTAACTAGTGTTGAATAAATTCCTCGCAGTTTGCTCATATAAAAGAGCAAACACAAGGCATGAAGCTCATGAATAAGAAATAAAACATGAGCAATGATTAAGGCAATCTGGTTAAGAATCACAACACAATAACAAAATATATGTTTAATGCGAAACAAAAAAAGAAAAACACTCCAAGGCTTGAGATCTTCAGTAAATGTCTTTTGACAGAAGCTATGAATTATACACATCTACACAGAATGAGCTAAATAGTTGCTCTCGCTTTATCTTTTCAACTCTCCGATATTAGCCGGTGCTGCTTGAAAGCTCCGCCCCCTGCGCTCTCGAATGGTCACTCTCGCTTTCTGGAGTCACATCTGATAAAAATCATTCCACTTTTTGAACCTGAAATAATAGAAAGGCTCAATTCGGTTTTTTTGAAGATTTTACACAAGCGACAAAACTGATACGTTTGAACCCTTTTGTCAATCCTCCACAAGCTTTAAGCCCAAGGGTTTTGTGTGTGTGTGTGTGTGTGTGTGTGTGTGTGTGTGTCTACCTGTCTGTGCTTCTTCCTGCACTTCATACGTGCATCTCAAATGAATTTAACTCTGCAGATGGATTTTTTAAACGGCGGTAATTCAGCAGCAGCCTTCGCTCCACTGACTCCAGTTCGAATAATCCAGCTCCGGGTGAAGTGTATAGATTTATACACTGCCTGGCCCAAAAAAAAAATCAAACAACTTAAAAAATCTTAACTAAGCAAACAGGTAAGAGCCTTCCAATAGATAATTACTGCAGTGATTAATATGGTTCATCTGAAACAAGTTACTTAACTCTAACTAAGTGAGTAGCTTCTCGTTTCTTAAAGAACCAGGTCAGAAGACATCTCCTGTGGTCGTGGCATCAAGCAGAGAAAACAACTGAGGATGTTGCTAAAACTACTAAAAATTGAGTCCAATAATTTATTAAAGCCTAGTGGTGAACCATCATCTTCAGAAATCAATGATGGGTCTGGGACTGGGACTAAACAGCTGCGTAGCCTCAAGATAAACCACTTATCCGTCAGGCTAATCAGTAAGTAAAAAGGCTTCGGTTTACTAGGGAGCATAAAAATTGGATTATGAAGCATTGGAGAAAGGTGATGAGGTCTGGTGAGTCCAGATTTACCCTGTTCCAGAGCGATCAGTGATGTTCCATCATGCCTACTGCCTGTTGTTCAAGCCTGTGGACGCAGTGTTATGATCTGGGGTTGGTTCTGTTGGACAGGTCTACTGTAGGTTCAGCACGTACGTTATGTGCCCAAAAAATGAGCTCAGCTGAATATATACTGAATGATCAGGTTTTTCCATCAAATGGATTTTTTTCCCCCTGGTGGTTCGGGCATATTCCAAACTGACGATGGCAGAATTCATAGTGAAAGAGTGGTTCAGGCAACATGAGACATCATGCATTGGCCACCACCTCAACCCCATTGAGAATCTTTGGGATGCGCTGGAGAAGCCTCTTCCATCATCAACACAAGATCTTGGAAATGAACGGATGGAAATAAATGTTGTGGCATTGCACAGGCTTATCGAAATGATGCCATGGCCATAACCAAAGCAAAAATCGGTCCAATGAAATGAGTGTGTGTGACGGCGTACGTTCTCATACTTTCTATTCTTTCCATACACAATTCTACATACGTATCCCTGTCATTTTGGGTAGAATCCAGAGTTCCAAGAGCATGAACGTTAACTCTCTCCAGGGCTCAGGGGTAATTCATCAAAGCTTCTATTCTGGACTTGCCACTTGAGGTGGGAGTGGTAACGATAATTCTCAGAAAAAAGAAATGCGATTCGTGTCACTCGTCTCTCTCGTGTCATCCATCCATCTATCCATCGGCACAACTACGACACTAAGTCGGCGACTGGATTTTTCGTTTTTCCTTCCAGTTCATTCTGTGCCTATTCCCTTTCCTGCATTTCCACCAGGGGAGGCCTGAACTTATTTAACACACTCTGCAGACAGAGTCGAATTGCACGAGCGCAGCAGGAAAGTGGAAAACTCCTCAGTGGGCTTCATTACTGTGCCCAGTCAAAGCCAGCAGAGGCAAATCTTAGAGTTCCTTCAGGGACCGTGGAAGACACACGCCTCACAACTTGCACATGTGTGTGTGAGAGTGCGTGGGTGAGAGTTTTTTTTTTTTTTTTCCAGCAAATTCAGCACTTATGGCATATATATACTGTATATA
>JAQMYG010000014.1:5585245-5602196 GCA_030014215.1 Clariallabes teugelsi | reverse complement strand
TATATATATATAGTTTTTTTTTTTTTTGTCAAACATCCCCCAGCAAAACACACACACACACACACACACATGTATTTTGTTGGTAAGTGAATCTGACAAGGAAAGAAGAATAATATGGAAAGAAAATGGCCCGATGCTAGAAAAGAGTATTAGGACTGAGAAAGAGTGGACGAGCGGTCTAGTCTTAGCTGGACCCGATGCTTTTTTATTTATTTATTTATTTATTTATTTATTTTTTGCCATTTTACTACATAACGACCACTGCTCCAGACTTAATGGTGCATTTTTATCTTTTGTTCAATCATTGTTATTATTTTTATTCATTTCCCCCCCCAAGTCTACAGTATGTAGAGAACTGCAAAGACGGTGAAAGTGACTGCTGGACCTCCTGCTAGGTGTCCAGTTCTTGCTCCATGTTGCACTTGCTTTCAGCTTAAGGCGTCTTTGAAAGCCAAAAAAAAAAAAAAAAAGGAAAGAAAGAAATGAAATAAAACTCTGCAGAAGATCCGTATAGCTGGACGGTCAGTCCTAGTGGAATCAAGCTGACGCGGATCAACGACGGGGTGTCGATAACTGACAAAGCCAGTGTGTGTCAGCCAGAGTTCCTGGCCTTTTCACAAAAAGAGAGAGAAAGAAAGAGAGCGAGAGAGAGAGAGAGAGAGAATGCCAGCTGATCTACAGTCCGTAATTATTCCCGAAGCATCCAGCCGTGAGCCTTGGCGATGGGTCACACCACGTCAGATGTGTAATTGCCCTTCATGGAGCGCAGCCGAACGGACACGCCGCTTGTTTTGTAGCAGATCTAACCTTTCAGATTGATTGCGCTAGCATCGAGGGCTCTTTTTCAAACCCTTAGCAGGCTGTGTGTGTGTGTGTGTGCAATAATGGTGTAACTGTGTGACACTCACATGATACGGGCATGCAAGTCCTTTATTTATTTATTTATTTATTGCCTCCCTGCACCCGCGGGACGTGCGTAACAGGTGCCGTCTTCACTCAGACACCCTTTAGCAGCACCTGTTGTGTTTCTTTACAAATCTTCCCCTCGGGAACATTAAAGCGGCCCGACGTCTGCGCACAAGTTTATCCGCTTAAATTCTCGTATTACAGCATGCCCAGTGCGTCTCTCGGATCGACCGGCCGGCTGCATGCATGTGCGTCTGTGTGTGTGTGTGTGTGTGTGTGTGTGTGTGTGGTTTTTTTTTTCTTCTTTTCACGCCGCTTGAACGAATCTATCCTCTCACGGTTCACGTGGAGGTTACAAAAGCAAGAGACAGATTGAGCGCATAAGTAGAGTTCCCCTGCGTCTCTCTCTCTTTCTCTCTTTCTCTCTCTCTCTTTCTCAACCTCTTTCTCTCTCTCAGTCTTTTCTAGAAGGATGGGGATTATCTTGACACTCCTTTTTGACACTTCTGCCTTCAAAAACGAATCCCCGAGCCTGCTGAGCCTGAGCCTGAGCCTAGCCAGCATGTAACACTTTCCCACACACACACACACACACACACACACACACACACGCGTATTTCTACCCATCTTTCACAGCTAGTGTTAAAGCACCAGGGCTTTTCCAGCACTGGAAGTGTGTAACCGACTCGGATGGGAAAGAGCTGTCACACAGATTTCCATCACGTCACCTCTCGCTTGGGGCATTTCTTTATTGTTTCTAAAAAAAAAAAAATGATATAAACATACGTGCTGCACATACCTGTCATAACTAAGCGCTCCTATAAAAAGCATCCGTCTTTTCGTCACCGTCATAAAGGCGTGTATTTCACAGCGCCCTCATCCTATTAGGATCTCATAACCCTCTTTGCGCGAACGTGTGCGCCCTTTTGCGCCGGATTAAGATCCCTGAAGCAGCGCGCGAGACGTGCCGAAGTAACTAATCATACGCTACTAAAAAAAGCTACACATGCAACACGCAGGACTGTTATTCCACCCTGTTCTCGTTCCATTTGGACGTTTTTTCTATTAGGATCATCGTCTTATACACTATCCTGTTCTCTTTATGAGACATAATGTGGGCTACATAGAGGGAAGGAGACATTATTATATTATAGATCTACTTTATACTGCCGCTGTAGGTCACCACAAATATTGGCCATATATTTTGGAGATATAGTGCACTACATATACAGAGGTTTAAAAGCCAGTAGCTCATATAGAGTAGGATGGGAATCCTTAATATCTTTCTCGTTGGAGATTTAGTGCTCTACATAGGGTGTAAAAGACTCCGTACGCAGGGAGCCTACACAGGGACTAGTGAGCGGAGTACGCGATCACTCCCTAGCCTTTTATTATTTAGGGAGAAATCATTATTTCATACCTGCTAGTCCACTTATACGGCAAGTGAGGAATTGAATCCCGGATAAAAAGCTTCAAATGACTCAACATATAGCGCGCCACGCCACACAGGGCGTAGGCATGTACTCTTGTGGCCTATACACTTGTACATGGAATGCAAAGCTCAGTCAGTGTACAGCATCAGTCGTTGTGAGCAGGACAAATCCTGAATCTAAGCTTCTTTTTAGTGCCCTTATGTGTAGTGCACTCATATATGCATCAGAGAATCGAATCCCGAATTAAACGCACAACGTTTTTTTTTTTTTCCCCCTAAATAATTATCCCTCGTGTGCTCCATCCACCCTCATTTGAAAACACACACCCATGTCAGCGACCCCTCGTTTTTTTCCTCAGCAGAAAGCCGAAGCGCGCCAACAGTCAAGAGGCTGAGTAAAACTTAACGAGCGTAATGGGAAAATAAGTGACTTATCGGCGGGCCGCCCACCTGCCTTCATTAGAGGCCGCTCTTTTACGAGCATCGATCATGAGGTGAGCAGCCGACAGCGGCTCCCCTCCCGCTTTATGGAGCGTAGATTGTCACCTTGTTCCAATTATCTGTTACCTTTTGACAGGCGTCGAGCGCGCGGGGCATTGCTAAAACGCAGAGGGTGCGTAATTAGAGCGAGGCAAAGAGAACCCTGGGCCAGTCAGAAGCTTTCCCCGGACCCTGCGTTCTCATTACGAGGCTTGCTTTTATACCTCGTTACAAGCCCGCGCTGAATCGGTGCACGGTAATGAAGATGGTTCGTAATTAGGAGCTTTTTGACGGATATCGATTTCAGTTTCAGCAGCTCCTGTAGATTTTTGCTGGATTTAAGTAAAAAATAAGAGGCGAAGAACCAGAGAAGCCGAGCTCGTTCCAAGGAGTGTGAATTGATGGATGTAATGGCATAAAGGTTGTAAACACTCTCTCTAGTGAAAGTTGGTTTCGGAGGGATTCGCTTTCTGCCTCCAGTGCTTTGCGAACTATAATGGCGTCAAATTTCCGTAGGAGTCTGGTGGGATTTAGCGTTCCTTCAGGTTGCGTCTGTGCCCACTGTAGCCTGAGATGCCGGTTCTTCTTCAGTTCTTCAGTTAAGTTGCACTTGTTAGGATGCTTTTCTGCTCACCATGGTTGTAAAGAGTGGCTGTTGTTCTAATAAAGTGGACAGTGAGTGGTTCCTACAGCATGAAGCATAACTCCACATAGTTATGTTCCACATAGTGTTCCTACTGAGATTTAAAGTTATGAAATAATAGCTCGTAAATTCTATATAATGCACAGTCTGGACATTTCTGATGTCATTCCCGCTATAAAGGACAACATTCTTAAAATAGGTTGTCCGTTTTAAAAGATTTGGTCATGGGTACTGACCCGGACATTGATTCCTGATATATTTTGCTAATACAAGGTCATGCCTTTGAGCTAGCGGACCATGGATCAGGTGCTGGCGCGTAGCCGTGTCCTCGTACTAGTGCATTTTGCCGTGGTAATAAGCGGACAAATCAATGCAGGTTTGCATTTAGATGACAGCGCATGCAAACATACTCGTCTTAATCTCCCTCCGAGCGCCCTTGTGTGCTGATCCCTCAGCATAATCGGCACGGTATTTTGCTTCCATAATGCAATTTCATACATGACAGAACCGCACTCTATGTATCTATTTATTTATTTTTGTACCGCCCTTTGCACTGCGCTGACCAGATTTTCATAAATAATCTTTCATACAGTATGTGGCATCAGATTCGAATAGTGCCATGGAAGCGCGTGTGCAAGGTGGGTCTGATAAAGCAGCACAGGATCATCTTTAATTCATGACATTAGCAAGCAAAGGTGAAGAAAACTTTCCACTCTTTCTTCCGTCCGTGGCAGGCGAATGCGAAGCAGCTCCGCGTTTTCTCCATCGCTCTGATGCTAAACATGAGTGTGATGATTGGAAGCGGTGATAGAAAACGAACTCGCTTTTATTGTCCCCGTTTCCGTCATGACAGAGTGTATTGAGCAATCAGCCTGCTTATCCTCGGAGGCGGGGGGGATGGGGATTGTACGCAAGACGGTTAACACAGGGACCACAATCAGATTCACTTATAGATACGAGCTTGTCTGAAAACGAGTAGCTCTCATCGAGGTACTCGAAAAACGCATAAATACGCCTGATTCGCGTCACCTGCCGTCAAGGAGGTGTACGGTGAAGTGCGAGGAAAATGAATTCTGTCCTCAGGTCACGGACCTGTTCTCTCGGAAGCAGATCGCGCAATCTCGCTCAGCCGCCGAAACAATTTTCAGATTGTCACTCAACCAGTCTCGTCTGTCTCTCGCTTTCTTTGTATTTTTTCCTGTTTCAGCCCGTGAACAACTGACCAGGTGGAAACTCCAGTTGAAAAACGTCTGACTTAAATGAGAAAAAAAAAAAGTTTCATGAGTTTCCAAGGGTGAATGAGAGCTGAACACTGGCACAATCACTGATGCTTACCATCTGCAGCTCGATACTCAAATGAAAAAAAAAAAAAAATCTTCCAAGTTAAATCACATGTAAATGGATCGGTATCGTCCCACTCAATTTGTAATTAAGTAGGCAGTCTGTGGATCAAATCAGCGCTGGCATGAATAATGATGATTTCCGAATGTGTTTGGATGCAGCTAATCAAAGGCAGTCCTGCTTAATTCATGCAACACTTCCAGGATGAGCGCTATGTACAGCAATCTCCTCTGAAGAGAAACGGAGATGAAGAACGTGCTGCTTGGAACAAAACTCTGAACTGCACATGACTGTATTTTTTTTTTTTTATGCACTTAGAAAGTGTGTAGCTCCAGTGTGCTTTGAAGGAAGCACATTCCAAGCAGCACGGTCGGTTCGTGTAAAGAAAATTTGGGTTTAGAAATAAGCAGCTTTACGCCCACACATAGGACGTTTTCCTGTCAGGATTATTATATGCTCTATTCCCTCGTTAACGTCTCCCTGTTGCACTATGAAGTCGTTATTCCCACTTATATGACCACAAATATTTCTCTGCTGGATACACATAGTAAAATGTCTCCAGCTATAGCTTATTTTATGACTGTGGCACCTGTGAAGGGGTAGTATGCGGTTAGACAAGTCAACACACATTTCGATGTGTTGGAAGCAGGAAAAATGATCCTCAGCAACTCGGACCAAATTGAGACGGCTAGACAGCTGGATCAGACACAGCGTATCTCAGTCTGTTGCATATGTGTAGACCAGTCAGAGCGTCGTGTGCACTATAGCAAGCACCGACAATGAGCATGTAAGCATCCGAACTGGACCATGGGCAATGTTCTACTGGGGAACCTTGTGTCCGGCAATTCATGTGGATGTTCCGTTGAAACTTACCACCTATGTAAACATTGTTGCTGACCAGGTTACAGTGGAACCTTGGATTGCGAGTAACTTGGTCTTCCAGCGTTTTGCAAGATGAAACGAGTGAGGACTTGAAATACGAATGCGCTTTTTGTACCGAGCGTCACGTGATCACAACTGAACCAATGGTTCTTCTCTCTCTCGTGCTGAGGGATTATGGGTAATAGTCTCCCATGCTTGGTCTCAGATCGAATTTCCAGAACGAATTCTTCCAGAACGAATTATACTTGCAATCCAAGGTTTAACTGTTCCCCCTTTATGGGAACGGTATTCGTTGTTGGCAGTGGCACATTCAGCAGGATAATGCACCTTGACACACTGAAAACATTGCTCAGGAAGGGTTCGAGGACTTTGGCTTCCAAATTCATCAGTAGGACTTGCTGGACAAACTTTGATTAATGTAGGCTCCACCTCAAAACTTGGGCTGAAAAGATTAGCTGTTAACGTCTTGGTGCCTGATCGCACCACTTCGCACAGCTGATCGCACAGCTTCATTGTGGAGTCCAGGTGTTGACGTGTCACTGCAGGTTCGGCCCAGAAAGGGGAGCTAGACCATATTAGGCAGGTGGTTTTAGTGTTATGGCGGATCGGTGTATAGTCTTTACCAGTATTGGGAGACGTTACTTTTTAAAGTATCTAATTACATTACAAAATTACTGTCATTAAAAAGTAATCAGTTACATTACAGTGTTGCAGAAAATGAAAACTCCTTTGTGATTCCTCATGAATGTTGTTTTAGTCAAGACCTTTATAATTATTCTACCATCAACACTCATAATCTGTTAACTACTAATACCCCTATCTCACCTACGCAGTTTCGCGCGGTGGCCGTAAGTACGGTTCATCATGATTCACGGCGAAGTTTGTGCGCTGTGATTATGTTTCCATCTTTCCGCATGGAAGCTCGCGGACCTTGCTAACTTCGCGGAACGTCAGGCAGTCACTCGCGGCGGCGCATGGTGCCTAACACCGCGAGTCAATCCGCATAGGTGAGATGCAGGAATAACAGAGGGGGGGTAGGTTATTTGGGCGGGGCTCGTAGGACGACTTTCACACACACACTAACGGATTTCACTTAACTGCTGTCTGGCTCACGGATTACAGAAATTGTCTGATTACATTTTTGAAAAAGTAACTAAATAACCGAGTACTTAAATGGCGGACCTAGCACGTTAGATTACTTGTTACATCAAAAAAGTAATCCAAGTCCTCTAACGCGCTACTTTGTAATGCATTACACCCAACACTGGTCTTTACTACAATATTTAATGTGTAGTCTGAAGACGCAAGGCTTGGCCATGAGAAAAGGAGAAAGCACAAACCGATAAATATATGAATATGAATAAGTACACAAATACATTATGGATATTTCTCATTTTAATACATTTCCTACAAAAGCTTTCTGCATTTCCAGGGAAACCCCAGTAGGCTAAAAACCGCTTCAGGACAATCTGCAGTTTTATTGTCTAATTTAAAGCAACGTGCTGTGCTTTGTAACAGTGATTTATAAGTCCTCAGTGGGGGAAATCCATGAAAAAAAAGACCCCATAAGCCGTGCGGGAGCGTTCCTTATTTGTCAGATCATTACAGTCATCATCATTCAGCATTGTCAAGGATCCCGTGTCTCCTCCCATGCAATCATTTCACTGGTGGTTTTAGAGCGCTTCCAAAAAAAAAAAAAAAAATGACAAGGGAGAATCAGAAATGCTGCTTTCTGTGGAGGCGGAACAGCAACAGCACAAAGAACAATTCCATCAAGTAAACCGCCTCAGTGTAGATGAGGAGAAAATAATTTGGGGAGGGTTTTTTTTTTTGTTGTTGTTGTTATTGTTGTTGTTGGGGAACTGTTGTCTCTGCAGATCTGTTTCCAAAACCGTGTCTGAGAAATGTGTTAAAATGGACGCCACCCAGTGTGCTCACAAATACACTGGGAAATAAATAATTATAAGTGAGTAGGATGTAAACCGTGCCCACGCTGCCGTGATTGCTGCCATGAGAGCCTTTGTCCAACTGGATTGTGAGGTTATGTTCTCCATAAGCCACTGAAAAAAAAAAAGATGCTCTGTGCGACAATTCACAAATGCAAATGAGAATGAATAATGTTTACATGTTGAATTATTCAGAGTTAGAGCTTTTCTGTTAGATCCATTATTATCCATGTTGGAGCGTCACCTGATGCACAGGCGACACTGTTTGACTATGATGATGATGATGAGGATGATAATGGTGGTGATTCTATCCGTGACTCTGAAATGAAGATAAAATTATTGTTTATGCTGTGTGAATTATTTATTTATTTATTTATTTTAGACGCAGGAAGAAGATACTTTTTAAAAAAATATAACACATTTCAGTGGCCTGCTGAGAAGACGCTCGTCAGTAATGCAGATCTCGCCATCCATCACTCCAGCTTGTCGGCTTTCAGGAATCAAATAGATCTCTCCGGGTGGTGGACTGACAGGTCTTTACTAAAGTTTTTTGCCAGAATAGCAGAAGAACCCGTGCTTGAAAGGAGCCACTGATTAAAAAATGGCTTTCAGTCCGTCACGGCCCGCAGCGTGTCGCGCGCGGGTGTGTGTGTGTGTGTGTGTACGTCAAGCGGTTTGATGTTTCCCACTGGGCAGTAACTGAGCAAGCGTGAATCTGGAGCGTGGCCTCGGCGCACCAAGCTGTGTGTGCGTGTTCATTAGGACAAGTCGAGGTGAATCACTTTTAAAAGATCAATGGTGGGTCGGAGGGACAGAATGCGCAGCGTGAGGCGAGGCCAGCGCAGCGGTGGGTTACAGCATGCTGCGATCAACTAAAGGTTACGGGCTTCCTGAGGTGGTGGGTTTTTACGGGTTCTGTGTCACACACCAGCTTTAAAGGTTTAGAGTAAACCGAGTGTTACTTGTGAGACCAATGAAGAGGAGGTTGCTTATGAAAAAGCAGAAATGTGAGCTATTAAATGTTAAGCTAGATTATAAACCAATCATACTTACTTACGTAAATGATATTTGATCTACAACATCTGATGTGTAGCAGAACTTTTTTCATGTTCCGTCTAATTGAAACAGACGGTGTAAAGTCACCTGCCTCGTGTCACATTTTATCTAAATGACAGCCGTGTAAAGTCATGTGTATATCGTATATTATGAGCCAAAGATAATTATTGGGTATTTCAGGCGTGTTTTTTCTCCATTTTCTCTTCGTTCTTGTTTCTATCAGGTGTTCTGTAACTGTCATCGATGGCTGGACTTTATTTTATATTTAATTTATTTCAGCACAAATCCCCAGGATGCTGCGATACACAACCATCTTGTTCAATGTTGTTCTGGCCTCCAGAGAAATGGCGAGATTGGAAGAGATTCGATGTTCGAGCGGCTGAGCTGTTTTGCCAAAAATCTCATCTACTGTCTTTGGAATGAGCTTCTCTCTCTCTCTCTCTCTCTCTTCTTTTTTCCTCACCTACTCTCCTGTCTTGCCTTTTTCTTCCCGATAATATTTCTGCGTGACCCAAAGACAATAACCTGCCGTCGATTGCTTGTACATTCAGAAATTCGATACCAGGAAGGAAAGTTCTCCACCGTGATGAGATACATTAGAGCCCATCTATTTCTTGCTTTCTTTTTCCTTTTTCTTTCCATTTTTTTTTTTTTTGCCACTTCATCAGGCCCTCGCCTGGAGGGGGCCATTTCCGAATTCGGAGGGCGAAAAATAAAGCTTCCAATTGCTCTCCATTTTGTGGCCTGTTAAGAAAAAAAAAATCAATGCCACTTTGGTCCTAAGGGAAATGAACATATTTATTAAAGTGGAAAAAGTCAGCATGTGGGAGTTTTTTTTTTTTTTCGCTTTTTTTTTTAAGAGTGATTAGCAGGAAAATGTCTGCTATTATTTGTGAAGCGATGCATGCTTGTGAGCAATGTGTGAACATATGCATGCCTGCATTCGAAGCAAAACATGATGTGAGCAATCCCTGTCCATGGATTTCAGTATTTTTAGCCCATAAAACATGATCCAATCAGTGTCCAGGTCATAATAATAGATAAACACATTCCGTGTGAGTGGCCAACACGCAACCTGTTGTGCTTTTTATGGCTCCATGGAAGACATTGATTACTCCTGTATTTAATAACCACTCAATGGGTCTCCGGAGCTGCTGATCAGACTCTTCAAGCCATTACTCGTAATCCGTCAATAATTACATCCTAAGTATTGAGACAGCCCTACATGGACGAAGTCGGGTTAATCAAATCATTCTTAATTATTGCGTTTCCTCAGGCACCGCAGGAGACGCCGTATCCGATTCGTCCTCCGTCGGCGGGACGTTGCCGCACTTCCGGCAGGAGCCAGAAGACGCCTACATCATCAAGAGCAACCCGATCCGGTTGCGGTGCCGTGCCACTCCCGCCCTGCAGATCTTTTTCAAGTGCAACGGGGAATGGGTTCACCAGAACCAGCACACGGTCCAGGAATATATGGACCAGAACACGGGTAAGGAGCCACGCTGTTTCCATTCAATTACACTTAAAGTGATTACAAACGAACATGATGGTGGCCTGAACCAGAAAAGCTGTTCATATATAAAACAAACTTTTGTGTACAAACTTTTTTGTTATTTCCATGGCACAAAATGGGTGCACTTTTTGTGGTTTAAGCCAAAAATCATACACTTTCACAGAAAAGTGGCACAGTGCTTTGTTCTTTATTATTTAGTACACCATTCCAGCAAGCTTTCTGAACAGCAATTGAGCAAATCGCCAATATTTAAGAGTCATCATTTCCAGGAACACTTTCATTTACATAGTAATAAGGCTGATTTCATTTTACTAAACGCATGAAACCACAATTCTGTCTCCCGAGCCTGACATTAGTGTTGTTATCTTCAGAATTTTCATGATGATATCTATTCATTTATGTATTACAAAATCCAAATAGCCTTCGTATTTGTATCACCTCATTAAACAGTTCAGCTCCTTTTGCTGTTTATATTACGACAGCCTGGATTTCTGTGTGCTGTGACAGCGGTTCAGATCAGCCAGCTGTTTCAACAGATCACATTCGCACCGTGTCCTCTGTGCGAGCGTCGTGAAAATCACAGGAACTTCAGGCTAGTTCAAGGCACAGAGATGATGACGCCAACCTATTGTTATGCCAGGGCGGCTGTCTCTGCGAGTCGTTGCGGTTCAACGGAAAGAAATCCACTCCTTCCAGAGGTATTTAAGACGTCGCAGCAGGCGGATTTCAGCAGGCGTCTGTTCGCTTTATTTCTTTGTAAATGTCCCTATCCGCTCCTTAGCTGTGATTCAGATTTGTTTTGCATGCTCTGATCCAGTTTGCCTTGTCAGGTGCGCTGTTGAAGAAAAAAGAAAAACAAATCTGGCAGTTCCTTTGATTCAACCCAATAAGCCGCTGGTGTTCTGATGAGCATGGACCAGCAGCGGCCAAGCTGAGACTATTACTCCCATCGGGCTGGCACAGAAACCAATGTCTCGCTGATTTCGTTTTGGACTCCACCAGGACGATTACGTTAACCCTAACTTAATCCAGATTTTGAAGGTGTTTTAAATTATAATACCCATATAATACGATTACATGCGAGCATTACATACGATGCGAGGCAAACCAAACGTTTCACGTCAAACAAACTTCTCCGAAAGCATACAGTCCATCTTCGAACAAAGCGTTCTCCCAGTTTTTATAGCCTACATACATATCTGAAGTAAAAACCTCTTCAGTGTTTGGAAGGCCAAAGTGCCTGCGGGCAAAACAATAAACAGCGTCCTTGCGCTGAGAGTATTCAATCCACTTGTGATGAGAATGAAGCCTAAGAGTTTCTTCTTCTTTGCCGTCCCACGTGACTGTCCTTGGAATCTCTGTAAGCCTTGGCTAGACTGCTGCTTCGAGCTTGAGAACTGGAGAAACAAGAAAGGGAATAATAAGTCACCCCGACTACGCTGCTCAATAAATTCATATGTACCTGGTGCCAGTGTATATGAGTGAGTGGGTCATATACCTGCTGGCCTTCCAATCGGTTCGGCCCGGTGTCACTAAGGCATAGAAGCATGTGATTGACAGAGACTGACCAAAATCCAATCACGCAAATCTTACACTGTTTGAAATAGACTTTAGGTGCGATCACCCTGGGCCACCGCTTAGCTCCGCTCCTGCCACAGAGTTTCCTGCAGTAGTGATGGGAAGTTTGGATCATTTTAGTGACTCGGTTCTTTGAATCTCGTTCATCGAAATGAACGAATCTTTTTTTGAGTCATTTGATTCATTTTGTTCTTTTGATCAGAAATAAAATAAAATGTTACATTTTCGATAAACAGACCCCCAACACGTCTACATACACAAATTTTGGCTACAGTTCCAATAATGAAAGTATTACAATGCAGCCAAGGACATATTATGATAAAAAAGAATGAGCAGCTCACCTCTCATATCTTCTGGTCCGAGTCGTTCATTCCTTTACGCTATTAGCGTCTATGAGAGTCACGTGACAAAAGAACGAACGATTCGGACCAAAAGACTCATGAGAACCGCTCTATTCTGTTTCCTATGTAATGCACTGCATAACGTCTACGATTCGGACCAAAGACTCAGAGGTAACTACTCATTTCTGTTTCCTGTACATAACCTACAGGACCTACAGGGGATTTGCAATGTTTTGTGCATGCGCACCCAGTAGAAAACGAACAAATCACTCTCCGAGACTACTCGTTTTTCTGGGTCACGTTAAAGAATCGTTCATGAACGACCCATCACTATCCTGCAGGGATGCACACTGCCTGAAATCCGCCACAATTAGCCAACAGAGGAAGGAAGCTGACTTTCAGTCATATAACCGTGTCTGGCTTGAAGATGCTCTTAATTGTTTGTCCGAGGTCATTATTGAGATTTTAAGATTATTGTCGGTTTGACCACATTTTTCAGCTCGCGTGTGAGGAACGACTTTTTTACAGTATGAATAAAAAAATGTTAAAAAAAAAAAAAGGCGAAGCTTTTTCCCTTTTTTCTCCTTTGTTGTGGAAAATCTTCCATATAATGAACATCAGTCGTGTCAGTCAGAACAACGTTCTCCCTCCATCCAATATAGAGGAAAAGTTTGTCATCTACTCGTTAGCATCTCTGCATGAGTTTTGTTTTCTCATCAAGAATCCTGCATAACAGGTATTTTTGCTCCAAAGCATGTGGAACAATGGGATTAAACAAGAGAGATTTAAATTAGCATAATGCTAAATGAAGCAACCGACAGTCCAAGATGATTATCATCGGTTTGCGACTACACTCACTGCAAAAGGTTTTATTTAGTTTTTAGTCCATTCTTTTTCAACATAATTTTGTTCTTGTGTTTTTGTTCCTATTGAGTTCTATAATAAACCCCAGTCATTTGCTCAACAGTTTGGCCCCCAGATGTTGCCTAGGCGACGAAAAGCTCTGAAACGAACGGACTTTATATCGGAGCCAAACTCATAAGCTCCGATAATGTCGTCTTTTTATAGCAGTGCCGTAATGGACGACAAATACTACCGGGATTGGATTAGAGCGAGGCCTCGTAATCGCGGCCCCGGATCTGCAAAGGACTGCACTTTATCGATTAGGACAGCGGCCCTCAATGCTGCCGATATGATCTCTTATTTACCAGCGCCCCCGGACGAGGCTCGGGTGCTGATAAAGCGAACGGCCGATGCCCTTGAGCCTATTGCAGGAGAGGCAGGAACGGTCCAGAGACGTGGGGATAAGCGCCAATTACCCAGGTGACAGAGTGAAGAGGAGGCGAGCTTGGCAATCTTAGCCGAAATCAACCATTTCAAACTGTTTCCTGGGCTGGAAAATCAGCAAAGTGAGCATGAAAGGAATGGAACGGTGCCGCTGCCGTGGCAGTAAGCCTTAGCTAAAATAGATTCCCATTACAACTTCTATTCTTATTTCGGATTCTGTTTCAGCAGCAGCACACACACACACACACACACACACACACACACACACACACACACACACACACATATATAAAAAGGAAGATAATAATCAAGCAACAATCATAGAATGGTGTTATCTTTTTTTTTTTGTTAAGAGGATCACTATACGATGTAAAAATAGCAGTTTATCTAACTGTCATCTAGCATACACATACTATACGCTGTCTAAAGTTCATACACATCATAGATACACACTGTATGTGTGTGTGTGTGTGTGTGTGTGTTAAATAACACATATATGTGATTCAGTAACAACAACGACAGTCAGGTTTTATTTTAAGACATGTACTGTAAGTCGGCTATTCTGGAATAGTTCCTGCAAGAAAAGTTTTGTCAAGTGCATTTGCATATTTTGGATGTTTTACAATGAATAAAGAAATAAGTCAGGAAAGAGCATGGAATTAGAAGCGTGTCCAAACGTCTGACTGGTAGACGATTTTTTTGTTTGTTTGTTTGATTATTTTTTTGTGTGTTATAATAGCTGTAGGCCAGAAAAGAAAGCAGCACATTATGTAAAGGACCACTTTTCAGACAAAAAAACAATAAGAAAGCTTCTTGGCTTTGCATGCATTAAAAACACAGTTAATTTCAAACCAAACCGAGCAGCTAATTTCCTTATAAAACTGTACAAATTGTTCCTGAGACTCAACTCTAAGCGAAGTCTCGGCAAACCAAACATTTCCTTTGTTTCATTAAGTACAGTTTACTGTTCTTTATAGTATTTCTTTTAATGGGGATATATTTGTTCTACAGCATGTGCCAAATACTTTCCCTGTACTGTACTGTATGTGTTACATGATATTGTTTGTGAAGTAATTGTTCGGTAGTAACGTTATTATGATTCCTTCGTGGTTCATAACTGTCCCAGTCTTAAATCCCAAATTAGCATGCCCCACTTATTATGTTTCATTATAATTGTTGGCTGGAAAGAAGATTAACCAATCAGGAGAGTGTACAGTATGTTTCTTACATTTCAGCCTCTAGCTTCACTCTGAGCAGGAAACTGAACCTTGTTGAAGAACTTTTTAATGTAAAGGTAATGCTGATATCTGTTAGGTATATTTCCTAATTTATTCTGAAACTAATTCGCCATAACTCCTCTACCTGCAGGTCATCGACTCTCCGTTTAAAATAAAAACCCAGAATGTCTCCTGAATTATTATAGTGGTCATTAATAAGTCTGTTTATTACCGTAATAAGACGATGCCGTGCCAGTCATGTGACCGGAGTTTAAATAATTGAGCATCAACTCTCATGTTATTGGCGTGAGACTCTAATCTGGGATTAATGTTTCGCCGCCAGTTCGATCTCAAAAGGCACCATTACTGATAAGAGCGCTCGTTCCTACGCCTGGATTAGCACGCACGTGGCTATCAATAATTGATTTTTCTTTTTTTTTCTGTGAGGAGGAGGTCAGGCTCCTCATCTATAATTCAGACTGAGCGCTGTGATTAGACAGAATCAATCTCAGAGCTGTCTGCTAGTTAAAGAGGCATTAAAACAGCAAGCGAGGCGACCGATGGACGTGTGGTTCGGTGCTGAAAAGTTGCCACATGCTTTAGGTTGAAGGTCTTTAAGGCGGAGTACTTTCACATTCTGTTTTTTTATTATTAATATTATAATATTAAATATTATCAATAATTTAAAGTCACAAATTCTTTCTTTAATTTAAGATTTTGATATTGAATTATATATTTATATATATATTTTTTTTTTCATAAAAATCTATTTATACATAATGCATTTAATTAGATATATTTTACAGATAATATAATAAAAAATATTTATTATACTGTATGTAGTAAATGTGTTTAGTTATATTTATAAATACTAATAATTAAATAAATAATGAATAAACAAGAATATTTATTTATACACACAACTGTATGAACTCAAACAAAGCTCTGTTAATAAATATTTAAATAACTTATTTATTTTTTTATTTTTTGAGAATATTTTATAAGAATTCTGCATTTTATATTTTTTCGATAAAAGTAACATTTATGCGAAAAACAGGTCCATTACCATAAGTACAGATGTCCGGCTGCACGACTGGCAGATTCTATGACTGCAGTCTTTAGAAATTGATTCTGACCAATCAGAATGCAGAATTTCTGCAGTAATTGAAAGATAAATGACGTTTCCTAACGAGCTCGATGATTAAACATACAGCTCAGACAGCAAGACGTTGACACAAGCTGAATATAAAGTAGTGACAATTTATACTTGATATATACTGTAGTTTCAACTGTTCTAAATGATGAGAGTTTGTGTGTGTGTGTATACTGTATGTGTGTGTGCGAGGGAATAAGGGTCTATTAGTAAAAGAAAACACTATGACTGGATGTGTTTTTTTCTCTAGCCAGTTTTAAATGCCCGAGGTCAGAAAAAAAAATCCAACACCGTCCAGCTTCACCTCCCATTGCTGGAAATAACGAGGTTTGTTAACAAGTGATGCGAGTTTGTATATCTGCTGGATCGTTTTAGTTGACAAAAATAGCGCTAGCAGAATAAATCAAATGCATGGTCTGCATTATATGTTACATCTCCTTCGCTCAATTCGTGACTTTATATATAATTAGTCCACATTTCTATTCAGTTTCAGTGGTGTTTAAAGGATACACAGACAGAGACCTAGGGCAGAACACTCACAGAAGAGGTCATAATGTACAAAATAGTCGAGTGGTTAATAAAACACACTCTTAAGGCACTTCAGCAAAGTCTGGGACTGAAGTCAAGAAGTTGCTTGTTCAGTGCAAGTGGAGAGTAAACACTGGAAACAGGTTCACACGTCAACCGGGTCAGGATGGTTAATCGGAAAATAGTGTAAAATGAGTAAGATTCCTGGAAGGAGTCTCCAGTGTCAGTGATTCATACAGACGTAACTGTGAAAGTTTTTATTTTTTATGTTTACTAAAAATTGAACTATTCAAAAGCCACAAACTTTTCCTGTCACTCGTGCATGCCTGACCTACTTTACAAGATTGCTCATGCGCACAGTGACCCTTCAGGAAAAAAAACAAAAAAATTTTACACACTGGCCTGTTATGTGTTTTAGCAGGATGACTACAAATTAGCAGGCCAAAATCAGTAGCTATCACGAGAGCTTACAAAATTATTTGTCATGATCACAGGCCGCAGTCAAGTCTGAACAGCATCTGTTTTACTGAATAAACTACAAACCGGATTCCAAAAAAGTTGGGACACTTAACAAATTGTCAATAAAAACTGAATGCAATGATGTGGAGATGGCAAATGTCAATATTTTATTTGTAATAGAACATAGAT
>JAQMYG010000014.1:5546647-5564781 GCA_030014215.1 Clariallabes teugelsi | reverse complement strand
AGCCTGAAAAATGACCAATTAACAGCACCTCAGATTAGAGGCGTTATGAAGTCTTTACAGAGCAGAAGTAGCAGACAACAATGTTACAATGTAGAAAGAAATAAAAATCATTTTGGAGTTAGAAAGTGACCCCAAACTGTTGAACGGTAGTGTATATATATATATATATATATATATATATATATATATACCCATTTCACATACTTTTTCTCATCCCTGTTCAAGCAGTAAACCAAGGTCTTTGGAAATCAAAGTCAAACCATGCAGAGGGCAAAGCAAAGTAAAGTTCTGTGAGGGACTTCTTATGGATAAGAGTTAAAAAAAAAAAAAAAAAAGATTAACAGAACACCACAAAGCAGAGAAATAAAAGCTCAGATCAATAAGCTGTAGCAAACCTGTGCTGGGATAAAGAAGACGATATAAAACAGGATAATTGTCAGTTTGTCCTTGGAGCCTTGGAGGCTTTTATTTTACTTTTGCATGTAAGCATGCAAGAGGAATTTTGTAGCGCAGAAAGGCAGAAACCAGCATACGTAGATCTGTTCATTTAAACATGCATATTTACTTTTACTGTGCCATTTTAGGAAATGCTAACTTTTTTAATGTCTGTTTTTGCTAGCTCAGGCATCTGCATTGGCTCATTGTTCAAGGGACTGAAAAAGGTTCTTTACCAAGGTCTGTCAGCCATCTGCATCCATATTCTGTACGTAACAAATCTACGCCTGAAAAGCTTCACAGGCATATTGCTAGTAGCGGAATTGGAGCCGACGACACACTCAATCTGCTCACGGTTCAGAGGGAATGCTTATGCGTTGTCTAGGCAACCTTGGCGAGTGGGCGTGCTGAAGTGTCCTGGCGTGTAGAGAAACACGGAAAGCGTCTGAAAGTGTCTGAAGGAGACTCTGGGGTGGGATCAGGTGGATGAGAGAGAGAGCGCGAGCAAGGAGAGGGAATGGATGAGTGGAAAGGTGGTGGGGGGGGGGGGGAGTAGGTGAGTGGAGGGCAGGGTAGGTTTGAAGGATGAACAGGGAGATTGGGACATGCAACCCAAATTAAATATTTAGACCTAAAACTATACTTTGAAATAATTAAGGTTTGATTTAGGACAGCTTTATGGAGCAAATCAGAAAGGAAATCAATTCATGCATATTCATGTTTCTTACCAAGAGCAGATTTTCTTTTTTTATTCGCTCCTCATACATCCTTTCCTTGTTCAGTGGGAAGTCACGAGGGACAGTTGGCATCAGCATCTTAAAAACAGTAACTAACTTTTAGTACAAATACATATCAGCGGTACACAGGAGGTTGAAGCTGTTCCAGCTGTCAGGGTCAGAGCGTAAGACCCTGGAACATATCACAAACTGAACTGTAAATGAAGTGCTAATGTTTTAAGACAGAAATCCCTCAGCTTGAAATTCCCAGCGGGAGGTCCATGTGAAGGCAGAATAAGCAACCGAGGTTAGCGAGTGAAGGAGGAGGAGGTGTGTGTGTGTGTGTGTGTGTGTGTCTGTTTCTGTGTTTTCCAAGGATGCCTATCATAGGTTCCTGAGGTACAGAACTTAATCAGAATAATTATTCAGATAAAATATTCAGCAAGTCAAAACCACACTGCCTCCTACTCATACACATACAGTACTAGCACGTACAATCTTCACGGTTAGTGTGCTTCGGGGTGTGTGTTTGCTGCCATCTTGAATAAGGAGAGCTTAAAGTTCCCCATGGTATTCTACACGCACATATACCTCAGCTGAAAAAGTTAAGCTGAAAGTTTCGATTTCTGATCTCAGCTCATTCAGGTATTCGGGTGAAAGCGAACCAATATCCTAATAATGACTTCTTGTCATTTATCAGCCACTTCATTAGGGAAACATGTTCAACTGCTCTAATCACGTGTGACTTTGAGTGTGGCGTGGACGTTGGTGCCAGACAAGCTGGTCTGACTATTTCAGAAACGGCTGATCTACAGACATTTTCATGCACAACCGTCTCTAGGGTTCATAGAGAATGGTCTGAAAAAGAGAACATATCCAGTGAGGGCGGTTCTCTTGGTGAAAATGCATTGTTGGTGCCAGAGGTCAGAGGAGAATGGGCAGACTGGTTTGAGCTGATTAACAGTAATTCAACCGTTACAACTAATGTATGCCAAAAGACATGAGCTCACCAAAATTGGACAATAGAGTGTTAATTTCTGCTGCGATATTCAGTTGGTAGGGTCAGTATTTGGCATAAAAAAACGTGAACACATAAATTCATCCTGCCTTGTATCAACGGTTCAGGCTGCGGCTGGTGGTGTACAGTAATGGTGTGAGGGAGATTATCTTGGCACACTTTGAGATCCTTGAGCTTGGTTTAAATCCCATAGCCTACGCGAGTACAGTATTGTTGCTGACCATCTCCATCCCTTATGATCGCAGGATAAAGCTCAAATCTCACATGTCTCAAAGCTCAAATGTCTCAAAACTGCATGATGATATCATACCAATATGAACCAGAATCTTTAAGGAATGTTTCCAGCACCTTGTTGAATCTATGCCATGAGGAACGGGATGGGGTCTGACCCAGTACTAGGAAGAAGTACCAAATGAAGTGGCCAGTGAGTGTATAAACACATGCATATGCAATACACATACAAATAACAAGTGTGGCTAGGGGCAAAACTTGAGAAAAACACACGCATTCTAGAAGGCAAGTATATTCCTGCTGGATGATTCTCAATGTGGTGGAAAGGTTCCTCCCACCAAGAGGAAAGAGTGTGTGCTAAAATGTGTCATGTAAATGGGCAGAAGACAAAGACGTGCAGTAAATGGAGCCAAAAATTACCATATTTATCTCGTGAAAGGACGTCAGGGTGAATCCAGATATCAGGCTGATGACCTGAAGACATCATGAAATAACTGCGTAAATAACTGAAAGGAATTTTGCGATAATCCAATTGTGTCCTTAAGTGATGGGACCGAGGCACTAATGGCATCTAGTGGATGCTGGGTAATTGAAACAAATGTGCCAATTAGACTGTCATTTCTCACTTAGCCTGGTTAATTTGTGTCTGTCACCTCATACCTCCATCACCTCTCTCCCTCTCTCTCTCTCTCTCTGACTCTGTCTCCCTGTCTTTTTTGTTTTTGTTTTATCGCTGTCTTCCATTTGTGTCTCTTGTCGCGATCTCTTCCACTCTTTCCATTCTTTTCACATCTTTTCATCATTAGCTCAGGGCAGAGAGAGGAAAGGAGACGGGAGGAAAGAGAGAAAGAGATCATCGTGAGCGAGAGAGAGAGAGAAGGAGTGAGAGCGTGAAAGAGAGAACGAAATGGAGAACAGTGAGGGGAACTCGGCCTTCACGCCGCGTTAATTGTCGCTTTTAACTCGCAGATTCTCCAGATGGAGAGCCGCCGAGACCACAAGGACAGAAAAGACGCGCAACTTCAGGCGCAAGACCTCATCACCATCAGCCTCAGATCCATTTGTTCGTTACTTGAGTTTAGTTTTAATTAATCCGCGACCCTGACCAGGAGAAGGCGGGTAACGAGGGTGTACGAATGCGGGATAATGAGAGGTCCGATTCGAGGCGAGGGGACCTTTTGATCTCATCAACAGCTTTTCTCTTACATTTCATTTCATTTTTTTTCTTTCTGCAGTGTTTAAACAGCCATCATTAAGCAACATCATTAATTTCATTTGATACTTCAGTATAGATTTTAATGATGTCACTTGATGAGCCGCCTGTGAGCGTGTGAGCACATACTTAGTGGAGTCTAGTTATTGGGGAGGGATGTGGGTGAATTAGTTATATGGACAAATTCAGTTTAATCCAGAAAAATAATCCTTATAAATAAAAGTCTATACATCGGTCTTCATATCTTTACATTTCATACAGGAAGGACCCAAAACCAGTCTCAGAAAAATTTCTGTCTGTATGTCTGTCCAGCTGATTTTGTTATTTCACGCGAAACTGGCTGGACAAAATTGAATGAAACTTTCTGAAGGTAAATATGCTCCATAAATGTAACCAAATTATTGAGTATGGACGTTATGAGCAGTTTTGTGCCACTTACCAGCCATCACTTTTTTGGACAAATTAGCGCTTTTGTCCTCAAAGTGGGCGTGGCTACAGTATATGCGTCACTCAACAGAGACGATCAACGTGATAGTTTGCCGTAAATACAGAGAGTATGCGGAAGACACAGAAATTACCTTAATGCTCCTACAAAGTGCCCAAATCCTCAAAAAAAACAAAAAAAAACAAATGCGTGACACAGCATGGCTTACTCCAGTTACAGATATCTAAGTTTTAAAAACTGAACCTTGGACAGATCATTCATTCATTCATTCATTCATCTTCTATACCGCTTTATCCTTGATCAGGGTCGCGGGGGGCCTGGAGCCTATCCCAGGAGGCTTTCGGGCACAAGGCGGGGTACACCCTGGACAGGGTGCCAATCCATCGCAGCTTGGACAGATCATTGTATATTTATTCTTCCTGTAGGAAGTTTAAAGCATGTTTGTCTCATATGTTCAGAAACAATGTTAGTAATAAAATCAGGCATGTGGAACGCCACTGTGAGATAAAACTCAGGTCGTTGGAGCACACATATCCGCAGCAGTCCGAGGTGAGGGCGTGTAGAATACCCGAACTGAGAGTGTTATACGCTCAAATCAAAATGTTGATCCGAACAGTCATGTGTCAGATATAATAATCTACTTTAATCAGGGAGGGTATTTGGCTGACGACAAAAGAAGTACAACTTAGCGTAAACAAGGCGTAGGATACTAAACCTTAAAACCTTTTATTGCTATCAATAACTTGAGTTGACTCACAAGCCAAATAAACTGACTCACTGAAAAGAGGTAGAATTTAGCTCTTCTCTCTCTCTCTCTCTCTCTCTCTCAGGTGGAATGGTTAAAGAATGATGAGCTGGTGAGTTCTCTGGACGACGACAACATCGACACCCGCGCTGACCACAACCTGATCATTAACGAAGCGCGACTCTCCGACTCGGGGAACTACACCTGCGTGGCCAGCAACATCGTCGCCAAGAGACGCAGTGCTACAGCTACCGTGGTCGTCTTTGGTGAGACACACACACATACACACACACACAATGCCCCTAACGGCCATGACGACCGGTGTCTTGTGCATCATCCGTTATCCTGAGAGGAGATTTGTCTTCTTATTAGAGATCTTCCCGAGTCTCTCGGTGAGCGAGCGGTCCCTATCCTGCCTACACAGTCACGTCCCTACTACAAAGGATACGTTTGGGAGTTTTCTCTGTGTCAAATGCTGTGACACTTGCTAGTGCTAATTGCCAACATTATTGTCTATAAGTATAGGAATTTAAAGTGTTTATCTCTCAGGGATTTTCTTTTCCCCCCCAAAAGTAAAGACTGCGTGGATGGTGTTAGTGCAGAAACAAAGCACTCCCACAGTGAGATTTAATGTTTAGTTTTCAAAGCATTTAGCTACACAAAGAAAAAAAAAGAAAACTTCTCACTTAACGGCGGCAGTGTTGCTTTTTGCTAAGCGAAAGCCGCTGGCTATTTAGCATTTAGTAGCAAACTGCTGTCCATTAGCGTTTACCGTTAGCCATGTTAGCCTTTCTAAGCGTAATATTTATGTTAACGAGAAATGCTCGATCCCCTCGGCGTGTTCGCTCAGAACCCGAGCAAGCTTGCGGAGGGACAAATGTTTATGGTTTTTCTCCATGAATGCGCAGTAATCTTAATCCTTAATGCTTATCGCCCTGAGAGTCGATTACGGCGCAGCATTAAAAATCGATACGTCTTTATAAACGTGGAGGCGTGAAGCTGCTCCGTCTTAATCCCATTTAAACACGCACCGTCACTCATACACTCCATAAACTACACACAGACACCAGCGCTAGCACACTTTCTCTGTGTGTGTGTGTGTGTGTGGGGGGAGAGAGAGAGAGAGAGAGAGAGAGACAGCCCTAACTTCAAAACCTGTCTGTCCCACTGTCCCACAGGCTGTCTGTCTGTGTGTGGCTCTGTTAATGACTCAGTCTGTCTACCTGTCTGATATTCTCTCCACCTGTCTGTCTCTATCTCTTTGGCAGGTTATTCCCCTATGTGTCTGTCTGCATCTTTCTATCCTTCAGTCTCTGTCTGCCTATATGTCTGACTTTCTCTTTATTCGTCTGTCTCTCTCTGTCTGTTTCTATCCTCTTGTCTGTCTGATTAGTTTTCTGCATGACTCCTTATTTCTCTGTCTGTCTTACTTTCTCTCTACCCCTTCATTTGTCTGAGTTTCTAAGTGCCTGACGCTCTGTTTATGTCTTTTAGAAGTCTGTGTCTCTGTAACCTTGAATGCCTTGCTGTACGTCTGTTTATTCTCTTGTTTCACTATATATTTGTGTCTGTCTACCTGCTTGCATGTCTGCTAACCCATCTTTATCTATCTATCTATCTATCTATCTATCTATCTATCTATCTGCAGTTTTGCTTAAAAGTTTGTATACTTTGGGAGATTTTGTAAGACGTGTACCTTTCTTTTTTTTTTAAGAAAACATGAGTGAGAAGGCAAAACTAATTTATTTTATTTCTTATGGGACTCAAGTTCATATGTAAGGTATAACAGAATGGCGCAGTCATCAAACAAAACATGACAATAAATCCCCGTTCACAAGTTATCATACCTTTAGTTATTAACATCATGTACTGTCCCCTTTAGCATCAATGATGGCATGCAATCTTTTGTAATAATTCTGCATGAGGTTCTTAATTCTCTCAGGTGGTATAGCTGCCATTTCTTCTTGGCAAAATGCCCTTAGTCGCTACATTTTTTTTTTTTTTGGGTTGTCTTGCATGAACTGCACGTTTGAGATCTCCCCAAAGTGTCTTAATGATATTGAGGTCCGGTTCTCCTTTTCCTGCTGTAGCCACCGAAGGGTCAACACGACCTTGTGCTTTGGATCATTTTCATGTTGGAACAATCTATGCACAGCTTTCGCAAATTGAGAATGCGAATTGTCTACCAGTATTTTCTGATAACATGCCGCATTCATCTTGCCATCATTTTCGACTAACTTCCCCATGCCACTGAAGCTCACACAGCCCCGAAACACGAGCTCCATGCTTGTGAATATAGCGTTATGACTATAAAATTTTGGTCTCATCACTGCGAATGACTGTGTGCTGTCTGCAAGCGGGCCTATTTGTGGCATGGGTACAGTAACGGCAACTCAATCATGCAGGTCATTTGTGTTCAAGTGCCTCCTTATTGTGCTTCTTGAAACAACACCACAATATTTTTCCAGTGCAGCCTATATTTCTCTCGAAGTTGTTCGTGGGTTTTTCCTTTCATCCCCAACAATTCTGTCCACAGTAGTGGATGAAATCTTTCTTGATCTACCTGATCGTTGCTTAGGATCAACAGAGCCTCTTGTTTTTCACCTCTTTATCAGAGTTCGAACAGGTACTGACTGGCATTTTCAAGTGTTGAGAGATCTTTTTATATCCTTCTCCTGCTTTATAAAGTTCAACTACCTTATTACGCAGGTCCATTGGCAGATCTTTTGTCTTCCCCATGGTGCAGGATGCAGCCATGTCAGTGCATCGCCTCATGAGCTGAGAAACTCACCGACTATTTAAGCACAGACACTAATTCAAATTCAAATTTTATTCGTGAAATGCTTATATGACTGCTGATGAAGTTTCAGTATGAAATAAAAGAAATATAGGGAAATAAACTTTAGCTGTAGAACTTTCAAAGTTACATTATGTACAGGCAATAACATAAAGAAGATAAAATAGTAGAATCAAAATAGAAATATAAAAATATATATAATAAAATGAAATATAGAAGAGTTGAAATGTAGAACCGTATCCAGTTATAGGTGCGGTAATGTGCGGAATGTGCAGAATAGTGTGCAGAAGGTTGCAGTTCAATGTTCACTCTGGTGTGCAAAATCTGCAAATATGCCATGTGTAATATGTGAATGTGTGTAATGTGTGAGATGTGTGTGTCGTAGTTCAAAGTCCGTAAATTACAATTACAATGAGTCACATTACAGGATGTGTAAACTTTTGATCAGAGTTGTTTGGGTGATTTCAGTTATCATTAGGTTTTAAAAAGGAGTCAGACAACAATGTGATAATTAATGACTTAAAATTACTAAAAATATGAAAAAACTTTTGTATTATCAGTCATATTTCCCAAATAAATGGAAATAATGTAAACTTTTGAGCACCTATCCATCCATCCATCCATCCATCCCTCCCTCCCTCAGGCTCTTCGTCACCCTGTCTCGTCTATTTATCTACCGCTCTGCAAGTCTGTCTGTCCTGGTGGCATGTTTATGTCTCTATCTTCTTGTCTTTCTCTGTTTCTCTTTATTTATTCATTTATTGTCCATCTCTCTTTTCCTGTATGTCAGGTCCATTGTTAGAGTTAGAGACTCTCCGCACCCCCCCAAAAAATACAATCGGATCATCATGTAGGGATGCAGCACAGGGATCAGTCTGACTGGGTGCTTAACTGTGTGGATTGGCAGCTGCTCCCTCAGCAACCTCAAGGCCCTCCAGAGACTCGTCAGAGCAGCTGAACTCATTATTAGTGGCAAACCCCTAGCCTTACAGGACATCTTCCATAAACAGTGTCTAAAGGATGGCTCGCAAAATCACCACAGAGAGCAATCACCCAGAACATGGACATGTTTCCCGACAGATTTCCCTACCTGCAGGCCATCAGAATCCTGAAGCGAGTCTAATCCAGGCATCGTCTGCCCGCCTTAATGCGCTCTTACTCAATACACTCCACTTCACCCTACATACTTTTCCCTGTACCGGATATTTCTTTACATGTTGCTGAAAATTTTTGACGCAGCCTCATATTAATTTTACTACCTTTTTCCACATATTCTACTGCTTACAGCCGGGATCTGCATTTTACTTATCTACCACCGATTGTGCATACCGTACACATTAGTCCTAATATATTCTGCATATTTGTGCACATACTGTAGGTTGTACTTGTAAATAATCTCTTTATTTCCCCTCCTGCTCGTATATCCAAATGTACACTGTCGAGTACCTTGTTGTTGGTAGCAGCATGCACTGTGTCCTGATTTGATCTGTCTTTCTGTTTCTCGGTAGTGAACGGAGGCTGGTCTCTGTGGACGGAGTGGTCCCAGTGCAGCGTGGACTGTGGGAGAGGAGTACAGAAGCGATCTCGGACCTGCACTAACCCGGCTCCGCTGAACGGAGGAGCTTTCTGCGAGGGCATGTCTGTACAGAAGAGCACCTGTAATGCGCTCTGTCCCGGTTAGTGCTGCTGCTACGCGCACTCCTGCAAGCCCTCACTCTATCCATCAGGCACGCTCATTCTCCATGCGGCGCGATCACACCCAGCGTGTTTTCTGTGAAATGTCTGAGAAAAATTACATTGTTAATATTTAAATGCAATAGGAAGAGAATAAGCGACGTGTAATCAAACACACATGGTGATGAGGAAACACAAACTGACACCTTTTCTGTTTATTTCTTATCTCATTTCCACCTCTAATTTTGGAGGATGAACATTTCTGGAAAGTGATAGCTAGCAACTATAAACTGGCATCCATCCATCAATCCATCAATCCATCCATCCATCTATCTATGAGCCAGTTAATAGTTATTTTGAAGAGCGATTTCTACAGCTATAAATAAGTTTACTGGCGAATTGACAGATCAGGATGCTACAAAGACTCTCTCCTATGCCTAATCCTGAAGGACAAATGAAGGAAGCATGGCCGTCTAGCAGACTGTCTGCACCTGCTCACGTTCTGTCCCCGTTTTCAAGCAAACGAATTAGTTCGGGTCCCTTTGAGCGCCAGTGGACCCGGCCGTGACCCACTTCTCAGCGTTATTTTAATAATCACCTCTCTCTCCAAGCTGCGCCAGGCAATAACCTGCTGATTTAATTGCCTCAGCTCCTTCTCTCTGGGAAAGCGGCTTAAAACTCATATTTATATACGAGCCGCTTCATCACGCCGCGTTCATTTGAAATATTACCAGCTTAAAAAAAAAAAAAAAAAAAAACGGAGGTAATTTTAAAGCGTCGCCAGAGCACTTTATATTATCGACACCTTTGCGAATGAAGTCGTTTAGCCTCAGACTCCTTTAAGTTAAGACGATTACTGCGATTATGGCTCATTTCGAGGAACGAAAGAGCCGAGTTTGTTTTCCTGAAAAGAGTTTTTCCTTTCTCGAGTTCGTTCTTCAAATGGCTTTGTGCACATCGGGCAGCAACGTGCTCGGAAAGCATTTTCGCATTATTTCCATCGATCATCTCCGCCTTACGTCTAAAACAGACTTAATGTATGAATGGTCCGCAACACATAGATCGCTTTAAACATTCGTCTTTTGTGTGTGTGTGTGTTGGCTTTGAGTAAGCGCCGCATTGACGATTCCAAACACTAGTAAGCTAGATCAATCAGCTCTTTATTCTCATTTCCTTTTGCTTTATCGACCATCTATCGCGAACGAGAAAGGCTTATAAATCAGATACAAATTCTTCAAGCAGCCGAAGTCTCCGTCCCGGCTAAAATTATGGCGCCGGGTCTGTCCCAAGACAGTGATTTCATAGCCCAGTGGCGTTTAGAATTCATCAGACACATTAGAGAGACATGTTACATCGAGCAAGCAACACGGAGCACCTGCTCTTAACACCTGAAACCTGCGGCGCATTAGCACTAACACACAAACATCATTTGCATTTAGATGAGCAGAGAAGGAGCCTCATTCGGCCGTGGAGAACTTTAAGAACTCGCGACGTAATAACCACGAAATTGTTTCCTCTAGGGCGCTCGTACGACGATGCTTCTTGGCAGCACCCGGGCTGCCAGCATGACTTGCGGCAGAGTCGGATTGGGTAATTTACACGCAGTGAAATCACACACGTGACGCATGGAGATTAAAACATCCGCAAGCGTTTCGTTTTGGGTCGAGATCTTTTTTTTTTTGTTTCGTGTCGAGTTTTCATCCGGTTGTCGTTTGAGTTAAAATTGATGAAACTTAACCTGTGCTTTACCAAAGATTATCTCCTCGCATTATATATTTGTAAAGGTTATAAAAGTAGTGTACACTATGGCTATAAAATAGTTTTACCCTGTGTGTCCTCAGTGGACGGAGGATGGGACGAGTGGAGCGAGTGGACGGAGTGCAGCGCCCAGTGTGAGAGGCAGAGATGGAGGGAGTGTACCGCTCCGGCTCCTCGCAACCGGGGACGAACATGCGAGGGCAAAGGTCATGACGTGGATAACTGCACCGGTGACCTGTGCAGTCAAGGTGAATTATTATTTAGAGCTCATCATCATCATTATCATCAATGCTCTGTTTCACCATCATCATCATCATCATCATCATTCTATGGCATGATGTTTTTACGTACAAATCGTTGCTCCTGTACAGTGACATATGCTATTAGACCCTAAAATCACACAAGCTGGATTTACATCCCGCAAAATCATCCCTAAGCACCAAATGACTGCCTTATACAGTATGTTTAATAAGTGGGAGATTTTCATTTCAAATAGCTTAATGTGAGTAACCTGACTTTAGGGTACACAATCAGAATCCGGAATTCAATTGCCTTGTAGTTACAGGGTGAAATGAAGGCTAATTCCGAAAAGCAAAGCTAAGGCTGTCGTTTCGCCGAGGTTCGTTCCGCGATCCTCCGTCTGTGGGCTGAAGCAAAGTGTCTCAGTGCCATCTGTCAGCGCATCCCGACTTTAACGATGCCATGCATCATTATCTCCAGCTGATGTTGGCACAGCCAGCATTTGGACTTCACTGCATGATCTGAATCTCTGAGTGCCTTAGTTAAGTGAATCAGGGGTGCTTTCTAATTCTCTCACTTTCTCTCTCTCTCTCTTTCTCCCTCTGTCTTTCTTTATGTCTTTCTGCAGATGGGAAGATGCTGCATGATGTTGAGCCTCAGAGTGAGTCTCTTTTCTTCCATTTTGTTTCCAGAATCAGTACAATACCTTTATTGATATCTGCTTGGAAGTGAAGTCGTTCCTCTTGCGTCGGTATAGCCTCGGTTGTTGGCTCGCTCAGAGAACAGCTCGTATTTCATATACGCCGAATTTGATATCAAGTAATTCCCACCTGTCGAAAAAAAGCTGTCACCGAAACGAGTTTAAATATGACAGCGCAGGCTTAAGTTGCCCAAGCCGCACCCTATTACAGAGCTCTAATCAGCTTATCCTTCACTCCAAATCGTCTGAGAGGCGAGAGAGGGTTGTTTTCCTCACACGTCACTCTTCCAAAAGGAACCACACCACGCCAGAGATCAGGATAATTGAGTATCGCCGCTAAGCACCTGCACTCACATCTGTCAAAATATGACGCTTGATTAATAACGGAAGAAGAGATAGATTCTCGGGACGAGGCGAAATACCTACTGCTTTCAGGACACACATCCTCCCTCCCTCCCATTCCATTCATCCATCACATTTCGTTTATCAGAGGTCTGTCAGTCATCAGGAACGTCCATTTCCCACATTCCCCGTCGCAATCACTCCGCCGTTTCAAGTTCAGGTGGATTTGCAGCGGTCAGATTAGCTGGGATGAGTGATGCGATGCGGCATGCGCGCAGGCGCGGGCTATATTTAGCCGAGCTTAATGGGACGCAATTACTGCACATTAGCTCACTTAAGCAACCGTATCGTGTCTTCTTATGCTCCCCTGTGTTTTACGTTAACTAACCGGATCAGCACGTCGCATAATTTAAAACGAGTGTCAGCAACACGCTCCTTCTTCAGTCGCTAAATGTGGTTCGGAATCATTACTGCAGCAGGTCAAACCGAGTCCGGCGTATAACACTCAGCATGAAGCCAAGGTTAATTATCTTCTGTCCAGATTTATTTTTCTACTGTGAAACTTAAGCAACGCTCGCTGCAAATGACTGGTGTGTACCGATTTTAATCAAACAGGTGACGTTAGCGGCTGTCCATACCCTCCGTCACCTTGTCAACTAACACCAGGCAGCCTAGAAGGCTCAGTTTCTATTAAAAGTGTTTAAAGTGACAGTCAGTGAGATGAAGTGCTCATCAACCCTCAAACCAATCACAATCAAGAACTGAACAGCACATTAAGTAACGATCATACAGTATGACTATGGTGTTTAGAAGGCATTGTGATCACACAGCGAGGGTTAAAGTCCCTTTCTATCATGTCAGCCATGACGAATGTGACCACTTAACTCCAAAGCAACATTTTCTCATTAGAAAACTTTAACTACAGCAGTTTGAGCTCACAAGCAGTTACCCAGAGTCACCCTCCCAGCACGGACGATGCCCTTTTCCGTCCTCGGCGAGCTGGCAGAGTCCTCACACTGCAGAGGTCACATGAACAGATGTAGCTTGGTGTGGGGTGCTGGCACACCGCAGCGTGTGTGATTAAAGTTGCGAGAGTCCTGGAATTTTGCACCTTCCCAGAACATAGGCGTGTGCCAAGCACACCGTCGTACGCTGTTAAACGTATGCATATCAAACCTGTTCCCGTTTGCACAGGTGTGTAAGGGATTTGCCAGACTAATCATGAGCACTGGACGTGACAACCATTTTTTTTCCAAAAAATTGTAATTGCACCATGACCGCTGTTAATGATCATTTTTCTGTCTGTGCCAGCCAACATTTAATTCCTTTTTTTTTTTTTTGGAAATTCATCTTGGAAAAGGAACTGCTTACATGCAGCCAGAAGTCATCAACCCTTATTAAAATCCTTTGTATAATCAGTGCTAGTTCTTAATCCTGGACTACTTCAAATTCCATTTTTCATAATTCTGTCATCTAGGACTACTGCTATTTACTGTATCTGCCTAGCTACAGTAGCTCAGACCTTCATCCTCTCATACGTATATGTTTCAAATGCGGTTAATGTAAACCTCAACATCTCTGCGATCTTGCCCTTCCAGGTATGGACGGCTCCAATGAGGTGGCGCTATACTCAGGATTGGCGGCAGGAGCCATTGCCGTCACTGTCCTGATCATCTCTGTGACGCTGTACCGCCGGAGCCAGAGCGAATACGGAGTAGATGTGATCGACTCGTCTGCCCTCGCTGGCGGATTCCAGTCCTTCAACTTCAAATCCACCAGACAAGGTAAGACTAAATGATGGCTTAGTTTGGTTGGTCCATTAATTTCTATTCAGTCAGTATTTGCTCAGAGTTCAGAAGCAGATGTTAGCACTCTGCTGTGTGCACATAATAGATTTATGAGATCATCCAGTGCTGTCCTTGACCTGCGTGAACTAAAGGTCTGTGGAGTTGTTCTTAATGCATGATCAGTTGCAGAACAGAGGCTCGGTGTGTCTCAGGGTTGACCCCTGTGCCCTTGCTGAGTTGTCTTTCTGATCAGATGCTTGTAGCAGTTCTATCTAGACCACACATTCCCACCCAGAGCTGCATACTGTGCTGCAAATCAGTTTCCTTCTTTTTTTATGAGCGAGTCTATCATTCCTGCTCAGGCTGATCATGGTTACATGCTGTGTTCATGGTCCAGAGAGGCAAACTTACCCCTTGTCTGCTCACAGCACCATCATCCACCACTGTCTTCTCCATATACAGAGGGAGAAGCGGATGTGGGCTCAGTAGGGTATCATTCCACAACCCATCAGTCTTGTTTAACTAGCCCAGCTGTCCCAGTCGTCCTGCTTATCATTCTGAGCACTGGAAAGGATTCTTATTGGACTTCTATCATGCCCCTCAATGTCATTCTCATTTATTACAACACTGTTCATCTCACAACTGTAATTCCTGCCACTGTCATACCCTTCAATGGGCTCGTGTCATTCCCACCAAGGGACCAAAGACATTCCTGTCTATTAGAAGACTGTCTTCACAGGCTATTAGGCCTGTGTCTGTGGTCTATAATTATTTTTTAAACACATTATATGACTGACATTCAAGCACGTTGAACCACTGCCATTCCTGCCCTCTGGGTTATCATTCCTGCCTATATAGTGTTTTCAGTCACTCTATAGTGTTTTCAGTCACATGACAAGGTGGTGCCATCCTGTATTATTGCCAGGGCAGCTAGGTCTAGCATCCAGGATTCGACTTCGGAACTATCGCAGTACTGAAGTTACGATCCAAAGCATCGCTTTAAAAAAATCTATCAAATGTGTGAATTCAGAAGAGAGAAACATTCTGGCAAATTTATTTCATCTGCTTAACACTAGATGAGAAGTGATCATTATACAGCCACAGTTAGGGCTGGCATTTACTTACAGTATATGAACAGGTATAGCAAATGCAGCAAATGCTCGGAGGACTAAAAAAAATAACAAAGAAACTCATTAAAAGCACATAGCAAGTAGAGCAATGTCAACCTCAAGTTAGATACACTGAACAGGCCAATATGATAATATCCAGCTGTATCTGGGGTGTGGGTCAGACTCAGCAGGGAATCTGTACAAGTTCTTTAATTTGTCTCGCTGCTAAGAACATCAGGACACGCAACACTTCCCCGGCATTTTATAGACACCAACCCAGTGCCCAGATAGAATGAAGAAAATACATTTCCTCTAATATACCAACTATTCAATTATGTGAATAGATAGGCAGCAACAAATCTGACAAAACCTACTGGATATTTATGGATATTGATCCATAAAACCCTCACTTAGTTCACAAAGATAATAAGATGAGGCAGCGCAACCTATTGAATAAATAAAAAGAAACTCACTTCCTTCATGTACAAACAGAATCAAACAAAAAAAAAATCACATTCATGATCCATAAACAACAAATTAATAATAAATGAAGATTATTTCAGCATTAGTTTAACTTCCCTACGCAGGGTCTTGACTTTATCCTTCTCTCCCCTTTGGCTTACAACATGTCTGCAGAACTAACTTTCTACTTTGGGTGAATTAAACTCATCCACCTCACCTCGAGGGCAGCAAATCTATCAATTGCTTTTTGGTGAGCAACTGTCTCAAGCACCTCCTTCTCAATCAATACATCATGTGCTAGGTCTGCTATATCCCATAGTCCTTGTAAGCCAGGTGCGGAGCCGACGCAAGTCAAGTCAATTAAAAAAAAATATTTACACAACATAGTTTCACACAACCAAAGTGCTGTGCAATCCAAAAAAAAAAAGTTGCAAACATAGAAAGACTATAAAAAACAGATCACAATAAGAAAATACTGTAAAAGGAAATCCAAATCTAAATAAAACAATATAGAGCAATAGAAAGTCCAACCTCATTGTATAAAAACAAGCAAATAAAACAGTAAAACAATAAGTAAAAATAAATTAAAATAGAAGAATACCTCATCACTCTGCATTAAATGCCAAAGTGTATAAGAATATTTTATGGTGAGATTTTTAAAAATAGGAAAAGTAGGCCAGGGGCAGCTCATTCCATAGTTTAGGAGCTGCAACTAAAAAGTCACGATCACCCCGACTCTTCAACCTAGATTTAGGACCTGTAACTTAAAGCTGTTCACCAGACCTGAAACACCGTACTGGACTGTATAGTGCAGTGCTGGACTATAGTGCAATGCACTAAGTGACCTCTCACAGCTACAGCTGCTAATCGGGATGGTCAAGGTAAAAAAATAATAATTGTTGCTTTCCAAGAGGCGAACATCAGTATGTTGTACACAGTGAGCATGTCCTCAGTAGGGCCAGCCTCAGATGTGTGACAGGTGTGGCTGAGACAAGAAGGAGTCTGACTTTGGACTTCTGTTAAGCAGTTCCTCATTGACACAAGAAAAACACATTTCATGTTCAGCAATCATTCTGTCTAAACAAGGAAATAACAACAACTCCATTCATTCATTTTGCCTTTCACCTCTGTCCAGAAGTTGGCTCTGGGACTGCTATCTGTTTGGCTCCCATAAGTCCTTGGTTTTCTGGTGGGTTTCTTCTTGTAGGTATCTGTAACAGTGTTACAGACAGGAGAGTCTGGAAAACAAACAGCAAATACACTGACAAGAATCTCCTGAGCCATAAATCCCACTGCAACTGGTCTGTTGATGGTTAAGGTACACCCAATGGCAAGAATGGCATTAACCGAATGATGCTGGCATACCTGCATAGCCTGTGTTTGACAGCTGCACAAGTTCACTTGCATGCAATTTTAACTTCCTTGGAGTGTCTACAAATTTATGTTGGTTTACAAGTGAGATGCTAAGAAATTTATACTTTCCAGAAGGCGAAATAACCCTGGCCTCAGTAACCACTCTGCATGTGTGACACAACACAAAATTCAACTCATGTGCATAAATGAGCTTGCAAACCCCTTCCCTCATGACTGCTGCCCCATCGTAATCCTGTTATTGATTCTCAGTTGCAGTGGTTATCAATGCAGAATCAAAATTGATCGTCTCTGTAAGGGCTAGGAACCTCATCATACATTTCGTAGACACAGTGCTAACTGTCCTGTCTTGCCATCTCTGGCCTCATTAGCCATACTGGCGTATAGTTCTGCAAAAAGGATCAACCCGTCTCAAAAGTGTCATGCACTGTAGGAATTGACCTTTATTGTGGCTTGCAGCTGTTTTGTCATGACCTCAAAATGGTATTTCTTGCTTCCCTAATATGCAGGTCACTGCCACAACACACATCAGCTCTCAGTGGAACTCGTATTCTCTGTATCTTATCTTCTGTACAGCACCGCCTTGTGATCGGCTTGCTTTGTACAGTAGCTATCCCAGCAAATTACATTGTCCTTATATGACTGGGTAGTTGCATGCTTTCAAAAACAAGCTCAGTGCCTTTCTCCAATTCCTGCCCCCATCATTCACAAATACAGTACATCCTTTTTGAGATTTTTACCAAATAGCCAGAAAACAAAGCAGCGTTTTCCTATTTTCTATTCCAGCCATTTAAAACTCTGAAACCAGGGTTTCCTGGAAGGCCCTTTTGTGTGAGCCAAACTGATCCTGTGGGAACTGAGAAAGCTTTAACTGTTTAGCAACTGTGTCCTTATCCTCAAAATCAAAGCAATTATCCTAAAATCCTGATGCTGCGACTCTACCTGTTGTTCTCTTTCTCCAAAATTAAACAAATACAATATATGTATAGATATTAGTGGTGGGCATAGATTAATTTTTTTTAATCTAGATTAATCTCACTGTAATTTTGGAATTAATCTAGATTAATCTAGATTAAAATGGCTCATTTGAA
>JAQMYG010000014.1:5523085-5536256 GCA_030014215.1 Clariallabes teugelsi | reverse complement strand
ATTTAAAATAAAAATAAAAACAGCTCGTAATGACACTTTTAAAACTACTTAAAATTTGATTTAGAAACAGTTAAAAAGAATTATATAATAATAATAATAATAATTAAAAATAATAATAAAGTAAATATAAAATAGATAATAGATTTTGATATTTTTTTTTTTTTTTGCTGTTTGTTTCATGATGACAAAGTGAATACTCAACTCATAACAGTAGTGGAGACATTGATGCAAAAGCTGGACGCAAAGTTGCACAGCTAAAGTTAGAGCTAGAGTTAGAGATCGACGAGAAAGCATTAGCATGAAATGTAAAGCTTTGGAACCTGATGTTTTTATCAGAGTATATAAATGATGATTGGAGAGAGAAGGACTGACTGGAGGGCTAAAGCACTGCTGCATCATTCTCTTTAGGTAGAATAATCATCAATTTTTAACCGAGGTCAAGATCTCATCCAAATTGGAGACATGCGGAAATAGCCCACATGCCATCATCATGATTGAAATGGTTTTAAACGAAAAATGAAAAACACCAACACAAAACGTCAATTCCAGAGCTCCAGTTTACAGTACTTTAAACCTGAACGATGTTCTCTATTGGTTAACACGTTCAAGGTTTGCAGCGAAATTAAGTTCCACCTGAATATAATTCCTGATTTCTTATTAATTTTTGTTTACTTTCCTGTGTCCTTGGCCATTAAAGTAAAATTTTGTTTTTACCCAAAAGAATTTTCTGGTTTTGTTACTGTATGACTGAATCATACAGTACTGTCATGCCGAGCACAAGAGGAGGACTTTACAGTTCAGGTCACATTAGGTGAAAAATCCTACAGTTCCATGAGATCACCCCCTGTCTCCACTCCTGCCTTCCTGACCTTGTGTCTTCTTTCTCTTTCGTCTTCCTCGGTTCTCTCCATTCCCACTATCACGAGCACACAACAGATGGTGTAAGCGCTCTCCTCTCCAAATCGCAGTCTCTCGGCAGGAGACCGGCGAGAAGATCGTTTTTTTCCCCTTCGCCCTCGTGAGTCGAGTCGCAAGTGCCTTCTGGAGGCGCGCGTGTTTTTGCATGTTCCCTCCTTTAATTGGCTTAAATGACTTTAGAGCAAAGATCAAAGCACGGCACAGCCACCTCACGCCACTGAAGCCCGTCACATGGGAAAGAGCGTTTAAAACAAGTCTCAAATTAGAAGTCTGTCCTCCCGAGACACTTTAAAGTCAAAGCAGATGAAATGACGCAGCACATGGTTCAATTAAAATTTATTTTAATCCATATATTCATACAGATGTGTGTGTGTGTGTGTGTGTGTGTGTTTGATGAAATGATGCTCAGAATTACGGAGCAAGGCATAAAACAACACAGCATTAATAACAAGTGTGAACATTAGTGTGGTAATGTATAAATCTGCTTTGTTTTAAACAACATAATGAATTATTGACATAAATTTGAAGTAAATTCTGATCAATTATTATAAAAATCAACACAGAAGAACACATTAAGCTTTCATCCTGTAACTCTCTTTCTCAATAATATAACCCTGATTCATATTTTTTCTTTTGAAATGTCAAGAATATATTTGTATTGCTCTACAAATCCTTTCTTTGTAATTCATATTAAATGAAGTTCATTTATTCCCAAATTAAGCATAGTGACTACCCCATGATGGCCGTGTTTCGTCTCCGCTGAAGGAGAACCAGCATGGCTGTCATCGCTCACTCCGTATGCAGCCTTAAAAGGGAACAAGGGCCGATGGGAAGCAATTACAATTCACGAATGCAAAACGGAAGCGTTATGAGTCATGCACGGACATAGATCGAGCATTTTATTAGCCATGAGAGACATTGCAGAAATGGAGAAGGTTTGACCTTAAAGATGTGTGAAATCACAAGTAAATCTTTTGTTCACTGATGCCACTATTGGTTTTGTTCTATCAGTGCAAAAATCTAAAAAAAAAAAAAAAAAACTCTCAGGACACCAGTGTATGGTACACTGCCTGACCAAATAAAAGAGATTACTTAAAAGCTTGGTGAAGTTGCATCATAACGATTCGACAGCAAAAATCACAGCTTTAATAGTGAAAGTAAGAGCAAAGTAAGAGCATTTACAAATGCATAAATACTCACAGAAATTGAACTAAAAAAAACACTTCAGGTCAGGTCTAGATTCAGCAGCATTATGTGGTAATAAAATGAAGTCAGCTGGAGATCTGTATGTACTGAATGGCCAGGTTATCACATCTATGGAGATTTTCTTCTCTGATGGCACGGACATATTCCAGGATTATGAAAATGTGGTTTTTGGGAGCGTGAGGAATCATTTTCACACATGAACTGGCCACCAGGTTGCAATCCGCCATCAAAGCTAAAGGGGGTTGAATGGAATATTAGTGTGTAAATTTTTTGGACAGGCAATCCCAAAAAATTTGTGTCGCAATTTGATGAGGTAAATGTAATTATACAACACTTAGTTCTGACTGAGTAATCTGACTGCATGAGAGGTTTAAGTGTTGATGATGGATGGTAACAGCACTGGGACGTTAACTATATGTATCAATCCGTGTCACAGTTGTTCTAATAAACATAAAGAATATAACAGTCGGTTGCAGCATGGGTGAAAGTAGGCCTGTGAGGTCCACACTTCTGAGGAGAGACCAACTGCCTGGGCAAGCCTACAGTACATGCAGTCGCAGAAGCACTTTCAGCAAGAAAACACATCTGAGAACGCCGTCCATGTTGTTTTTTTGCCTAATACAAAGATAATTAGCTTCCAACTCAGGCCCAAATCTTGAAACCCCCCCTAACCCCTAATCAGGTGCACTACTTGGTATATGGAACAAGTAGATTGTATATCCTACATAGCACACTAGTTTTCCATTTAACACTGTTTGCTATTCAAACCCAGAACCCGTAAGTTAATGTAACTGATATTCTAATGCAGAATAAGTGGAAAGAGGTATAGAAACTTTGGAAATTACCAGGACTGTCCTCCACCTCCATGGTTTATTCTCCTCACCTTTTGGCTACATAGCAACAGGAAGCATTTAAACTACTTTCACCCCTGTTACTTACACTAACAAGGAAGGATAGTGTTGGTGGAGCAAAATAACTGGACAAAGAACTTCTAAATAATAATTCCATTGTATTTCTTTAAATAAATTACTTTTAACTTATAGTTTGTTACAGCTATTCCTTATTTAATAGCTAAATATGTTTGGATCCAAACTGTACAAATAATTTCATACCTGCAGTACATATCTGTGTGGCATCCTGGGTCAAAAAATTTGTATGTATTTGTATCCTGGGTAAATGTTATCGTAAAAGTGTGATTACCTTCTCTTAATTTCAGTAATGGCTACTGTGATTCATCTATATAAACCTAAAGATTTTGTCTGTACAAAACTGTCAGAACTCGCTCTTTTAATTATATCTTTACGTTTTACACATTGGAGGACCCGAAACCAGTCTGGGAAAAAATTTGGTCTGTTTATCTTTCCAGCTGATTTTGAACTTTGGCAGTACATACAGTAGGTATTTCCCTTTTTTTAAACCTGCGCCATAATGAAATCAAATTGTTAAGAAGGGATGTTATGAGCACTTATGTGCCAGATTATGTCACAGAATCTAGCACTTGTTTTTGTTCCTAATTTAGTGCTTTGTATCTCAAGGTGAGCGTGGCTATATGTGTCACTCAACAGAGGCAATCAACTCAATAGTTTGCTATGTGTAGACACAGTTCTGCTTAAGACACAAAAACGATGGTAATGCACCTACAAGCTGCCAAAATCCTTAAAAAAAAAAAAAAATCATCTTCAAAAATTTACGGACAGATCAATTAATATTTATTTTTCCTCCAGGACGTTTAAAAGTTTACATTTAAAAGTTTGTTCAAAACCATGTCCCAAAATGTCCTGAATGTCCTCCGCTAATAAGAAGCAGTGATGTGAAGCGCCATTATGAGATAATTGCTATAAAAATCTATATTACAACATAATTTTATCATCTATTAAAATAAAAGAAAGGTTTTGTCTGTACGTTGGTTAGGACTCGTTCTTAAATTATATCTTTACGTTTCATACATTGGATGATCCGAAACCAGTCTTAGTAAAAATTTCCTGTCTGTCTGTCTATCCAAGAGGTTTAGTCACACCATTATGCAAAACTAGCTGGACAGAATTTAATGACAATTTGGCAGTCCTTAGGTATCTGCCTGAAGTTAAGCCTGTGGCATAAATGACATCAAAATGCTGAGTAGAAGTGAAGTTATGAGCAGTTATGTGCCAGATTATGTCACAGCATCATGCAAAACTTGCTGGACAGAATTGCATGAAACTTTTGCAGTACTTATATACCTGCGTGAAGTTAAAACTGCACCATAAGTGAAATCAAAATGTTGAATAAAAGTTATGATGTTATGAAGAGTTATGTGTTGGATTTAATACTTGATACTTTCTACTTTGCGTAAACAAGGTGTAAGATACTCAAGCTTACAAAATTGTATTTCTTTGTATTAATAAGTTAGACAGAGAGTTCTGCTGTATGGAAAGACAGGCAGACATGTACTGTATGTGGTGATAATAATATCACTGATTACATAAAAGCTAATCAGATTATTTTTAGCTTTAAACCTTTTAACTCTTTAAGTCTTTACCTGTCAATAACAGGTACTTACGCTAGTACTATAAAATCACTCTTCACAAACATGGTGAGCAGAAAAGCATTTTTAAAAATCTTATGTCAGATCTGCTTCAACAGCAGATGATTATATCAAGTAGATGATTGTTAAATTAATGTATTTTGTATGGTTATCGCAGAGGTTTCCTTTCACTATTTCTCTCTCGCTATCATAAAGACAAAACTGACATGATTCTGACTGGATTATTATTATTCAGCCGATGTTGTCAACAGTAAACAAGCGTTCTTAGATTTGGGAAAGGTTGTTTAAAAGATATTTCCCTTGCTTACTCAGGCACATTAGGTCGTAAGCTTAGCCGAAAGTTTCACAGATGGGAGCTGGTTTAAACACACCTGTGTGACCTCGAGTGATGTCGCTGTGGAGTTGTAGAAGTTTAAAATTGGTGCAGACTAATTATATTTTTGTAATAACATTTGACAAAACCGGTGCAATAACACCCACTTCAGACTAACAGTACACATGGTGCTGGAGGATTTGGGATTTGCCCAGTCGTTTCCCTTCCCTGATCCGTCACTTTTTTCGGCTTCTAAACAGACTCGTTCTCACCTGTAGTGAGAGCGCGCTTCTCTCTCTCTCTCTCTCTCTCGCTCTCTCTCTCTCTGTCTCGTTCGCTACTCCTCCTCTGAAGCCATCATCCATGAAGCTGTCACTCAAACCCTTCTTTGGCCAGGAGGGAGCGGTGGAGAATTGAATTTTCCTCTCCCACTGTCAGATAGCGCACATCGAATGCACCTTCGCTCTGCAGCATAATAGGAATCCATTAAAATCCACCAAACACAATCGATCACGGCTGCCACCTAAAAGGTGACTTCCCTCTGAGATATTTTTAAAGCCCATCAGAAATAAGATTATACTCTATTCCCGGGTTTTTATCCCATGTCAGCGTTTTAGTTCATCTATTTGTTTACCGGTTTACCTGTTTGTTGTTTCTCTAGAGCTCCTCCGCGTTACGTGTCACGACAAGGATTTTTACCCGAGTCATTAACCATGTCGATATTAAACATATGTATATCAGTATGTGAGAGGTTGTTTGCGGTATTAAAACCCACACCTCCGCTCTATCAGATATCCATTAAACCCGAGACCCCGTCAGGAGCAGCACGGCCACTAATGGCTCCCTTTCATTCCTCGTTAAGTCTCGCAGGGATGAATCATCCGTCACTTTGAATAATGTACCTCATTACGGAACCTGGCTAGCTCTAGCAACAGACTCTTGACAGTAATGTGGAACAGAATCATGTCGAGGAAAGATGATGAGGCGCTTTAGATGCATCCTGTCTCGCAGGTGGCATCGCAGTCTCAATTTTGGCTCAAACGCACGAGGTTTGGTTCAGATATTGAACGCTAATTACGATCGTTTGGTTGAAAAGCAGTCCAGGAATTTGACATGGACTCATTTCAGTGTTTCATCAAGGATGAATTTCCTCCGAGTAAGTCGAACCGCACTGTGACGCAGCTCAAAAACACGATCTGGGCTGGCTTCAAGTGGCTCAGAGTAAGCACGTCTTAGCCTTCACCGTCCCCAGTAGGTTGTAAGAGTGTTTGTAGTTTCTAATGCACAGCATTAAACTATTCAGTAAGCAGAATTTTTGCCTAAGCTTTAAAGGGGTTTTATTCGCACATCCCTCCAAGTGTTGTGACAAGTTCTCATTGGCATCTCTGGTCCTTAATTGTGCCAAACCAGGACATGTGAAGTGCCATCGAGGCTCAGGAGCGCTTAGTGATTGAATAAAGAGTCAAGCTAGAGGTTATTAAAAAAAAAAAAAAAAAAAAAACACCTGAAATAATGAACGGTTTCTCCAGGAAGCCATCATGCATGAAGTATGAAATTGTTAATATAAGTGAGTGGGCACAGATGAATAGGCTGATTGACAGTTATGGTCCTTGTTCCCTCTCAGGAGACGTTGAACTACATCTCAGCGGTGAATTCTGAAAAGCCTTTTATGCTTCAGATACAACCTAGAGAACTTAGAAAGTTAGCACTAATAAGATATTATAAAATTCGAATATTTAACGGGTGTTTGCCTTGCCAAATAGGTTCTTGTTAGCAGAGGTCAAAGAGGATGAAAAAAAAAAAAATCTGAAGTTAATTACTTGGCATGATTTTTCTTTCAAAGTCTTTCACAGTGTTCATTTGGAAACCGACCTTATGCATAGTAATTTATTGAATATTGATTATAATATAAACAAGACAAAAGTCCAGTTTCGTTTCAATAAAATAAAATAATAATATTTTATATATACTGTTTACCAAGAATGCTAGGAGATTTCCTTCCATCCCTTTGTCCTGAACTTTCATGAGCCTTTGTTAACTTGTCCTTAATGGGCCCCGTGTCGTGTTTCATGCACCGTCACAAGGAGAAGACGCGAAGTGATGATAATAAGCTGGAAATTATACATAGAGTCTTATGAATATGCAGCAGCCATTAAATGATTTGCTCCCAGGTGCCCTTCGCGAATCAGCAGCTTTTTTTTTTCCCCCTGCAGAATTGTGGGCCTCTCGGCAAAAACACGCTTCCTTTAATGATTTCAAAGACTGCTAACTTGGCAGTTGGGGTAATTGTTTGTGCAAAATCATGTGGATTCTTCACAGAAAAACAGTCCTGTTGATTTGTTTTATTTCACCTGATTGTTAAATCCAGCCAGATTGGAGGATGTGAAGTTGTAAAAAGTCTCCCACAAAGCTCTTTAACCCTTCTTTAACGCTTAGAAACACTGTTTAGCAATGCCCCAAATTATATCTCTATTTCATATCAACTTAAAATGCTTGTAATTTAGAAAAGTAGATGATCAAAACTCTTTCTCTTACTTGACGAACCTCAAGAAAAAAACACTAACACCAGTACTTAGTTTCAGGAGCAGTTTTAGCACTTTTATTTCACTTTCCGGACATAACTATGGTCTCTGTGGAGTTTTTAAAACTGTTGAACCCTGGCTTTACATGAATTAATTTTTTTTTTTTGTCTTGTCATTTTTTATATGCACAGCGCAACATCATTAGAGAGATGTGAAATCCTGCTGGGGCCAGAGGTCACATACGGCCCCCCAGGCCTCAGCCTGACCTCCCCTGTTGCCATGACGATAGCCCACTGTGCTGAGGTCATCGGCGAGAACTGGAGCGTCCGCCTGAAGAAGAAAACGAAGGACGATGAGTGGGAGGTACGAGGTGTCTTTCCCCCCCTCCCTCGACCTCGGCTTCATTTGAAATTCAGATTGGCAAGCAGAATGGCTGTCTTTGATATATCATCCCGCCTCTCACGCCTTGCAAGGTTCGGGTTATCTTTAAAAAAACACTGCAAAAAGAAATGCGTGTACATCTCCAATCCACAAAGCAGAGAGCTTGTTTCCTGTCAGATAAATGAAGAGAAATGGAGATAGCGCTTCTGTTATATAATAGAAGTTAAAGTGTCTTACAGAGGCCAGTAGAGAGAGGACTTTAGGGACATTACTCAAGGACACAATAACAGTAGAGGAAATTTACTGTAGGGAATCAAATTCAAGTAATTTAGCTGCTCTAATTAGCACAACAAGCAGAAAAACTAGTTTTAAACTATAATAAGTGTGGAGAACTTAGCTGTAAACTAGTCAGATACATTAATTGTAAAGAACATAGTTATAAGCTAGTCAGATACATTAGTTGTGGAGAACTTAGCTGTAAACTAGTCAGATACATTAGTTGTGGAGAACTTAGCTGCAAACTAGTCCCATACCTAAGATAGATACTTTGGCTGCCATCTTTTTGCTAATTGATATCCACTCAATCAATATAATTTGTCAGTTTTACGTGGAGAATGAACCTGAAATGATGAACGAAACATAGACTGACATTTCAAATTCAGATTTAACACATTTCAGTTTTGGCTCATTGGCTTAAATGTTGGTGAATGAAAATGAGCTTTGCTGCTCTGTCCCAGTCTCTGGGTGAAGTCTTCTGAAATTTTAATCTGACCTTGAGCTACAAACTTCACTTACACATTCAAATAAAAGCAAAAATATTCAGATTTGCAAAGTACAATTCCGAAGCAGCACATGTCTTGTCGGATATTCATAAAAAATACCAGAACTATTACTGTATGTCACTGCTTATAAGCTTTATCTCTTGAGTTGGGGGAAAGAGTGAGTCTTTCTGAATGCAGCAAGGGGAGAACAAGGTGGAGACGTGAGAAAACAGTACAGGAAAGCAAAAAAAAAAAAAAAACAAGACAATTTTGCCATGTAATAACAGTGAGGGCAAAGGAACTGTCAAACAGAGAAGACCTTCGGGCCAAAGGGCCATCAAACACAGCTGCTATCGATCGACTCCACCGGGGAAAACGAGCTGAAAATATCGGCAGAGTGAAGCAATCTGAGAAGGAACCCTGTAGAGGGTGTCACTCCTGACCTGGTCACTCAGCCGGTGCTAAATCGAACGCTTAACAAGGTCTTACACCTCTGCTACAGTTCAGAGATAATATTTGCAGGATTCCAGCACAACTCAGTGAAATATTAATTATTTCTCATAATTATTCGGTTTAAAAACAGGCAATTATCTCCGTAGCTCATACTGAGGGTTGAAACAAATGGCCTTAATCCTCAGTAGCTACTGTATCTAACAAACATTCCAGTTTTAGAAGCAAATTAACTTTTTTCGCCTCACTGAAAATGAGAGCCTTAGTACCAGCCCTGGATCTGTCATAGTCAGCGCAGTGAGAACGGATCAATGACCTTCTCTGTTAAGGCACCGAGAGCCAGCAGTGGTGTCAGTTCACCTCGGTAAACAGCTTGCTCTTCACCTCTATTCACACTTATACATCATCTTTTCTTCCTCTCTCAGGTCGAGTCCTTTCGTCCTCACCTCAGTGTATACTTGTAGTCTGAATTCAGACTAAGAAATGATATTGAAAAGAAACCATATTACTATATGTACACACCTCTGCTCTGGCTAGACATAAGCGTAGCCCTGTGGTTGTATCGAGACGCGACCTTGGCTTTGGTGAAGTGATTCGTTGTAACAAAGCGAGTGTAGCTCCCGCTGTGTATAGCAGCTGGACAAAGCTTTCATAGTTAAAGGGGGAATAGAAGCAGACATCTCAGCAGATGGAGACAATAAATTGCTTTCATTGCAGGCCTTAGAATTAACGTCTTATCGCCAGTAGTCATTTTACAACCATAACCACCATCAATTCATAACCAGCTGTGCATGATAGGACAGAATGTAAGCAGATGAAATAAGCGGCAGAGCTAAATTAGAGGCGGGGTTTAATTCATTCTACAAGTAGTATTTTCCCGTTACAAAAGAAAAATATTAGGAGGACACATAAGCACAATACTACTAAAAGCACTCTAAAGATTCACTACGTTTATAACATCCATTTAATAATTTTATACTTGTTTTGAACTGAATCTTCATACAAATATTCAAATCAGTATTCCAGTGTACTTCTCTTACAAATGCAATTATATCACTAGTATACTAGTGAACTTAAGTACAGACCTAGTATGTTATAGATAAACTGAGTGCGGATAATATATTTAATTTCAACTGTATTTTTAAAAAAAATACTATATACTGAATATACTATTTTTTTTGTACTATAATTGTGATTATAATTTTCTAAATTTCAACTACAATTTTTCAACATTTCTTCTGGAATTTCAACAATATTTTGCCATAATTTCAACAATAACGTGTTATAATTCCGACTATAACTTTTCAACCTTATGGCTATAATTACGACTATACATTTCTATGAGAATGTATATTTTGTATGTATAAATTCAAGTTAATCAAAAGTTAATTGCTATACTTCTCTTTAAGGATAGTTAGAATGTTAAAATTTAGTGCACTTCTCTTTAAGCATTCCTAAAATTACTAGTATATTAAACATAGCATATTATACTTCAAGTAAATTAAAAATTCTATTATGCTTAACCTAATCCTTAGTCATTTTCTTTGACTATGCAAATATAATCACAATTTCAAGTATATCAAATGTAAACGAGTATATATCTTAAATATACTTGTATATAAGCTAGTATCATATACTTTAAAACATAAGCTAATTTATGTTTCTTTGAGTATACTTAGAAATACGAGTGTATTTAACATAACATAATGTACTTGTCTATGTACACTAAGGAAATGCTAGGATTTTATTGTTAAACAAGAGTAAATCTTCAGTATTCATAGATATAATAGTATATTAAAAGTAGTCACAACAAACAAAACATGAATTTATGTGCATAAAGAAGGATTGACTAATTTTCCTCGTTTATATTTAGAACTACTCAACATAGGACTCAATATATGGGAATTCTCACTAAGTGTACACTTTTCCAGTCATACCTTACAAACGGGCTGCATTGTTCGGACGTTCCTGAACGACCCATTTTTCTCATCCATCCACAGGAAGTGATGTCGGCAGAGGACGAGTCGACTTCCTGCTACTGCCTGCTGGACTCTGGACGGTGCCACCTGCTACTGAGCGAGCCGGGTTCGTACGCCCTGGTAGGGGAACCGCTGACCGACGGCGCCACCAAGAGGCTGAAGGTTGCGGTGTTCGGTAGCTCACACTCATCTCTGAGCTACAGTCTAAGAGTGTACTGCGTTGATGACACGCCTCATGCCTTTCAGGTCAGCACCACGTGTGTGTTTTCGAGTAAAATTCTTTTCAGCAAACAAGTCAATTTTAAATAATATTGTAGAAGCTTCCATAGCGTTGAATAATTCAAACTGCATTGCAGCGCTAGTGTTATATGGCATGGAATAATCCTTTTTGAAAATATTACGTTTGAGTAGATACAATACAAAGACATTCCATGACTACTATATTGAGTTGCATGGTTAACACAAAGTGTATGTGTGTGGGCTTTCTTCATCAAAAATGTATGAAAAGAATTCTTTCAATTGCTTAAAATGAATGAAGCTTTGCAATGCCTTCGAATGTATTTAGGACTAAATGAACAAGTCAGTGTCGTGCATGCAGCTATTTCACTGAAAATAGGCTTGCCTGTGAGTATTTTACCATTTGAATTCCACTCGAGGTTGAGGTTTAAGCCTGAAATCAAAGCTTTCCTTGTTAAATCATGTCCTTAATCACATGTGCAAGCTTCACATTTCAAAAACGAAACTAGTCTTTGTCTGAAATCTTCCAATAAAGTTCAGCAGCTCCTGCAATAATAATAACCAATCAGCAAAGGCACATTTGTGGGGATGAGCTCGTGAATTTGAGTCACCATCTTCCTTCCAGCTCAAATACATACAGCCTTTCTCCTGGGACACAGTTTACATCTTCCTGCAGCAGCCAGATTTCATCTGCCTCATCTATTTAGTGTACCGGCGATTGACTGTGGGTTAGCGTCTTAGCTCTGACTACATGTTTATTATTATACTTTCCATAACCCAAGTTCTTACAGATGTACCTGAAGTCCCTCCTGCCAAATTAGGCTGTTTCACTTAGGAGAGCATGTCACGATGTGCAATCAAAAGCACTCTGATTTCATTTTCGCATCGAGCCCTATTTATACATCATTTACCAAAAGTTGTCTGTGCTTGTTGATTACATTCGGCTTAATTTCAGAGTAGGGTAAAAGTGTCTACATTTGTTTACCTCAAACCCTGTGCTTTCCAGCTGAAGCTATACGCGAGTGTATAATCATACCACTCTATAAATCCCTAATCCGTTAAATGTAGGACTGAGTTTCAGACGGCTTTTGTTGGAATTTAAAACCATGTCTAATGGATCGTTATTTTCCAGAGTCATTTTTCATAGTCAGTTTGCAGAATAAAGGCTTCACTAAAGCTTTATTCAACTGGTGTGACTCATTCTATTAATTTGACTACAACAGGCAAAACAGGTTGTTTATACTCGTTATACTATTTTCCCTGATGAAATCTTGATTCTGATTGGTCAGAAGGTGCCGATTCATTCACTATAACTGCAGCAGAGTTATAATCATGGTGTTGTACTGTATAATGGGCACATCTACCTTTCCATGGCTGCCCATTCTTTTTATTGTGTGTGGTTTATTTCTCTGAAGAGGTAGACAGTTTTATATTTTTTTCCAGAGCGCATGGCATTCAGAATATACATTATTATTCTTGACTTATTTTTCAGTTCCTTGAACAGCTCTATCCTGTGCTAGAAAATATCCTCTGAAATAATGGTCGAGGACGTAATAATTTCTTTGGACTACCAAAACCATTGGTTATGCTCTAAATAATGTATTATACGGTTCTGTACACAGACCTACTTCTGTGGATTGAAAGCTATTGATTGCTGGTCATTATTGTTGAAATGTTCCCAGAATGTTATATAGCAGCATTTTCAGAACCTACAAATATAGTTCTTAAATTATTATCCAAACCGTGTTGAAATGTTCCCAAAACATTATTCAAAACATCCACAGTATGTTAGCCAAACATTCGCAAAACGGAAACCAAAACATACCAAAACAGCAAGTACTGGAACGTTCCCAGAATGTTATCAAAAAACATTTCCAGAA
>JAQMYG010000014.1:5445959-5458746 GCA_030014215.1 Clariallabes teugelsi | reverse complement strand
GTTGTTTCGTTTCACTGTGTACTAACTGTATATGGTTGAAATGACAATAAAAGCCTTTGAACTTTGAACTTGAACTTGATTTTGATTTTTAGAAAGTCATGTATGAAAAAATACTGCTTAAACAGTTTTCACTAAGAGGGATCTTATGTTTAGACTTGACCAGTACTAAGAGACACATGAAACTTAATGAGCTAAAACAAGTATAAAGTTTTGGTGAAATTTTAGAAGTTGGTCCTCCACAGGTGCACCATCACTTCCACTTAATCACTGAGGATGAAGAAGAAAATGTAATCAATTTTACTATCGAGTTTTTTTTTTATTTTTTTTACAGTTTTACTTAAATTCCACATTGTCATTGAGGCTTCCTTTAACTATAGTGGAGTCTTTCTGTGTCTACTTGTTACTACGCATAAGTTTGAAAATACAAAAGGTTGGTGAAAGGATGTGCACCTTTGGACAATCTCATACTGTTTTTGTAGTTTGTTAGTTAGGTAATTAGAATTTCCTCACTATGTCATGATGATAAAAATAAACCAATCATTTTGCAACAATGAAGATTCAAGTGGAGGCCATCTTCTGGGTCTTGGTGTCATAATAAGAGCTGATAATACACAATTTTTTGTGTTTTTTTTTTTTTTCCTTAAATTTGAACTTAGGAGTGTGAAGATTTGGAAGAGCGAGCATTAAAAGGCAATTTTGGTGATGCTAATTTCATTTTTTATATTCATGTGTATTTTTTTATTCTATTTAATATTTAATTATATTTTTATATTCATTTTTAGAAAAGACACATAACTGGCATAATTTCAGAATTCATAAATTAAAAATTTGTGAATTGCTGCTTTTGTTAATGGCAGGCCTAGTTAGAGTTTAATAGATGATGAGCATTTTGGAGTAAGCACACTCCTGCTGCTAATATCTGGGCAGATCTTGAGTGTACAAGTCCAAGAGATACTGCATTGTTGCCTCTTTCTTATCTAGACAATTTAGGCAGGTAGGATACCTTTAGGTGCCACTGTCCACTTGCACAATGCTGAGTTTAAGTTATGCAGTAAGGTTATACAAAGAGCAGGCTGTGGTGCAGCTACCAAAACCACACTTCTTGGGCACAGTTCATGACAATGCCAAGGGATCACAGACTCATAGCTGACTGTTAAAGGTCAGTAGTTGACTGCTTCAACGACATGTTCATACTTCAAAAAGGGAAACGAAAATCTAACTGTCTTTTAAAAACAACTGTTTGTCAGTATTTTTTGCCTATTAGATATCATGTAAACAAACCTTGAGCGATTGAGGGATTATTGTCTTCAGTAAAGAACAGTATAAGAGCTATCAAAGCTCACCATTGTCAGTTATGAATAGTACTATTAGGTTTTCATTATTATTGTCGAAGAGTACTGTATGTTATGTTTCTAATCCAAAGAAAACTGGTGAGCTTGAAGGTAAAAAAAAGTAGAATGGAAGGATCTGGATGTAATTTAATTCTATAATTAAGTGGTAGACTGCCAGGACTCTTCCTTTTAGTTATGCTGCAATAGTTTGTCCTGTCAGAGACCCTGCTTGCCCTCTGCACTAAATATACAGTCACATTATACATTACAGTATGTGACTGTGATTATAGCTATTTGTTATCTCTCTTTCTCTTCTCTTCTCTCTCTCTCTCTCTCCCTCTTCCTGCATCTCTCCGTCGAGCTACACATGCCACTCCTGAGCTCCCAGTGATCCAGACCCCCTCTGTCTGACTCATCCTGGTGCCCTACTTCTGTTTGGAGATCTCATGGTATGTACTCTGCTTGGGATGTGCGCGGTGACTGGGCATGGTTCCACTTTACTATGAAGCAGTCCTGCCTTTGACTGATGCAGTCAGTCTGTTGTTTGAAGATTTGTCACTGCAGTTGCTCAATAGTTCAGTACCGGAATTTCCTACAGACTATCTGAGCCTCTAATAATGAACTGGATTCCATATTAACTTAAAGACATCGTCTGTTATATTGAACATGCCTAACACACAGTATGAGTGCAAAACAATCCGTGTTTTTCGTTTCACCCAAATGAGGATGGGTTCCCTGTTGAGTCTGGTTGCTCTCAAGGTTTCCTTCTATTGTAATCTCATGGAGATTTTCCTTGCCACTGCAGCCCTAGGCTAGCTCATCAGGGATGATCTGATCATTTTGATTCATACACATTCCATCATTTTCTTTTGATTCTATAAAGCTGCTGTGTGACAATGACCATTGTTAAAAAAAGCTATACAAATAAGACTGAATTTAATTGAATTAAAAAAAAATTTTTTTTTAATTAAAAATGTATAGTGCCATGAAATGATCTGTGACTAACCAAATTTTTGGAAATTCACTTGCTATACCCAGCGAGAATCTGAATGAGAACCTGTCATGACTCAAGCACACCAAAAAAGTCTCACATAATATCACAATCTAAAGAAACAGATGAGAAACAAAGTAATTGACATGTATCAGTATGGAAAGGGTTAAAAGGATATTCCTAAGGCTTTGGGACTCCAGCATGTCACCTGAGAGCCATTATCTACACATGGAGAAAACTTGGAACCACTGTGAATCTTCCCAGGAGTGACCGGCCTACTAAAATTACTCCAAGAACACAACAATAACTCATCCAGGAGCTTATAAAAAAAACCCAGTACACAATCTAAAGGCCTCACTTGCTTCAAGGGCAGTGTTTATGATTCAACAATAAGAAACAGACAGTGTACAAATGGCATCCATGGGAGAGTTCCAAAGTAATTGCCACTGCTGACCAAAATGAGCATGAAGCCCCATCTCACAATTGTCAAAAACCATTGTGATTATCCACAAGAATTTTAATATTAGAATAGAAAATATGCTGATGAGACAAAGGAATGAAAATGTACAGCCATCGATTCATGACCTCAACTACACTTCATTTATGTAGCAAGTCATCCAAAACACACCAACATTTCCACCATAAAACAGCTCATAAAAAAACAAAATTGAGGCCTAGTCATGCTGGAAAAACCCTCCAGTGTGGCTGAAGTAAACCAATTCTGCATAGAATTGGGCTAAAACTCCTCCACAGCAATGTGAAACATGCAAGTGTTCGAAATACCATGCCTACACCGCATATTGTTCATATTGTTTATGCAGATTCTCAACCCAGGTTCATGGAGCAAAGTTCGCTGCAGACTCCTGCAAAAAGAGACAATTTGCTGCGTAATGAAAGGCACAGTTCTTAGCAGACCTTCACAGTTGAACACACTCTCCTTTCACATTCCTCACATGTAGGCGAAGTAGTGTAAGGCCAGGGGAATGGGTCTATCGAGTTAAGGTCAGGACTCTGTGCAGGCTCGTCAAGTTCTTTCACACCAAACTTGCTCATCCATGTCTTTATGGACCTTGCTTTGTGCACTGGTGCGCAGTCATGTTGCAACTGGTGTGGGGTTTTTCAGGAGTTGTGCTCAGTGCGTTACTTCCAATGAATGGAACTCTTAATGCTTCAGCTTACCAAGACATTGTAGAAAATTTCATGCTCCCAACTTTGTGGGAACAGTTTGGGGATGACCCTCAGTTCTAACATGACTGCACACCAGGAATCCTGAGCTCAACACTATAGAACACCTTTGGAAGAATTGTCAAAAATTCCTGTAAACACACCCCTAAACCTTGTGGAAAGCCCTCCAAAAACAATTGAAGCTGTTATAGCTGCAAAGGGTGGGACAACATCATATTAAACCCTATGGATTAAGCACTGGATGTTACTCAACTTCATACGCATGTGAAGGCAGGCGAGCGAATGCTTTTGGCAATATGTACTTTTGGATATACGTATGTTGCGGTGTATTTGTGTGGGCATACAGTATATATTTTATGGCATGCCGTTCAGGCAATTATTCTTGAGAAAATTTGTAAAACTTTTAGTTTTTCAATATAAGAATATTGAATATTGATGCAGGAGCTGCTGCCCAAGCGGGCCCACTCTGCCCGCCACCATCGCTCGCCAGCCTGTGCCCACATGCCAGCTGTACACTGCCACCAGACCCACGTGAACACACCACCTTCACACACATTCCTTCCCTTTCTTTCCATCCTCCCTCCTTAAAACCTTTTCCTTACCAATTTTTTTCTAAATAAAATTCTCCTTTTTTCGTTACTATTGAATGAAACAGGAGAATACTGAATGAATTTTTGGAATATAATGAATGAAAATTGAGAATATTGAATGAAAACTTGGAATATATAGAATGAATCTTAAGAATATTGAATGAAAACTCAGAACATATTGAATGTAACCTGAATATTTTGAATGGAATCTGACCTCATCAAATGCTATCTAGTGGTTTTGATGTGCATTGTTACCACAGACATCTTACATGCTTTATGAAACTTGAGAATACTGAAAGAAAACTTGGAATATATTGAATGAAACTTCAGAATATTAGATGAAACTTGAGAATATTGAATAAAAACTTGGAAGATATAGAATGAAACTTCAGAATATTGAATGAAAACTCAGAATATATCGAATGGAAAATGAATATTTTTAATGGAATCTGACCTCATCAAATGCCATCTAGTGGTTTTGATGTGTATAGTTAACACAGACATCTTACATGCCTTATGAAACTTGAGAATACTGAAAGAAAACTTGGAATATATTGAATGAAACTTCAGAATATTAGATGAAACTTGAGAATATTGAATAAAAACTTGGAATACATTGAATGAAAACTAAGAATATATTGAATGGAACCTCAGAACATATTGAATGTTCATCATGAAATAGCAGTGGTTTTAATGTGTATTGTTATCACATTGCATGCCTTATCACACAATAAGTAACTCACCAAAGAATTTAGTGACAGGGGGTTTCTGATTAATGAGAAGATAATTAACAAACTGACATGTGGGTGTACATAGCCCAAAGTAGTACTGCAGTTTGATTAATCTCACTTGATGTGAATACTTATGGTAATCATGGTAAAAGTGAAAAACAAGCATCTGCGAGCTGATACAAAACCAAAGCATCCTTTGGAATAAAAACAACAAAAAAACAACAACATAATCTTAATTAAATATGTAATGAAAGCAACATACTTTTAAGTATCTATGAGTATAAAGGCTACAAACACCACACACTACACATATCCTACGCACATCCTACCAACTACACACATACTGGACACACACACACTACAAACACACACACACACACACACACACATCCTATACAAGCACCTGCATCATTACGATTGCCACCCGCCCGCATTAAGTGACATCAGCAACCAGAGCTTTTTGGAGATCTTAACATGCTCAAAAGACATAACGACTGTGTGGTGCACCCGGGTGGCAATGGCATAGGCGATTGGGCCAAGTTATCATTGCTTGCAACTTCTCATTATTATTATTGTTGTTGTTGTTGTTGTTGTTGTTATTGCTTCGTTCCATGTGTGTTTGTGTGTATTCTGTGTGTTTATTTTTTTCCTTCCCTCTCACTCTTTTGCCTTTTGTGTTTTCTCATTCCGCATCGTCTGAGTTTATTGGCTGACTGGGCTGTCAATCATCATTATGACATCATGACGCTCTGCCAATCCACGACATGCTGAATGTATTTGAGGCCTTGAATTCATTGTGTGTGCATTTGCCTTGCCAGTGTACTCTGTGCTTCAATGTGCGTGTTTGATTTTAGTAGCTTCCGGTTGTTTATTGTATTTTATTATATTGTCTATTGCTTGGTTGTGTGATTCAAATTTCTCTATAGACTTCTATCAAACTATTTTACACTAGTTTACACTGAATGTGTTGGAGTTTGGTTTAGCCTACTACATGGCTAGGTCAACCCCATTGTTAGAAGCATGTTGGTGCTTTGCTTTATTTTTTACTACTAAATTTGTCAATTATTAGTTTAGGTTGAGTGTTATGCCACCCTTGTACTTTTGTTTACTTATTTTAAGGGAGTCAGAGCTTTCAGGTTTATTTTGTATTTCTTTTCTGTTAGTTAGTTCAGGATTTAGTCATGAGATTCATTTGTTTTGTTTCTTTCTTTGTTTTGGGTGACACTCTTGTTTTTTTTTCTTCTGAATTCCATAAATTTTACGACTTTTGAAACGCACTCCTGTTCCACTGGTCATTCTTGGTCTGTTTCACAAGAAGTAGATTCTTATTTTCGTGTATTCGAACGAATTGCCTTTGCTCTGCAGTGGTCTAGAGATGTTTGGCCTTTACTATTACAGTGTCAGTTAACTAGAAAGGCTCAGAAAGTATGCGCTGCTTTGTCTTTGGAGGATAGTTTTTTCAGATGAGTTCAGGTTATAATGTTTTTTCCTCAGCTCATACTGAGAAAGCTTTGCCCGCTTTGACTATTTTTAAAGACCAGTCACGTTTGAAAAGTAATGCTACAAAATCTAGAGAGGAACGAGAGTGCTTTTATTGTTACAAACTAGGGCATGTTATTGCTGATTGCCTTGCACTAAAACACAAACAACAAGGCACCAGTACGAAAAGTGTGACCTTCGTAAAATCTGTTGATGGTGTTGAGGTTGAAAGGCATGACAAGCTTGATGTCACCGATCAACCTTTTCTAATGGAGGGTTGGTGTCTGTCGAGGACAACCTTACTAATCAGGTAAAAGTAAAAATACTCCGTGATACTGGCACCAACTTATCGTTCATAATGACTAATGCATTGCCTTGTCCTGAACAAATGTTCTGCGTTAGTCATGTGTTGGTTCGAAGTATTGGAATGGGCACTGTTAAAGTTCCTCTGCATCGGATTTATTTAAAATCAGATTTGTTCACTGGTTTTGTGAAAGTTGGAGGGGGTGAACTTCATTTTTGGCAATGACATAGCTGGTGGCAGAGTTATGCCATTGTTAGAAGCTTGTGACAAACCTAAACTGTCGACATCTGTAGATGAATTATCAGAAAGTTCGCAGAAGTTTCTCCTGCCTGTGCAATTACATGTTCTCAGGCTTGTAAATTTGCTGATGCAGATGAGCTAGTCTCTACTTTTATGGCCCCTATGTTTGCGAATGATTCGTTGATGATTGATAATAAAATTAAAGGGAAATCTCATTAAAATTTCCCCATTTTTCTGAAGCCATTCCACTTCGGAAAATAATGCCACCTGTGATAATTCAAGCACTAGTGAAGTTTTTTTCATTATTTGAACTGCCCAACGTTGTACAGACTGACCAAGGTACAAATTTAATGATTTTGCTCAAGTGTTAAAAACTTAAAAGATTTCTCACAAGACTTCAAGTGCCCATCATCCAGAGAGCCAAGGAGCCCAGGAACACTTTCACCAGACTCTAAATGCTATGCTTTGCAAATATTGTCTGGACAGGTAAGGATTGGGATGAGAGTACACCACTAGTTTTGTTTGCTGTTAGGGAAGCAGTGCAAGATAGTTTAAGATTTAGTCCTGCGGATCTTGTATTTAGTCACAGTGTGAGAGGTCCACTCAAGATGACATGTTATCTGTAGAAACAAGTGATAAAATGAACGTGCTGAATTATGTAAGTAAATTTCACGAAAGACTGTATAAGGCCCGTTCAGTAGCGACAGAGGCGTTGGTAAATGCACAACTTACAATGAAGAGTCACTTCGACCAAAAGTCTGATTTTTAAAGAAGGTGATCAAGTGCTAGTTTTATTGCCGGATGTCATTTCTGCTTTTTCTGCACGTTTTTCAGGACCGTACAAAGTGTTAAAGAAATTGAGTGATACAGATTACATAATTTGTACCCCTGATCAGCGAAAGAAATCTTGTTTATGTCATGTGAACATGCTGAAGGCATATCACATTCAAGAACCTTTGAAGGATGTTGCAGAGGTAAAACAACCTGAGGTGGCTAATGTACCTGTTGCTGTGTTGTCTTGTGGTGTGACTCCAGCCTCCACATCATTTTATACTGAGTCTACCATTTCACTTTTGGTTGGATTAAAGAATGAGTGAGCAGCCATCCCAGTAAAATCTTCCCTTATCCGCACAAACAACAATGTACTGCATTTCATTGGAGATCATAATTTTGTTCAGTATCAGTTATTTCTGTTTAAATATCACCTGTCTTTATTGTTTATGTGTATGTTTATGTCTTTATTGTTCCGTACATAATTGTTTATGTACGGAATAGGAGATAGAAAGTAAATTCTGGCTTTCATAGGAGGCCTATTAGAAGAGTTTCTCTTCTAACCAACATATACCGCATATGCCACTCTTCTGGTGGTCAAGAACAGTAAACTCGAATGTTTAAACTTGACGGTCAAAAGGTGACATTAATAGAGATGGAAAACATTGTGTCATGAAGATAATTTGGACAGAGTTCAGTGTGATGCTCAGTCTACCATTAAACAATACTGCAACACTTTAAGCAAACTTGGCTCAGAAAAAGTCTGCTTGTATTTTTTGGACCACATTTTTCCCAGACTTCACAAATTTGCATCACTTATTACGCTTCCAGCAAGTGAGATTAACCCTTTCTTTAAGCAAATCTCCATATCCTCAAAATAAGCCAACCCAACACCAATGTCTACTTTTTACTCTTGGTCATGTCATTTTTATTTTGCAATGATTGTTATTATGCAATAAATTTTGCTTTTTTTTTTTCAATTAACAAGCTTAGGGTGACAGTGGCAAGGAAAGACTCTTTGTGATGACAAAAGGAAGAAACCTTGAAAGGAACCAGACTCAAAGAAACCATGCTCATTTAGGTGGTATCGGATAACAGACATTGATCTGCATTGTCATACTGTACTGAGTGTTACTGTAGGTGGGTAGAAGTTCAATGTAAGTACAGTGCCTTACAAAAGTATTCATACACCTTGAACTTTTTCACATTTTGTCACCACAAATTTAAATGTGCTTTATGGGGATTTTATTTGATCCAGTGGAACTAATTGCCTTCAGAAGTCACCTACTGTAATTAGAGTCCACCTGTGTGTAATTTAATCTAATTATAAAAACAGCTGTTCTGTGAAGCCCTCAGAGGTTTGTTAGTGAACATTAGTGAACAAACAGCATCATCAAGGAACACATCAGACATGTCTGGGATAAAGTTATGGAGAAGTTTAAAGCAGGGTTAGGTAATAAAAATATCCCAAGCTTTGGACATCACATGAAATACTGTTCATTCCATCATCCAAAAATGGAAAGAGTATTGCACAACTGCAAACCTACCAAGGCATGGACCACCACAGCTCAGGTGGAAGAATCTGTCCACAAAACAACTATTAGTCATGCACTCCACAAATCTCACCTTTAGGGAAAAGTGGCAAGTAGAAAGTCATTGTTACAAGAAAGCCGTAAGAAGTCCCGTTGGTCGTTTGTGACAAGCTGTGGGGGGACACAGCAAACATGTGGAAGAAGGTGCTATGTTTAGATAGGACAAAAATTTTACTTTTTGGCCTAAATGCAAAATCACATCGCCCTGAACACATCACCAGGGAAGCTGGTCAGAGTTGAGGGGAAGATGGAGCCAAATACAGGGCAATCTTTTAAAAATCCTGTTAGAGTCTACAAAAGTCTTGAGACTGTTGTGGTGGTTCACCTTCCAGCAGGACAATGAGTCTAAACATACAGCCAGAACTACAATGGAATAATATCAAAGCCAGAATCTAGACCTAAATTCAGTTGAGAACCTGGGCAAGACTTGAAAATTGCTGTTTACAGAAACTCTATATTTAATCTGACTGAACTTGAGCTATTTTGCAAAGAAAAATAGGCAACAATTTCAATTTCTAAATCTGCAAAGCTGGTAGAGACATAACCCAAAAGACTTGAAGCTGTAATTGCAGTGAAAGGTGGTTATACAAAGTATTGTCTCAAGGAGGCTGAATACAAATGCACATCACACTTTTCTGATATTCATTTGTAAAAAAAAAAAAAAAAAAAAAAAAGTCAAACAAATTAACCTGCACATTATCTTTGAAAAGAATTGTGTTTCCATTAGAGATAGAGTGTGTGTGTGTGTGTGTGTGTGTGTGTGTGTGTGTGTGTGAAGGCGAGAGGAGGGAGGAAGAGGTTTGTGGTCCATGATGCGTGCGCACAGACACAAAGTGCAGGCTGACACAGAGAGAGAGAGAGAGAGAGAGAGAGAGAGAATGGACCTTTAAACTCTCTAATGACACTTGCTTTTGCTTTACACTCGCTCACAGACTTGCTCATTTTCAAATCAAAATTTATTTAAAATGTTTGCTCGTCTTGCGGAACGCTCGCGGACCAGGTTACGGGTAATGCATGGTAGACTGTTATTATTATTATTATTGTTTGTTCCTGATGAATACAATAAACATCCTGTGCTAAGGATGCATAGCATGCTGATTAATTAGTACAGGTTACTGGGATAAAACATCTGAGGTCAGGAGATTTTAAATGTAGTCTTATTTTCAGGCACAGCCAAACAGAAACCAGCTAGAAGCAGGTATAACCAAACAGTGTGTGAGGAAGGAAAACAATAAAGTCTTCTTATTCTACTCTTCTATTGTAAAATTGAGAAGTGCTTGAATATGCACAACTGTACGATTTGTCTTCACCAACCAATAATACCAAAAGATCACATTGAATCCTCTGCGACAGTTGAACTACGGAGCGTGCAATACAGTCGCATAGACAGCGCGTGTGCGGTATGGTTCTTATGCTGACCAAACTGCACGTAAACGTCTTTACTGTGTAGCCGGAGCTGTGTCATGCCTTGTGCACGCGACTGTTGTCAGTATAACAGAATGAGACACAATGGTTTGTGGATATCGTTATTGAGATACGAGATACGTGAAGCGGGTGAACATGGCTTGGTTTGACAGGTAGGTGTGACCTGGCATGTCGTGACAGTGCTAGAATGTAAAGTACAGATGTTACATCTATATATGCTGTAACTCATGCAAGTGTTTTCTTTGGTATGCGCTATCATTTTTTTTGGCATAAGTAGGTTAAATGCAGTAATAATTTACCATTTATCCAAGACACATTTTTCTTTATGGTTGCTTTGTGTTCTCTTTTATACAGTATTTTATTTTGTATGGAAATTTAGTTAAATTTACATGAATCTACATGAATATGTTAAAAAAATTTTTTAAAAAATTACAGTTAAACCTTGTAGTTAAAGCTTGCTTGTTTATCAAAGCACTCGTATATCAATTTTCTTATAGAAATAAAGGAAACTCCAATGATTTGTTCCACAACCAAAAAATATTCATATAAAAATAATTAATACAAAATATAAAGTAAAAATAAAACTAACTAACCTGCACTTTACCTCTTATGGAATAGTCTTCCAATTAATGTTTGGGATTCAGACACAGTCTCAGTGTTTAAGTCTAGGCTAAAAATCTATTTATTTAGCCAAGCAGTTTGTAAATAGATTTGCCTTTAGTAAAGGAGCAGATCTGGGGGACTCGTTATGGTTTATTATGTACACCATAGTATTATGGTGAACTGGTATGTTTAGATACTGTCTTCCCTACTCTCATTGATCACTCAGGTTTGTTGACGGTGAAGTGAAGCCCTCATGTCCGTGTTTCCTTCTGGCTCTCCCTTTTAGTTATGCTGTCATAATTAGTCCAGCCAGAATCCCTGCTTGCACTCTGCACTAAATATACATTCACCTTATACATTGTGTGACTGTGACCATACGTAACTGCTACCTCTCCTTCTCTTCTTCTCTCTCCTCTTTTCTCTCTTCTTGTCTCTCTTTTTCTCTCTCCCTGTTTAACTCTCTCTTTCTCTCTGTCGAGATATACATGTCGCTCCTGAGCTGCCAGTGATCCAGACCCCCTCTGCCCTCTGCACCTGTCTGACTCGTCCCGGGGGCCCCGCTTCTAGTTGGAGATCTTGTCACATAGATGCCCCGTGTGGTCTGCCTGGGATGTGTGTGGTGACTGGGGACGGTTCCACTTTTCCACAAAGACTCTGCAGGCCTCGGCTGATGCAGACAGCTGCTCTCTAAGGACTACAGTCACGCAATAGTTTAGGACTGGAATTTCCCACAATATACAATACCTGAGCCTCCAATAATGAACTGGACTCCATATTAACTTAATCTCCTGTTATACTGAACTTCCAGCCTCCTAACACAGTATGACTGCAGATCAATCCCGTAATCACTGCTACCTCTCCTTCTCTTCTTCTCTCTCCTCTTTTCTCTCTTCTTGTCTCTCTTTTTCTCTCTCCCTGTTTAACTCTCTCTTTCTCTCTGTCGAGATATACATGTCGCTCCTGAGCTGCCAGTGATCCAGACCCCCTCTGCCCTCTGCACCTGTCTGACTCGTCCCGGGGGCCCCGCTTCTAGTTGGAGATCTTGTCACATAGATGCCCCGTGTGGTCTGCCTGGGATGTGTGTGGTGACTGGGGACGGTTCCACTTTTCCACAAAGACTCTGCAGGCCTCGGCTGATGCAGACAGCTGCTCTCTAAGGACTACAGTCACGCAATAGTTTAGGACTGGAATTTCCCACAATATACAATACCTGAGCCTCCAATAATGAACTGGACTCCATATTAACTTAATCTCCTGTTATACTGAACTTCCAGCCTCCTAACACAGTATGACTGCAGATCAATCCCGTTATCAACCAAGGATGGGTTCCCTGCGTTATCAACCAAGGATGGGTTTCTCAAGGTTTCTTTCTATTGCCATCACAGGGAGTTTTTCCTTGCCATTGTCGCCGTTGCCCTTGGCCTGCTCATCATGGACAATCTTATCATTTTGATTCATACACATTTCATACACTGTAAAAAATGTCCGTAAATTTAACGGTAAAATACCGTATAAATGCTACAGAATAAAACCGTATTCCACAAA
>JAQMYG010000014.1:5276075-5295400 GCA_030014215.1 Clariallabes teugelsi | reverse complement strand
CGCAGAGCCCGCTGCTGCTGGTGTTCCTGACGCAGAGCCCGCTGCTGCTGGTGTTCCTGACGCAGAGCCCGCTGCTGCCGTTCCTGTTGCAGAACCCGCGGCTGTTGTTGTTGTGTTCACAGAGCCCGCTGCTGCCGTGCCTGACGCAGAGCCCGCTGCTGTTGCTGTCCCCGTCGCAGAGCCCGCTGCTGCTGTTCCAGCCACAGAGCCCGCAGCTGCTGCTACTGCCGGTCCAGCCATAAAGCCTGCTGCTGCGGCTTCGGCCACAAGATCCGTTGCCACTGTTTCCTTTCCAAGACCGGTCTCGGCTCCCGTCGCAACCAGGAAAGGCATCGTAGATCTGAGGGCTCCAGCCAGGTCTGCTTCTGTTTCCGAGCTCCCTTCCGAGCTCCCGTCCAAGTGCCTGCCCCCGCACGGATTCAGTGTGGAGGTTCCCAGTGACGCACCCGAGCCCACGGGCCCAGGGCCCCCGAGGAGGGGCCACCTTAGGCGCTCCGGGAGTAGCGCCTTTTGAGGGGGGGTACTGTCGCAACTTCGTCCCTCCCCGCCGCACGGAAGGCTCGCGGCCTCCGTCGCACGCAGCGCATGCTCTCCCCGCGAGGTTTCGTGACTAAGTGATTCCCGGTGTTTCCACTTTCGGTGACAATCAGCGGCGCATTTAAGGACGCCCGTTTGCGCTTCGGATTCGCGGAAGCATTGCGTTTCATCACGCCACGCTGGCCGAACTCCGGATTATTGTGGCTGATCTCCGTGCCTGATTTCCCGTGCTGGATTTATCGTGTATGAACTTTTGCCTGGACTTTCACTTTCGCGTTTTGGATTATCCCGGTTTTCTGTGTACTGACTGTGTGTCTGGATTATGTGCCTGGACTCTCTTTCATTGTGGATGATTTTCTGATGCCCTGCTTAATTTTCGTGAGTTTACTTTTGTTTGGACTTTCACGTTTGCTTTTGGATTTTGCTTGGACATTCTTCCTCCCTCACTTTGGATTACCGTTTGTTATTTGAGCTTTCTTCCTGGCTGACGTTTTGTACCTCTGTTTATTTTGTGTGTGTACTGGAATATTAAAAGAATAATGAGTTTTGCTAAACCGCCCTCTCACCTGCGTATGTGTCCCAAACAACCTGGCCCTCGTGACAATAAAGTTTCTCTCTCTCTCTCTCTCTCTCTACATACATACATATCTGTAGAGAGAGAGAGAGAATATTAAGAAAACAGTTCAATATTTAGTTTAAACAGTCTAGACCATGCACCTCTAGGTTATGATATGCACGTCTATTATCTTATAGGAAAATTTGAGGAAGGAGTCTCCAGTGTCAGCGTGGTGGTCATGTTAGGGAAAGTTTCAAGATGTGGCATATATTCTAATGTGTTTATTGCCATTGTTAGCATAAATGAGCTGTTACTATAGCAACTTATTATTGCTGTTCAAATAAACATCATCCATGATGCATGACCGTAAGCCACTGCTGTTTGTACTTCTATGACCCTTGACCTTTGTGGTGGTCCTGGAATCCTCCTTCATGGTGGTCAGAGGCATATGGGGGCAAAAATGTTCAGACAGTCATATGTAGACAAAGTGTGAAATGTAACAGCTTAAAACACCATGTATAATTATATTGTAGTTGCATTACTATAGTCTAAATACAGAAACATCTGGAAAATCTGTGTGACACAAAAATATTTAGTAGGTAAAGTAGCAGCGCTCAGATTAACATCAGCACATGAATGTATTTTTCTTTGTCATTTTTCCTTACAATTCTCAGAATCACCACTAATGTAATTTCCAGCGGTTTCCTTCGCTAAAGAATGATAAACATTTTTCCTATTTTGTGCAATGATGTGTCTGTGTAACCCACCCACATAACAAGGGATGCACTAGCTCAGCATGAGCATCTCCTCATACATCCGAACATATGCTGTTAAATGCATCAGGAATTAAAAACAAACCACATATGCGCTGAACTACAGGCCATGGTATTTTTCCTGGTTTTTTTTCCAACCATGTTGTAACGTGTACATTTTTAAAACCTTGTGTAATAACTGCCTCACTGCGCTCTGCCTGAGCAAGGCCTTACAGTGTAGAGATGGAAAGTTTGACTAATTCTTCAGAGGTTCTTGAGGATTGAGGCTGCCACATATGCATTTGAGCCACATAAAGCCTAGTGGCTTTTGACAGTGTTAGACAGTTTAGGTGTAGGTACTTTACAGATGCATGTAAATGGCTTTAACATACTGTGTGTACTGTATGAGGTGTTTATTTAGATTTTGAAGGAAAAACAAAAAACAAAAAATCTTAAGTAAAGAAAGAAAAACAACTAATCAAATTTCCTGTCTTTATCTGACATGCACTAAACGGCTGTGGAGTGAAAAAAAAGGACGTTCTTGACATTTTTATGTTTTTCTTGTTATTTAACGCTTTGGAAATTTCAATTTAATAGACATTTATCTAAAATGACTTTCCTGTCCAAATAATCTAATCTGTTGCTGTTGATGGTTAACAGTGATTGATAGGAATTATGACAGTCCTCAGCTTTGAATTTAATGTGCATTATTTATATATTTTATTAATATTTCTGTCCTTCTTCATTAGTGAAGCATGTTTCAAAAAGCCAACAAAACAGTTTAAAATTAGCTTGTTTTGTTATCGTTCCTCTTAGAACCTCCCTTGATACAATTACACTAACACACATTTTTTATTCTCTGTTTCTTTTTAGACTTGCTGGACAGACTCTACAATGCCAGCATCCTCGTCTCTCCAGTGGCACCTGCCAGTATTAGCATGCTTATTGAGCCTGTGCCAAGCACAATATGAGTATCTAGGTTACCCATATGGTTACCCTGACTCTGAGCAAGATCACTACACCCCTCCGAAGATTCCCACCGATGTGCCCAGGATCCAGTTACGTTTAGCTGGAGAGAAACGAAAGCACAATGAGGGACGGGTCGAGGTTTATTATGATGGGCAGTGGGGGACCGTTTGCGACGATGACTTCAATCATCATGCCGCTCAAGTGGTGTGCAGAGAGCTTGGCTACACCAAAGCTATCTCCTGGTCGCCTTCTGCCAAATACGGAAAAGGAGAAGGTATACTGTTATAGCTCATGACTAAGTGGGCAACTAGTTTGATTTAGTTTTATTTAGGTTTCATGTTATTGTGACCACACATCGACAAATGTCAGTACCAATTACAGAATTTGGGCAACAAATGGGAAAGCATTCTGACTGATTTGCTGTGGTGTTTCAGGCCGCATCTGGTTCGATAATGTCCACTGCACCGGTAAGGAGAGCACCCTAGCACAGTGCGAGTCTAATGGCATTGGTGTGTCTGACTGCAAACACTCAGAAGATGTTGGAGTTGTCTGTAGTGACAAGAGGATCCCAGGATTCAGGTTCCTCAATCCGGTCTCCAACAACTTAGACGTGAGCACACCTTTCTTTACTGAGTCTTTGTTTCTTTCAGCTTGGTAGAGGAAACAGTTACTCTGCATTCCCAAGTGTTCTGGGTAAGCACTAGAAGAACATTAGAAACTGGATGAAACCTATGAACGTTAGGTCACAGCCAAGTTTGCTGACCACTGGATTTCAGTTGCACTACACTAGAGTTTATGACAACAATTTCTTTCTTTTCTAACCACTGCATTTAGTTTCTTTTGTTAGAGAAAGAAGTAACTTTTGATCCACGAGGTTTACACAATGAGGTAACTTTATTCTAACTAGTAAATATGTCAAGGTTTTAGGTGCTATTTAAGCTTTGAACTGGAAATTGTTTATTGCAGGAGGAACAGTGGGGTTTAAATTCTGCAGAACATGTCCTTGATACCACTGGTATATCATTAATTCTTCAAAAGAATCTGAAAAAAAGAAAGCAAATAATAGAATTAAAATGCAGCATTGTTTTTGTTTGTTTGTTTGTTTGTTTGCACTCCAGAAGAGACCGTCTAGACATCTGGCCCTCAGACCTCGGAATCTAGTCAGATTCAATTCAAGCCACCAACTGAGCCAAAGAGGAAAAAAGTAACTTTTTTACCCCGTCTGGCAGTAGACCACATATAACAGTGGTTAAGAGGAAACGAGGTCAGCCATAACAACAGACCACATGTAAAGTGGAACGGAATTAGCATAACATACTGCTAGCGAGAAATAATCCCAGCATGTTCAGGAATCAAAAGTGAAGAAGTGGTCATTAAGTATTTTAAAAAAGTATTCCTCAAGTGTACCTTGTTACAAGTTCTACTGCATGTTAGCATTATTTCATAGACCAAGTACTCAAGACTGTGGAAATATTTCCCCATCCAAAGTTTACGTCTTAGGTCCGAACCATTAACTCTGCTGTTGCATAGTGTTCTAGAGTTTGTGTGATTCTCTTGTGACATTTCTAGGATAACTTTGTGCAACACTGATGAGCGACCAGTCAGTGTTTGTGTGGAAAAGGGTTTTGGCTAAACATGCTTCCTTGCTGACTAACTGCTAATCCACCGAGCTGCACACATGCATAGTTTTAAATTAAGCTTCAGAGTCATCACTCAGATTAAAATAGAAAGGCATATTGAATTTATTTAAAATATAAACATAAAGAAAAAGAGGTGCTGAGATACTAATGGTAAGCTATTGCCTTTTACAAGACGGAATTTTGGAAGAATATTAGCTTAAGCTAACTAACAAATATTAACAATTTATCAAATCATAGCTAGCTTGTAAAAAAAAAAAAAAAAGCTGTAAACTAATACTTAGCAGTGATAAATGCAAAGTGTATGTAGCACTGAAACCCTGTTATCATTGTATAGACTTCCTTCTCGGCTTTTCCACTATTTAGCTCCAGTTTACACAGCCAGGAACTGAAAATAACAAAATTACATAACAGAACAGTTAGCAGGTTTTCTGCATAAGGTTTATCCCATACTGGATAAACCCTCCACCTACCCCCCAAACACACACACACACACACACACACACACACACACACACACACACACGCCCCGCAGAACTCATTAGCCTTTATAAAGGGAAGTTTATTTAAAACAAATCTACTTCTTTATCTGCAGCTCAGAGACAGTGCTATCCCAGCAGGAGAAGCACTGCAGATCCTGTTGTTCTGTTCCAAATAGTGACTCATATGTTCCCAAACTCCTCCACACAACCCCCAAGTCATATATAATGAACTGTTTCAGGATAATTTTTTTTTTCCATTTTAAATGTGTCTGCATGTGAGTGTGGAAATTGTCTGAAACTGTCTGATCTTGGATCTGTCTGATCTTGGATCACTACACAAAGATTACCCTGAAGGTGAGCTGGGAACTCACAGCTGTGTACTGTATGTGTCTGGCTTTGCACTCTGGATTCAGGTTAAGTCTGGTCTTGGACTCAATTATGCTGTCTTGGTGTGCATTTTTATCTCAGGATCTGTGTATGATGAACGTTTCTCATGGTAAGACAACAAAATAAGGAGCAATTTCAAGGAATACTTGCTTTATAATTAACACGAGGTTCAAAATTTAGTTCCTAAACAGGATGAAGTTGCAGCTGCTCTTTAATCGTTTAGTCTTTTCTGCACTCTCCTCATTCTCACAATGAATTCTGCTCCAACAAATGTTATTACCACTTGCTAGCTCAAAATTTGATTTTTCATTAATATGACTTTAAACATTGCTGGAAAATTATAAGGGGAGGAAGAAACATTTGCTCTCTTTTTCCTGAATCCTAACCTTTAAACATTTGCTGTTAAAATAACAAAAAACCCAACACAAAGTAAAATATATTTCAATATAAAAAACTGTTTCATGGTGGAATTTCACTGTACATTTGCCTGTTCATGCCTCTTGGTTCTATGGGTGGGGGGTTATAATCAGATCCCAGAATGTTTCTCTTAATCCTTCAAACTTGAAAGGTCACTCAATATTTTTTGGCTTAGACATTACAATGACATCTCAAATGGAGATTAACTGCCTGCAGGAGTCTATATGTCATGTGTTAATTAAGTATCATGACATCATACAAAAACCATATGTGCAACATCTTGCGCTTGCCTTAATGAAGCCTTAAAATCAGCCTGCAAAACCACATGTGACTATTATTTTAGCTCTTTTTTCACAATTTCTTTCTACTCAAAAAGCTATGTCATGTCTTAATTTTATCCTTACTAGCCTGGATTTATGTTTAGGCACTAACATTATTACAGTATATTGTTATATTTTCAGATCGACATTTTACTCATGATTTGATCTTTTTTAAATTGCATTTGCACTCTACGTCTAGATGCCAAGCATGAGTAATTCTGCCTGAAACTGCTCTTCTAAAACTGTCTACTGTATTAACAAAAAAAGGTGATACTAGTCCATGAGTGTTTCTGGTGGTGCAGATTACATATTTTTTGCCAGATGATGTGATCTGTTAGCTTCAACAGAGTGCAGAGTGTCACCACCTGTTTACATAATGTGGTTCATTTTATGTAGGAAATCAGCTGCTACGAGCGAGTGTTGTTAAAACATTTTAATCCTTGCTGTAACATCTGTAGAAAAACATGATCAGATCTTTTGCAACTGGAGACTTGGAGGACACATTTTTTGACATAGTTAGCCAGATGATGTTCAAGTCCATGTGGACTCCTCAGAATCTCAAAGATGTTTAGAATATCATTCATGATATTCTATTGGTAACACATGTTGAAAGCCTAATAAGCACTCAAGGAAGACAGAGTCTGTGTTTGCAACCACACTACTGCTCCACTGTAAGGCTTGTGAAACAAGATGCGTTAGAAAACGTCATTCAGCTTTCAAGAGATGAAAACCAACATGCTTTTCACTGTATCCCACACCATGGAACAGTCCAAACACAACAGATAAGATCAGTAGTCCAACATGGCATTTTGACCTTATACAGGTTCTTATTTCAGCTCAAAGACAGTTTTTTTTATTTTTTTTGTGAATGAGCTTGATTGTCATTTTCATTCTAAAACCCTTTTGAAGCTCGACTCAAAAAATGGTGCCCTAAATATTTTTTGGATTCTTTAGATGCTTCAGGGTTTCTCAGGGGTTTCTATCCAGAAGCTTTCCTGTAATTGAAATTTTCTATTAGACATAAAACCCTTATCGGTTCCCCAGATAGGCAAGCGAAAAACACAAACTTACAAACTTCTAGATTTGGGCAAAATAACCAGTTACTCATCACCATCATTGTTCCCAATGACCGGTCACTGATTTCCATTGCTTCCAATGACCAGTTACGGATCACCACAATTCCCAAAAACAAATGACTAGTTTCCATTGTCCCCAGTCACCAATCGCAAATCAATATTGTTCTCACCAACCAATTTGAGATCGCTATTGATTTTCTAATCTGAAACAACTCAAAGAATAAGGAAGTCTGTCCTTATCAGACTACCTTTCTGGTCCAGTGATCCGATCTAAGTACTGAGTCTGGGAAAGGGTTTTTCTGCACTATGGACACTTCTGATTTTTATTCCTAAAAAGCTATATGAACTCCAGCAAAGTAGAAAAAGTGCAGAATGAGAACCAGATTCTTTCTACTCCTACTGTAGTAGTACTCCTTTTTCTTATGTTTTGTCCATCTGTCTCTTTTGCTCTATTTGGACATGACAAATACATGTATTCCATAAATTTTTTTTAGTCTCCCTTTCCCTGACTGATATTTTTTTTGACATGCTGAAGAAACAGGTTCACCGCTTGAGCCTTTGCCTCCTTCTCCAGATTGGTGAGCCTGAGGGGGCTTTATTTCTTTCTGAAAGAAAAAAAGACAGACATGTTCTTGCAAATCGATCTTCCAGCTGGTGAACAATCCCCTAACACACATATACACATCTCCATCTGCAGAATCAAGCCACATGTGTTTAGGAAAGTTACTGAAGCTCATTTTTCTGGTAATGCGTTGTAACTGACACTACCTCCTTGTATGTGAAGGCACATGTTGTTTTAACATGAGCTTGAAAGTGACATGAAATTGAGCAGCAAACAGCGTCTGGTGTGTGTGTGTGTGTGTGTGTGTGTGTGTGTGTGTGTGTGTGTGTGTGTGTTTAAGAGTTTATAGAGACCAGCCACATTTCAGCAGTTTACTCTTTTTTTTAACCTCAGAAATAACACAGTTCACAATACATGAGAACTCTGTATGGCCTTTTCTTGTTTGGAAAAATGTTACAATGTTTTGGCAGCATGCTTATATTAAATCGTTTCACATGCACACACTACCACTCTATTGCTAATTTGCTAACAAATTCCACTGTGCTTTGTTCTATTGACCTTTTGACCACATTTATGTCTTGCCTTAACATTCAGTCTTTATCTGAATATCACTATCTGGATAATGGATGGTCTGAGCTTGCCCATATTACACCTGGTATTCATGTGCATTCTCAATACCAGCACTCTTTACACATTAAATGTACTCCCTTCATGTTAATCATATGTTGGCAAGAGTATGGAACATCCGTCAACTTTAATTATAAAGCCTTTTGTGAGGAAATATAGTCCAAAGGGAACCACTATAGGCTTTCTCCTCACATGCTTACCATACACTATGAATAATAATAAGTATTTTTGCAACCAAGTTTAAAATGTGATAATGGGTTATTAGTAAAAAAAAAAAAAAAAAAAGATTCAGGAGCAGGTACAAATTGACTGCTGAAAAGGATGTTGAAAAGAAAATTTAATGTTTCATGATATTGATAATACCTCATCATATTGCTCAGCCTACTGTAAGTAGAGCATATTAAAGTGACATTAAAGTGCATGTTTATGGATGTTTTTATTTTATTTTTATTTTGTATATGGATGTTTTTATTTTACTGTGTTCATGCTTTTAATGATACATTGCCAGGGCAAAAAAGGTCGCACACTCTGTGTGAAAATATTTCCTTGTGGTCCTAGAACCACTCTTACACAATTTGAATCTGGGAATATGCCATGCTATCAAAGACAAAAGAATGCATTGATGTGATAACCTGGTCATTCAGTACATTTAGATTATCAGCTAAATTCCTTTAAGTGCCACATAATGTTGCTCATCCTAGACCTGAGCACTGGAGACCTGATCATAGCCCTGCCTACAGAGGCTTGTACAGTGGGCACTAGGCATGATGGGTGCTTCAGCAGGCGCTTCATGTGCTTTTCTTCTTAGCAAGATGACTAAATATCTCTGGAATAGGGTCAGTCTGGACTCATCTGACCATATTACACGTTTTTTCTTTCTTTTTTTTTTTTTATGGACACACAGCTGTTTAGTCCCAATCCTGTGAGTTCTCAGTGTATTGTGCATGTGGATATGCTCTTATTGTCACTACTAAATACAGGTCTGGTTTATACTGTTGTACTGTTAGGATGCACCACATTTCTTCCACAAAGTTGACAGTTCAGCCCTACCATTTCCAGTTTTAGTAATGCATTGGACAGTTCTTAACCTAATTCCATTCATTTTAATATTATGTTTTTTTGTGCAGGCCAATAATTTGACCCTGCAAAATAAGCTTTTTTTTTTTAAATACCAGGCGGTGTAGAAATATAGATAGTGAATGTGTATTACATGTAAACTAATATTCAAAGATATATGGGACTTAATCCTTAGTTGCATTGCTTCATCTACTGGTTTGTCCTAAAAACAGTCCTGTAAAGGAAGACATGTGTTGGTTTCATGCCATTGCACTAAAACCACAAAGTGGAGTTTAGATTTTTTTTTTTCTTTGGAAAAACTCACTCCAGTTTGCTCATGTTTCAGACAAAAATATATCTGAGTCTAAAATTTGGGATGAGTGGCCTTGCAAAAAAAAAAAAAAAAAAAAAAAAAAAAAAAATTTTCAGAAGCATAGTAATTAGTCTTGGTTAAAAATTAGCTGATATTCATGTGTGCATTGAAGCATCAATTGAAATTTTCGGCTATCTATCTTAACTAACTGTTCTAGAACTCTCTTTAGTACTGTCATGAATGGCTAGTACCACATGGCAATACTCACCCACTGCATGCTATAGTGACTTGTCCTGTATGCTAATCAGTCTCAGATGTTTTACTGGAGAAGTCTTGGAGGATTATGACCAGTCGCAGGCCTTCAAGAAGCTTGTTTCCAAAAGTTAACCAAAATGCATATATGGCTCTTTCCTGATAAACAGCAGTGTTAAGACTATAATTGTGCAGCTTGAATATAATTTGAACTACACAAGTGAAATTTAGGGTTTATAGTATGAAAATGGAAATGCTATGTAAGTTGTGATAATGCATTAAAATGTGTGAGTTAATGTAAACGTCTGATCTGCAGCTTCCTTTCAGTTGCTGCACGAGTTCCTGCTAGTATGGAAACTCCTTCTGACCAGTCAGAACAATGTACTTAACATGACTGTGTCATATGGTAAACCAGGCTTAATAGGCAGAAATGATGTTCTCACAGCTTTGTATTTAAGATTATTGTGCTTTCTGTTTGCCGTCTCCCTCAGCAAAGAGTGACAGGTTCATTTCAGTCACTATGGTAAGGAAAAAGTTTGCTAAGCTTCAGGAAGGTCATTATACTTCTTCCAGATGGATGTGTAGGTGGTGTGAGTGTGTGTGTGTGTGTGTGTGTGTGTGTGTGTGTGTGTGTGTGGTCAAGTCGAGGTCAAGCTGTGGGAGGCTTAAGGCCTTTTTTTCTGCTGAGCATAGCTAATTGTGGAGTCTCCCAAAGTTCTTAAACAGTAAATGAAGGAATGCAGATAAACTCACTGACCTTCCCATACCAATGTGCGGTTAGCATCGTTTCACAGAAAATTCACTTCCATTCTTATATTCCCATTACTTTCAATTGCATTCTAATCATGTCATCGTTGCTTCTGAGTAATTGGTTTTTGGGGTAACAGTACATTTACTTAGCACATGCTTGTTTTTTCCCTATTTTTAGTAACCATCCAGTCCATTGTTAACTGTTTTTCTGTATAATTTTCTATAACAGAAAATTATTCTGTTTTTATATACTCAATACTAAGTAGCTAACCATGCAAACTGGTGTCATAGGTAGTGTTTTAAGGGTTTTTAAAGGATTAGCCATTATTCTTTGCTAACATTTATCTGCTAAATGTTTTCCAGTTTCAAACAAGGCTACTAATTTTACTGAGTAAAGGAGTGCCATTACATGTTGTGAAGGTTGAGTAGTGTACTGTATAATCTCCTTAATCTCCTTAAACCAGCAACACTGTTATGTTTTTTCTTATGATATTTGAATCCTACTTTTTTTTTTATTTGTCATGGTCCTCCCAGAGCTCCTGGCAGGTTTAATGAAAAGAGCTTTATTGCGCTTTTTCTCATGATGTACAGTAGGTAGTCAGTGTGTAACCTGGTAGCCTATCCTAGCATTGATGGGCCAATGTTTTTTTTTTTTTTTTTTTTTTTTTTTTTAGAAAATAGAATAAATTACACAGTTCTGTTTACATTGCAACTTACTGAGGCTTATACTAAAATTTAGTACAAGTCTACAGCCCTTTTCTTACTCCCCTCCATTTGCTGTCTCATCACATTCTTAATGTGCATTGCTATGAAATGTTATCCGCTAAATGGTTCACATTGTTGGCATTGTCTCTTATGAGGAGTCCCACTGCCAGTGGCTTGTTACAACATAACGAAGCATATAATTCTGCAGTAAACTGGCAGGAACAGGAGTTTTCTACTTGTGATATGCAATCTTTGCATTAATCAGGAAATAATTTTGTGCCAGGAAGAGTTTTGTTCTCTAGGGAAAAAAGTTCAAATACATGAAACTACAGTACTGGCCAAGATTTATTATTTGTAATCTTGACAGTTTTATCTTTCTCTTTTCAGCATTTGACCATCCAGGTGGAGGATGTACGCATCAAGCCGGTTCTGTCCTCCTACAGAAAGCGAATCCCTGTAACTGAGGGTTACGTGGAGGTCAAAGATGGTGGCAAATGGAAGCAGATCTGCGATGAGGAGTGGCGTCCCATGAACAGCAGGGTGATCTGTGGCATGTTTGGCTTCCCAACTGAAAAGAAATTCAACACGCGTGTCTACAGGTCAGTGTACTTTTTCAGTTCTCAGTGTAATTTTTAAAAATATTCCTGTGCAAGCAAATCATGGAGGCCACTTGAAGAATGTCATTTCACATTTCCACTATCTCTCCTTGACCATGCAACCATCTGTCTAATGCTTTTCTATAGCAATTTAGCTATATATACTGTAATAACCCGATGCACAAATCATTGACCTTCCCGTGCACATCACTAGAAAAAGGTTGTTTTAGTTTACCCAGCCTTGAAAAATCTGAAGAAAAGTCACAAATATATGTCAGCCCTGCTCAGTATTTTTATGTTATTTGGAAGGAAATTATAAATGGCTGTTTTTGGTACATTCCATGATGCATGGCTGCCCAGTGTCTTATAAATCTCCGAGAGCACCATGTGGAAACCTGCTCTACAATGTCTGACCAGTAAATCATCATACATTTATTATACTTCTGGCCCAGAAACTTAGTGTTGGCATTCACTTATAATCAGAATTTGTTGAGGGTCACTTGCTAAGATATATTAAATGTTTACCAAAGTGTCTTTTTAGTGGCTGTAGGTTGTTTTTAATCAGCTGAATAATTTTGTTTCCATCTGTGTGTAATTCAACGATGAGCAGGCCATCGAAGCAAGTTGTTCCGCCAGTATTTTATTTTGTGCAAGTAAGTCGATGTCTCCGTTGAGTTTGTTTTTAACACAGGCTGCTTTGGATGGAGTCCAGTCCAGGACATTCCTCTGCTCAGGGGCTAAATGAGAAACAAATGTGGCCTGACTCGTGCCTGCTGCAACACCTCAACGCATGAGACAGAGTTCTTTTATTAAACACTCATATTTGGAGGAACATTTGGCTTCAATAGACCACAAAATCCAAGGGAAAATTTGCAGATTAGATATTTGAGCTCTGGTTTTGCATCATGGTATTTAGGTCCATGTGGTTTATTAGGAACAATCTCTTGCATCTGACACCAACTAACAAGAAAAGAAAAACAAACCTGGTACATTTAAAAGCGTTTGCATGGAAGAATATGCTTGCGTGGCTGACATTTCGGCTTGTCTAGTTTCCCAAGCCTTTGCATTTGGATCTAATAGAGTGCTGAAAAAAAAACAAAAAAAACAACAAGAATAAGCGCACTTCAGTCAATAAGTGAAAATGAAGACAATTTGTTTATTTGAAGGTTTGGCATAAGGGGAATAGCTGCTTCTGTCTGGCTCCAATGGAACAGAATAAATGAATGTAGGAAAAACCAGTACACGTGTGAAAAGAAAAAGGAAAACTAATTCTGTGAAGAAAATCCATTCCTGCTTCTCAATGTGTGGCTCCGGCTCTGTGTCTCCATGTCTATTAGTTAATGTGCCTTGCACTTAACATTGAATTGAGCTGACTCAACATGAGGACTATGTAAGCGTAGTTGTAGTTTCTTTGAACTATGCACCTCATTCTTGTATTTTGCTTAGTAATTCTATTCCATTTTCTTTTACCAAACCAGACAACGTTTTTCATCCAACAGAAAAATAACCAGAGACTAACACATGAAGGTCTGTCTGATATTATTCCACTGCCCAAGCTCAAATAAGTCCCCCCTAAAAAAACAAAAACAGATTCATTCATCTGAAGTCAATTATCTGACCTTGGAAGACAAAGGCAGGTTTGTTATTCAGCATGACAGGATTGATCTTTATGAGACACTGTTCCTTGTTGCTCATTTTTTCAACAACAATGATGACGATTACTTTTACCTCTCCAGAATGTTTGCACGTAGGAAGCCCCCCTCATACTGGGATTACTCCGTGAACTGCACAGGAAATGAAGCCCACCTATCGAGCTGTAACCTGGGACATTCCCTGTTAGCTAACAACACGTGCAGTCAAGGCATTCCGGTGGTGGTGAGCTGCGTACCAGGCCGAGCCTTCGCTCCAACCCCGTTATCTGGCTACAGGAAAGCCTTCAGACAGGAGGTGAGTTTCAGGTCTCATCATACAGTATGTACACTTCAGTTTTAGGATTTTTTCGGTCTTTGCTCAGATTACATTTTTATGGATTTGAAATTTGAGTTTTTGTAAAAAATAAGATTTAGAGACACACAGGTGGCATAGTGTCGCCTTGCACCTCCAGGTTCCCGGTTCAATTTCTGCCTCGTCTCGGTGAGCATGAAGTTTGCATGTTCTCCCCATGCTTGGTGGGTTTCCTCCCACAGTCCAAAGACATGCAGATTAGGTTAATTGGCATTCCCAAAATTGACGGTAGTATGTAAATGAACCTCTGAATGTGTGTATGTGAGTGTGCCCTGCGATGGATTGGTCCCCCTTCAGGGTGTACCCCCGCCTCATCCCCACGACCCTGAGTACAGGATAAAGCGGTTTAGACAATGAGTGAGTGAGAGAGTGAGTGAGGGAGTGAGTGAGTGAGTGAGTATTGATACTGCTGGCAGTGATTTTGAGGCTCTATGATTGTGTCTATTTGGTGTGCTTATTATTATTTTTAACTGTATCACTTCATTGCTTACTGTTCAATGTCACATTGCATTTCACCTTTCACTGCTCCCTATAGCTTCCTCATACAAGCCAACTTTCTCCCAAACCAAAGGCTTTTCCCTCACCACTTCAGTGTATCATTTACGTGTATTTTAAGCTGGACATTTATTTCAGCTCCATACATCAAGGCACCGTTCTCAACCCTGCAATTTCAGACAAACCTCTATGATTATGCAGACATTAATATAAGGGATGGTGTTCGAGCGAACTCAAACTTTGCTCACTCAGGACTTTTTTCTCAAAAGGATGATTTCATCGACCAAACTGTGCGTTTCCAGATGTCAGGACGGAAGCCTGTCATGCTCTTAAGTTCTGTGGTCACTTTGGGATGTTCTATTGACCCACCTCTTTAGATTTTACAGCAATGGATTTAGTTCACTTTATTAGATTATAGCAGACATTAAAAGTGTATTTAGCATTCAAAAAAGCAGAATTTTTTTTATATTGTCTCAACAATGTCCTCTCTGATTCAACTCTGTCATTTGTACCGATGGTATGTCATCTCTTGACTGATTTTGATAAATTATTATTATTATTATTATTATTATTAGTAGTAGTAGTAGTAGTAGTAGTAGTAGTAAAATGTTAACTAAGCAGAATTATCCTAAGCATTTTAATAGTTAGGAAGAATGTATTCATAATTTTCGAATATGTGCATGTAATAAAAAGGGTGGATCATGTGGGAAAATATTAATAATATTAATTAGAACCTACATGTACTGTTAAAGATGAAGGAAATAATTAACTATAATAGAAAAATGTTGCACATTGTTGATGGTTTAGCAACAACACACACACACACACACACACACACACACACACACACACACACACACACACACACACACACACACACACCATCAGGTGGGAGATGCTTTTGATGCTTCATTTCCAATAATATTAGTTGATATTAGTTAATATTAATTTAGATGAAGATAAGTTTATCTTTACTTAGGTTAAGGGTGTAAACTCAAAGCATCTAGCCTGGGTCAAAGGCAAACAGTGGATAAGTACTGTATTTCATTATGTATTTCAGCAGCCATTGGTACGTCTGAAAGGGGGTGCGGTGGTCGGTGAGGGTCGGGTGGAGGTGCTGAAAAACGGTGAGTGGGGCACCATTTGTGATGATCACTGGAACCTGGTGGCTGCCACTGTGGTGTGTCGAGAGCTCGGTTTTGGAACCGCCAAGGAAGCACTGTCTGGAGGCCAACTGGGTCAAGGTCAGCAACGACTAACTTCTTTTATTAGACTAAATCTACTGGAATCTTTACTATACTTGGTATTGCAATAGGTCATGTGTTGATTAATTTTCTATAACAGCAGCTTGAACAGTACTGCAGGTGTATATTAATGCACTCATTGTAATACATTATTATTTCCATAGTAGTGACTTATGTCAAACAAAGACATTTTTTTTTCCAGATTTGTAAGGTCATTTATTTATGCACAGACAGGAGTGCACCGAAAGCCTTGAAAAGAGGAATGGATATTTGTTTATTCAAAAAGTATAATAAGTATAATTTACTATAATAATATTCATCATTGTTTTGCTCAGCATCAGAACTGTCAGATATTCATAACCTTGTGTTAACATTTGTTAACATCAGAGGCTAATGTGGAAAATGTAGAATTCCAGATTTGACTATAAGTTTTCTTAAGCAGACTTTTGTACGACTAACGGAGGGAGTCTCCAATGTCAGCCCTTTGTAACAGACACTAGTAAAGCTGTAACTTTAAAACAGGGCTGCATTAAAAAATATATATATATATATGAGCGGGTGATGAAGAAACAATAGAGATGCTTTAATTATTACATTAGTGAAGAACAATCTTGCTTGTGAAATGGATTTTAATATTAGGTTTTGATTTTTTGTTTTGAGCTGTTCATTAATATTGGTGAATTATACTAAAAAATAAGCATATGTGTGTTATAGGAATGGGCCCGGTCCACATGAATGAGGTCCAATGCACAGGGTTTGAGAAATCCATCACTGAATGCAGCTTTAATATGGATAAAGACTCGGCGGGCTGCAGCCATGAGGAGGATGCTGGAGTCCGCTGCAACATTCCTGCAATGGGCTTCCAGCAGCGTGTGAGCACCTTAAATTAGTCGGCACATACAGGCTTGAGTAAAATGGAGCTGCCTAGACATTTCTGAATACCATTTCTGGAGGGCCTATACTTGTTATTGGCCTTACTGCTTTCAGCCATTAAGAACAGTCTACTGTTTCTCTGCACACAGCTGCGTCTGAGCGGAGGCCGTAATCCGTTCGAAGGCCGTGTGGAGGTGCTGATGGAGAGGAACGGCTCTCTGGTGTGGGGCACAGTGTGCGGAGATGGCTGGGGCACCATGGAGGCCATGGTAACATGCAGGCAACTTGGCCTCGGCTTTGCCAACCATGCCTTCCAGGTATGATCAGTGAGGAGGTTCTCAATGGTTTTACAACTGCAAGAGCAACAGTTGTAAACAATTTAATTTTTTCCAGATTTGTATTCATACACAAGAGTGCTCCAAAAGCCTTAAAAAGAGGAATGGATAAAAAAGTATAATAACTATGATTTACTATAATAATATTACATCATTCTTTTGCTCAACATCAGAACAGTCAGATATTCATAACCTCGTATTAACATTTATAATAAAACATTCACACATGCAGGACACAAACCTATTTGTTCCCTTCAATACTTTTATTTAAAAGCCACATTTAATTTCTGACACTTGTTGCTATCTTATGCGTAATGTTAGCATTAGGATCCAGCCCTTCCTTTCATATAAACATCTGGCCACATCTGGAACCCATCTACACAGACTTCACGCTTAAAAGTAGTCTGCAGCTGATTATGTTTGTTTATATCCACAAGGGATTCATTTTACATAATTCATTAAAGATGCATTTATAGCAGAGTCAGTACAATTGGCTACGATGCAGTTAAATCCTGATTTGATATGAAGCAATGCAACAGAGTATAATAAGTAGGCTCTGAGGATTTAGAGGCCACGTCTCCTTCACTGAGGCTGTAATCTTCAACGAAATGTTTTACCCTATACTTTTGGGTTGAAGGACAAACTAAAGACCTTTTTGAAATTATAGAAATTGTAATGAGGTCATTTGCTGTAGTAAAACATCGCAATGTCCATGATACAAATTAGCAGGACTAATTTTAAGTGCACGTAGACCAGTGATGTTACAAACTTGTAAAACAGGCTCCCTCTAGTGGCCAAATTACAGATGTTAAAAAATAGATTTCATACTTGAGATTCATACTTGAGGTCTGAAACTGTCGTTTTATCTCATCTCATTTAACACGTTACATTACATTGTTTTACTTGCAAGTTTAGCATCAGTGACCTATATTGTGTTAATATCTGGTCATGTGACCTGTCAGAAAAGACACAGGCCCGTAGACATATAATAAAGTGAAAAACTGGTGGAGAGCATGCCAAAACACATGAAAACTGTCATTGCAAATCAGGGTTATTCCACCACATACTGATTTCTTAATGTTATTTAGCCAAAGCATTAACACAATTTGTTTACCAATTATTTGTTAAAGCTCTGCAAATACCACGGTTTTGGGTTATTAATTGTTGTTCTGATGATGTCATTTCCTTCAAATATAAACTCTAAATAACAATACGTATACTTTCAATTCAGGAGGAATATTGTCAACAGTTCACAAAAAATAAATAAACAAAACTGTTCATCATACAAATAAGTGTACTGTATGAGTGTATGTGTGTGTGCCCTGCGATTGATTGGCACCCTGTCCAGGGTGTACCCCGCCTCATCATACATGCACCTGTAACAGGAACATGCAGCAGTTCATAATACATGCACTTGTAAGAAAGAAAAAAAACCCATAAGAAACAGATTATTTTGCAGTGGTCTCTTATTTTTTCCAGAGCTGTATAAATATTACACTATATTTTAATTAATGTAATCATTATCATAATATGACAACAAAAAAAAATTGTGTGTGTGTGTGTGTGTACATTATACAGTTATAGTTACAGAGTGTGTAGATGTAGGTTATTAGTGTATTACAGAGAGTTTTGACCTCATGTGGACATTAGTCTCATCCCTGTGATTTTGCGTGCTCTGTGTGTGTGTGTGTGTGTGTGTAGGAGACATGGTACTGGCCCGGAGAGGTGAACGCTGACAGCATAGTGATGAGCGGTGTGCGTTGTGCCGGTACTGAGATGTCTCTGTCTCACTGTCTGCATCATGGACAGCACATTAACTGCCCCAGAGGAGGAGCTCGTTACGCTGCTGGGGTCTCCTGCTCCGAGAGTAAGATGCCCTGCATATCCCATCATTTCATTAGAGCAAATGTATAAGTTTTGTTAATGACTTTTTACCTCCATATCTGGGTGCAGCTGCACCGGACCTTGTGCTGAATCCACAAGTGGTGGAACAGACCACGTACATTGAGGACCGGCCCATGTTCATGCTTCAGTGTGCATATGAGGAGAACTGCCTGGCCTCTACATCTAGCTCGACTCCGGCCAACTTATACCGACGCCTACTGCGCTTCTCCTCCCAGATCCACAACAACGGCCAGTCTGACTTCAAACCCAAAGCCAGTAGAGATGCGTGGGTCTGGCACGAATGTCACAGGTCAGCCAAAGAAGACCTGTATATATATAAAGTGCAAATGATGTTGTAGCCCTTTTTAAGCCTTCAGCATAAGAACGTCATGTATAAATGTAAATTGAGAATGAAAATATGACACCACACACACACACACACACACACACACACACACACACACACACACACACACACACACACACACACACACAC
>JAQMYG010000014.1:5252162-5264512 GCA_030014215.1 Clariallabes teugelsi | reverse complement strand
TATATATATATATATATATATATATATATATATACATACATAGTATTTCTTTTTTAATCTAAAAGTAATAGATTAAATAGTAAAAGACCCTTATTGGTCACCACACTGTGAGCAATAAACTGAGGAAAAGATGCATCAACTGTGTTAAAACAAATATCAGTCTCTGTCCACAGCCTAGTATGCCTTTCAACATGTGTTCTCAAACACCCAGCTAGAGGGTATATTGAACTTTCCACAAGTCTTTTTTATCAAACTAAAAACACACATCTTTAAATCACTGCACACTGCTAACAATATAATTACGATGTGCTCCATTCCTCACGATGTTTGCATGCCTTCCGTAGCCATGAGCAGTAAATCTGCAGTAAAATAAAAGCGAACTATCACAGATTTTGTCCTCAAGGGGAAAACAGAACTAAAACAATCAAATGCTCAACCAAGCAAGAACGGCCAGCAGTTTTCAAAAAACTGTCGACAGGATGCTCCTTAATATTGATTTTTATTGAGTTCACAATCCCTGGCCCGATGTATGCCGATGTATGCCAGAGGGCAACAAAATCTTTATTTATTTTTTTCATTTATTAATGAAAAACACAAAATTCTCTCACAACTTATTTACTCTCAAAAGTCAAAAGTTTTCTTCTTTTATTATGCTTTCATTTTTCCATAGCACAGATTTCAACAACACCTTTTATCAGTTTACAGTTGCTTTGAATGTTTTGGAGTCTCCATGACAATTATTATTATATCAGATATAAATAGTGAATCCTACAATGTTATTTTTTTTCTACAAAAACTAACAATGTCTTGTCCAGCATACTATAAATGCAAATAACAGTTTATCATATATTTACTAAAGTTGCATTGTTTTATGCATTGTTAGCTACTGTATTAAGCTGTCTGTTAACAGTTTGGGAATGGACTTATTTAAATCCCAGACCTTTGCTGTATGATATTCTTGGCATGTTTTTCCTGAAGCCTGCCAGTGTTTGCATGCCTCCAGTAAATCAGCTGTAATATCGAGAGCACCCTAACAGATTTTATCCCCTATGTGTTCTGTGAGGAACAAAACCAAGACTATCAGCCAACCAGTGACAGCAACCTTGAGGATTTCTCTGCTGAAGCTCAAGGACTCAAAAGCCATCAGAGCACAAACAAAGAGAAAAAAAAAAGGTCTAATAAAGGTTGTAAAAATAAATACATAACAGTTCACAAGAGATAACTGATAAAATGAAAGTCCAAGCTTAATTTGTTCCTCTCTACTGGGAACAAAAACGAAAGTCTGGGCTAAAGCACAAGTTATCTAATTTAATAGAACTGGAAAAGCATGGAAGTGGTTGAAGCTGCAGGTTTCCGCAGACAGTAAAATAACAGAACCTGCTGGTATGTGTTGATGGATTCAAACACAATCGAGCACAGAAGACCACCGGGACTACAAAATGGAATGAGGGAAAGGCTAAATTAAAACCATTCTGGCTGACTTTGGGGTGGAAAAAAAAAACTCTGGGAAGCCGAAAGACATTTTGATGGAGTGACAGCTCTGGCTTTTAGAACAGAACAGATACCTGGAAGAGTAGGAAAGAGAGAGAGAGAGAGAAAATCAGTGAAAAAGCCAACAGATCGAGAACCGACCCAAAAGTGCAACCGTACAAAAAGCCACTTCTTGCCTCGTTCTTTTAAATGAGCTATGCTTTTATGCTGCCCAGGAATTTCTCAACATGATCTAAGGAAACAAAGAAGGTCGCATTGGGCGAGTTTCAGCCCTTTTGCATTGTTTTGTTTCTCATCTGGCTTGAAACAAGATGTCTGAGATTTCAAACCGCACCTCGTCTTCTACATGTCTTTCCATTATGTAATACACACACATACACAAGCTAATCATTTTTAAGGTAATCAAAATCCCAAAAGCACTAAAGCCAAACCTCATGTCAGAAGAATCAAAGTACTGGGATATTAATGGTACAAAGTGAAAATGGGATCTGTATGGTATTTTACCACAAGGCTTCCAACTTGTAAAGTTATCTCAAATTTATGATGGCACAGGAATGGGAATTTCCATAAGCCGAAATCTGCAGGCAATTCTTACAGGGCAGAAATGAAAAATATCCATCATTCTTTAACTACAATCTTGAAATCACTTCATCATATAAGGGTCCACATAGCAGCTCATGTCACATGAAAAATATGAAAGCATGTAAACTAACATAAACTTCTTCTATTTCCATGACTAAATCTCCAGACCATCTCAACCTAAACCCTTAACAAATTCAGCATGGTGCTTCGGCATTCAAACAAAACCCCTTTGAAACCTCTTCATAATTTCCTGCACTGTTCTAGAAGGTCTTTTTGCCTCAAATTTGTCTGTCACCATTTTGTAAACTGAAATATCATGTGGAGAGGCTTTTTCAAACCTGGTTGGCAACAAATGAGTGCCAGTAATGGGTTTTGGCCACTGTGTACTAATTTATCTGCCCCTTAAAAGTGCAGTGTTCAGACAGGTCATTGGTCTACAGTGTCAAGCGGTTGCAAATACTCAAATTAGTCATCTAAACACTGGTTAAAAATAAATGAATGATATATTTCAGTTGAGGACAATTCTGGCAAGTGTCTGGGTTCTTGTTCGTACTGGTGAGAACCCTGGGTGTGTTTGTCTTTTAGTTGATGAGAACACAGCAATTACATTTGGGTGTGCACCAAAATCCAGTCCAAGAGCATCCTCTGATCAGAGTGTGGTTCAACTGAAGCGAAAAAACGATTTGATTGTGAATCAGTGTAGGCTTAAACTAAACCAAAACCAATGGGGCAAAACCAACCAATCAACCAATGTGTCAAAGGATCAGGCTGAGTCAGTAGCACAAAAACAAATATTCTATACTCTAGATAACAGAATAGTATGAGTACATAGAATTATAGTTCCATTGAAGATAAATTTTAATGCTACAGCATACTAAGACATTCTTGAGAATTCTGTGCTAACATATTTTTGGAAACAGTTTGAAGAAGAGCCACATGTTGTTGTGAAGGTGTCCACATACTTTTGCATTTAATTAATAATAAAGCTAAAATATTAGATAGTACTCAAGTATCAGAGGATTTTCCAAATCTCCCAGCTAATTGTTTTCAAGACTTTCCTGCATGCCATTATAAAACAACTGGTTTAGGGCAAAAAAAAGTGTATTTGACTGTAAAAATACTAATAAACAGTCTACGTTTGCAATCATTAAACAGGGAAAATATGTTCCAAGATGTTCTATGTTTATATGAGAACAGTGTGGAAGCTGATATTCAGTCTTGAAAGTCACTACAGCTGCTAGTATACACATGATAGGATCTCCATCTTGGAAGGTACAGTTTGTTCACTGTTCTGTCTGAACCCTTGTCTGAACCTATCTTGCCTGAAATAAGAACCACAAACCCTGGTCCATAGAAGGCAATTCCATGAGAGAAGTCTTTCAAAATGTGTATGTCTGTGCAAAGTGTTGTTCCATGCTCCTTATAAGAGACTCCAAAGTCCAGTATCCAAACTCTAATGATCTGTACTTTGTCAAGCTGTGTGTGCTGCCAGATGTGATACTGGTGCCAGATTCTGACAAAGTTCTATTGCTGTGGCTCTACTTGCCATCTGAATCTGTTTGAATCATCCTAATGTTCTACTGCACTTGTGGTTTACTCTTGCTTCACTGTTTTATATCAACCGGATACCTAAGTGAGCCTACCTATGCCTGGTAGCCTGTTACCAATCTGTCTTCTTTACTAGAACAGTGATTGGTCTCTAATGAAAACTTAATCCACCCTCTAAGGCTTGGTGAGGCTTTGATATATGGTCACTGGCACTGGGTATAGCTGTTTTTCAGACAGCATGCCGAGAATAGTGTGGGTATAGACAGAAGCAGAATGACAGCCATTATGTCACTTGTTCAGGATCACTACTTGAGTCTTGCTATGTGCCTATTAAAAGCATTTCATCTACTCTGAAAGGACTCTAGTTAGTTCATATGCTATAGCTACCAGAGTTCTTACTTGTTTTGTGTGTGTGTGTGTGTGTGTGTAAATGCGGATTACTAAGAGGCTCATAATATAATGGACAGTTTTTGCTTAGGCCATGTTTTTCCTGCTTGTATATATTTGCTTTTTATTGAAAGGGCAATATATTACCAATCTGCTTCAAATTATTCTGATCAGTTTAAATAAATATTTTGGTGGGAAAAAAAACACATTTATTATGGAGTATACAATTACTCCAAATGCTAACATTAGCTAAATTCATTAGCTAACATTCTAGCATGTTATTTTAATGTTATTTTAAAGTTGAGGAGTTAAACACAAACTTGTAAAAGAGTATAAAGCCTTGTAGTAAGGTAAGTTATTTTTCAAAAACAACAAAAGATTAATGCAGTGAGGGGGAAAAGAGATTCAAACGTCAGAGTGCACAATGTCAGACAAGCCACAATAGGTTGAAAGACGTGGGAAGACATGTTTTCAGTCATAGCAGGAATTTGACTTTGGACCACCATCAAAGTTCCTGACCAACAGAAGTATATCCAACTCGACGAGAAGGCCCAACCAGTAATGAATGAGTTACAGAGTGGATAAAAACTGTTGTTTTCTTTTCTTTTCAGCAGAAAGTTCAGAATGTCAGCACCCCAATGATGTGCCAAAGGAAAATGTGAGCTTAAGAGAGTATACACACCACATACATTAACTTTTTGAAATTACATTTGAGGACAGCCATATGTTTAGTTGTCCTTGATGAAGTAATCCAATTTGACAATGCCAAGTTTGTGTCTGACACTGGAAACAATTCAGGACATATTGTGACAAACCATGTAATTTGAAAAGAATTAGTGAAGACTTGAATGTCAGAGGGCAATTAATGTAATGTAATGTCCTAATGTCTGTAATGAATTATGCCAAATGACATGTCTCAAGAATGATTATATCTATGGGTATGTTTGCAGTTGGTTCTTATAGTTGAGGGCTATTTTGTGGGTTGGGCCATCCTCGAATATAAGATTTTAAACCATGAAGATGCACTTTTTTAGACGTTCGTAGTGCCAGCACTAAAACCACAAAGGTAAGCTAGTCCAATGAAAGTATGGTGTTATACAGTGCCCTCCAAAAAAACAAAAACAAAACAAACAAAAAAAACAAGTAGCTTTCATTGGATAATTATTGCAGCAATTAATATGAATCGGATGACAGCAAGTTATTTCACCTCAACCGATGCAGTGAGGAGCTTCTAATTTCTTCTACAACCATGTCAGAAGACATATCCTGTGGTCATGGCAAAGATCAGGCAAAGAAAACTACTGAGACGAAAACTACTAACACTGGGTTAAGAACTATAAAATGCATTATTAAAACCTTTTGAACTATCATCGATATGAAGAGAACTCAAGGGATTTGAACTACACAGCAATGTAGTCTTAAGAAAACCACTTATCAGTAAGCCTGATCAGAAAAAGGAAGAATGAAGAATGGACTGTGAAGCATTGGAAAAAGGTCAAGTGGTCTGAAGAATCCGGTTTTACCCTGTTGATGGGCTCATCAGGGTAAGAAGAGAGGCTGATGAAATGATGCACCAATCATACTGTAATGCGCCAATGATGTCGTTATGCACCAATCATATCTTTTGGTCAGGACTGGGTTCAGCAATATAATGTGCCCAAAAAATGAATCCAGCTGGATATGTAATGATCAGGCTTTTCCATCAATGGATTTTTTTTCTACCGTGGTGGCACAGGCATATTCCAAGATGACAATGCCAGGATTCATCGGGCTTAAATTATGAACGAGTGGTTCAGGGAGCATGAGACATCATTTTCACACATGGATTGGCCACCACAGAGTACAGACCTTAACCCCATTGAGAATCTTTTGGATGTGCTGGAGAGGACTTTAAACAGGGATCTGATTCTCACATCATCAATACAAGATCTTGGAGAGAAATTAATGGGAACTTTGGATGGAAATAAATGTTGTGGCATTGCATAAGCTGATCAAAACTATGTCACAGCTGTAATCAAGCTTTTGATTTCACATGAAATATAAGAGTGTGTAACTTCCCCCCCCCCTTTGGCTAGGCAGTGTATGTCAATAAAGAGTTTGTCTTGTATGCTGACCATTATAACCCTTTCCCCACCATCACCAATGTAGAAACACGAAGTGAAAAGTTAAACCAGTGGAGTGGATAGCTTCCACACTTGATAAAGATACTTCGGTTGAAATGAGCCCCAGACATCCATTTTCAAAAGAACCAGGCATTAGCATTCCCAGACATGAAAACAGCAAATGTACCAAACTTCAGAAAAAAAACATGCATGTGTCAAAACGATATAGTATAGATCCAAAAATGTTGCATGAAACCATCTGGAAAAACAACAGAGAGTGTTGACAGACACTAGTACTCAGATCCTTAACGTGTGGTGTTGCCAGACTAATGATATGCCCAGTCTGCTTCTCATCAATATCCATTTAATTTCTCATACATTGACTCCATGGTGTCTCGGTGACAAATCACATGATCTCTGTGTGAAATTTTTTATTCCAATTTGAGGAGGGACTTAAGAACATACAGATGTCTACACAGGCAGGAACTGGAGCTCAGGACCAAACCACAGACCGTTTGAGACCATCAGGCACCAACGCCATAACTCTTTTACAAAACAGACATAACAAAGTAACTTTTAAGAACTTTGAGAGGAGTCAAACTTAAAAGGGTGACACTAAGGAAAAACACAATAAATGAGTGGAAAAGCTTAAGAAGTGTAAATGCTTCCAGAAGGTGTGCCTCATGATGCAGTTAGGCCTTTATCATAAACTATTGTGTATGTACTGCATGTATTTAACACATTTTGTAATACATGTAAAACAGCACAGGACACCACTACAACATGTGTAATAGCCATAGTCATAATGAATTGAGTTGAATCCAGTGATTTGGATCTTTGGACAAAAGAGAAGATGTCCCTTGCTGTGCACTGTCCCATAATGCAACACAGCTTTACGCGCGCCACAACACCACCTGCAAGATTTGATCAGCCTTCAAAGGCTGCATCGACACGGGTGATCCGGGCTCCGGCTGGTCCTTCGATTAGCATGCAAAATTGTTGGCAGCAATACAAGGATAACATACAAGAGGCCTAACATTCAGTCAATATCCAAAAGGTCAAGTATTTAATAAACATACAAAAGGGCTGTGTGAACTGGGGAACTAATTGTCTAAAAGTTTAAAGTAGAGAAACCAAAATATATGCATTAAAATTTGGTTGTTCTATGATGTGTGAAGATATTTATCACTGACAATGACTTGTTTGGACACTACACTTTTTACATATCACTTTATCTGGGTTTCAGGAAGAGACGAGTTGGGAGCACACAAACCACATGATGAAGCTGGATCCCACAACACAAAGACTTTTCCTATGATAGTTTATAGTTTCTTTTTGGTTCTGATGAATGAGAACAGCTACACATGCAGTAATGTTTTCCTACATCAGGATAATGTTGTGATTTGACAAATATAAAGATATGAAAACTGTAGTGTTGATACATGAAATCTTTGTGATCCATCATGCAAAAGTAGAAGTTAATGGGCAGGCATAAGTTTCCTTCACAAGCTTACTGGGCTTTCTCTCCATTATGGAGTGGAGAACTCTGCAATCCAGGAGTGTCTCAAAGTATGTTGAAGGTGTTTTACAGACTGTACTAGGTTGCACCTTGCGCAGCTCCTAGGAGAGCATGTTCCACTTCACAGAGACCACCAAGCAGATCCTGGACCTATTGGAGATTTCACTTAACATGGAGACATCTGGGAACTGCAAAAGAAGACCTGGAATACATGGCTGGGAGTTGAGAGGTCTAAACTCATCTTCTCAGCTTGTTGCTACCATGACTCACTTGAGGAAAACTGGAATGCAGATAAATTAATACACCATATGAATTGAAGCAGGTCAAGTATGAACTATAGCTGTTCGAAACATTATGTACCCCAGGCTGCCTCCTTAGGGAGCTTTATGAAACACAACACATTGTGGTGTCCACCATAACAATAGTTATGCATGCTAAATGTAGTAATATAGTACATATATCCATAGTGCATACTGTCCACAAGTGTGTGTACATATACTGTATGTATATATTTGTGTGTACAAAACAGAGAAAACTGCTTATGAACAGTAGCTTTACTGATGGGCGTGGAGAAAAAACAATAGGGAGCAGATGTGAGGAATCTGGGGCATTGGAGAAAATGCAGAGCACTTTTCGGAAAAGTGGCTGGCTTGGGGCCACCAGCATGCTGGGATATGCATGAAGTTGGACCAGACCAAAGTTACAAAGCCGGCACAAAATGAAAGGTTCGAGGAACCTCAGGTACTTTATAGTAGATAAGGATTTTCATGAATGCAAAATAAGCATAGCTGTGGTTAGAATGTGAGGGGAGAATTTTTTTGGGCAATTTTTTTGTCCGTTTTTATTTCAGAAGTATATGACATGTACAGGAAACACCAGCAATGAATGCAGTCTTTGTAGTGCATCTTGTAGAAGAAAAAAAAAGTTGAGTTGCCCATAAAATGGCTTCTCGAGAAGCAAAGACCTGTTTAAGAGAAAGAACAGAAACTATTGCTTATTAAGCACTTTCTCAAGGTGATACTGCATGGGGACGCTCTGACCTGCACAGTTTCAAGGATTACCACATCAGCAGTTTACTATTAAGCAATTCAAGACCTGTGTCCGATGAGTCAGATAAAATCTTGAAACTATAAAGGACAGTGGGTACTAAGGATTTTTACAAATCTTGGCATGTACGCTCATCCATCACACTGCAAAAATCTTTTTGATCATCATTTTAAATCCACATACAGTAGATATGTTAAAAATTTGACAGTTTCTTAAGGCAATTTTTATGTCTTGGGCTAGGTATGGTTTGCTGTTTCATGACCTTTGAAGGCTACAAGCTGGTTCTCTTTAAAATGAAGATTTACAAATGGGAGAGTAATACAGATGGACAAGTAAATGGAATGCATTTGTATTCTTCTTCCTTTCTGAAAAAGTAACCACATGCTGGGCTTAATTTCAGATCCTTTCGGTAACTCTGTGTAGCAATGCTCAGATTTAACAACAATCTCTTTGTTAGTCCTATGTGAATACAGTTTGTTATAGTATGTACTGTTTTTTATGGATCTTAAATTTAGAGATTGCAGCGGGTTACCCCCACCTCACAACCCTAGGGTCTTAGACTCACTCCTGATCTGAAGTTACAGGCTGTGCCAGGTTTTGCATGTTCTCCTCATGTTTGTGTGGGTTGCATACCTCCCAAATACATACCAGGATAGTTGGCTTGCATTGAAACACATCCAGGTGGGAATGTGTATGTACAGCATACTGGCATCCCATCTAGCTTGTAGTCCCACCTCAAAGTCAGTGTTTCCAATACACGCTCCAGACCAATCGCAACCATCAACATGCTATATTTATTTACTAGATGACACATTTATCCAAAGCTAGCGCCAGTCTGTGGCGAGGGTTTAAGGGTCAAGGATCTTCTGGTGGCACTCCTAGACAAAAATTCTGGTCATTATTACAAAAACCTACTAATGAGAGATGACTCCCACCAACATTGTTGCTGTAGTGTTAGCAAAATGCTAATGTTTCTAGAAAAAGCTTGATGATGTAAGATGATGTATCATGTTTAGCCTGCAAAATTGGGTTAACTAAGAGTAGCCTTTAGCTAAACCTAAAGTCTTTTGAAACATCTTGGCCCACTTTCAGCTGAACCACAACTTGGTAAACGAAAGCACTCCACAGTAGGCCTGGACCAAATGCTTCATGTATTCTAACTCAGGGAACTCATTAAAAAAAGAATGGCTTGCTAAATGAGTCTGTGGTACTGTGTAAGTGGCAAGCGGAAAATGTTGTTTACAATAGGTCTCTAAAGGTCTTTACACTAATTGAAGTTCTACATATATCTATATATTTTATATATATTTTATATATAGACTCTAGTCAGCCATTTTGTTTGTGGGATTCTGAAGATGTGTGTAGAAAAAACAGCATGTGCCTTGCAATGTTTATTAGCTGTTTAATATCCTGTTTAGGTTGTACCTCAATGGATTGCTTCTTCCTGTGGTATTACAGAACGTCTTCTCTGTGACCACACCGAAAAGCTAAAATCAGTAGCTTATATTTATTCTAACTAGCCCACTGTGATGGAGATGTGGTTGAAGCACAAGAACAACCTACGTTTCGTGCTGTATTTGGCTTAGGCTATGGCTATGTGCTCTTTTAAATGAGAAATGCAAGGTCAGCTATGACATAAAACATTTATTAATTTGTTGTTGTGGTTCAACATACAGTATACCAGTCCAACACATGAGTGTAAATTCAGCGTGAACTTCACCTTGTCCACTATCAAGTGGAAACATATTCCATAAATGGTGATTCCATTGTTTAGAGTTGCCATGGCCTTACAAAAGGGAACAAACTCTCCCACAGCCCAGCATGTAATCTCACACTTATCCTGGAGTTTTATAATACCCGTACTGTGAACTCATGCAGTATGCTAAACTAAAGTGTTTTAATTTCTTCAGCAAAAATCGCTTAAACAAAAAGTGTGGGAGAACTCCATGCCTTGATATGTTTGTTTTGTTTCCACGGCTGAATGACTCAAGAATGACTTTTGTAGAAACTGGTGTTCTGCCTAAAGTCATGGCACAAATCAATTTGTCTTGCGATATTTTGTAATAGGAAAAGTACTTAGCATTCCTTGCTATGCCCATTACATGCTCTCTAGTACTATTTGGACTTGAAGGTGCAATTAAATGATGTGTGGAGTGACACAGAAAAAAGGCCCAAGGGCTAGTTGTAGGTGTTTTCCTGATTGGGAACCCAAATTGCCTATTGGGAAGAAGCTCCTTCTCTCTGTATTGCCTTCAGGAAACAGAACCACCTCCCTGGAGCAGTGAGAAGAGTCTACTGTTTGGGTGGTCGAGGTCTTCCCCTTCAGTTAAAATCTTTCTGGCCATGGTGCAGCACCACTTGAATAAAGATACAGCATGTCAGGGAGCTCAGTGTTGATGGTGTGCTCTGTTGATCACACCAGTCTCTTAAAAGTATGCCTGTCCTGCTTGCTGTTGTATCAAGACCATAATGTGTCTAAGTTTTTAAAGATGCTGACAAGCCTTCTTCACCAGGGTGTAGATGTGACAAAAAAAATGACAGACCCTGCGTGATGTGAACACAAACTGCACAAACAATGAGTACAGCCTGATGCTCAGAACACAACCCACGAGGGCTCTGGTGCTGAGGGTGAGGAAGGATGAGACATGTCTGCCCATGCATACTGATTGTGGTCTCCCTGTCAGAACATTGGAGATCACATTAAGTGGTCTGTTTGAGATGGATAAATAGCACCGACTATGGCCAAGGTAAATTGGCAACATCAGTAGATCCAGATTGGGTGTGCAGGATTGTGACAGAGGAACAATACTTTTCCTATCTTACCAGTAGCTGTTTACCCCAGACACACTCCTCTATACCTTGAATTTCCCAGACTCTGTTATTGTTTCTGTGCTGTAAACTGAGAAGAACTCAGTCACTTGCATGGCTTGGTCGAGTAACACTGGTTTCAGCCATGTTTCTGTGACGTCCCGCCAGGACGCAACCTTGGCCATGAAGTATTCAAGTGATTTCCACCCCATTTGGTGGCTAATTTTGATTCATTGAACCATATCTTTCAATATTTTGCAAAAAATGTTTTTCATGTACCAAGCCTTATGCCCAGGATCCTCTAGGGCAGGCTTTAGGCTCATGTGATCCTGCACAGGATAGAAGTCCCAGTGGTCAGCATTGTCCAGGGTTGAATGTTCTATTCCCACCTCAGATTTGTGTAATTGGAGGTTGCATGTTCTCCCTGTACTTGGTGGGTTTCCTCCAGGTACTCTGGTGTCCTCCAACAGCTCAAAGACATGCAGATTAGTCTAACTGGCATTCCAAATTTCCTAATATAAATGAGTGTGTGCATGTGTGCTCTGTGAGGGATTGCATCTGGTCAGGGTGTACCCTGCTTCGTGCCTGGAGTCTATTGGGCTGGCTTCTGGTAACCCTGTACAGGATAAGTGGTATAGAAACTGAATGAATAAGTGAGTATTATCTTTAAAATGAGTGAGTGTTATCTGTTTTCAGGAGGTATCACAGATAATATTTTTAAAGGAAGTGATGCTTACGGTTGGAGAGCCACTTCTAAACATTATTAATTCCTCATTACATCTAGGTCAAGTCCCTAAACCTTTCAAGTTGGCAGTTATTAAGCCGCTTCTTAAAAAATCTAATTTGGACGCGAATGAAATAACAAA
>JAQMYG010000014.1:5226305-5250882 GCA_030014215.1 Clariallabes teugelsi | reverse complement strand
CCGCCCGCCCCCCCCCCCCCCCCCCCCCCCCCCCCCCCCCCAGTCTGATCCTAAGAAAGCTCTGCAGTTTATGCTAATTTATATATAAGAAGACTCACTAATGTTATCCTTGCTTGACTGGCTTTGTTCAGCTCCTGCAAATTTATATACGTATTATACACATTTTGTGAAATTCTATCATTCAGTATTAATGCCCTTAAAGGCAGCAATGCAAAACTATCCGTAAATAAAAGACATTAAAGACTCAAACTGGGACAAAGGTAATAGCATGTAGACAAAAAAGAAATGGCAACCTATGAAAGAAAGAAGATTGTGTGTGTGTCAGTGGTAGCCAAGATGCTGCAATAGCTGAGCCAAACTACTGGAAGTACTTAGGAGGCATTCCTTTATTGCTTTGTCATCATTTTGTCATTTTTAGCTCTTGTCTTTTCCTTATTTTTTTTTTTTAATCAGCAAATGAACATAAATCTTAAATGTCCTCAGCTGATTGGTGTTTTTCAACATACACTGCCCGTCCATGATTGGTGTTTTTCAACATACACTGCCCGTCCAAAAAAAAAAAAAAAAACCACCAGCTGGATTTAACTAAGCAAATACGTAAGAGCCTTCCATTGGATAATTACTGCAGTGAATAATATGTTTCAGCTGGCAACAACTCTAACTGATGCAGTGAGTAGCTTCTCATTTCTTAAACAATCATATCAGAAGACATGTCCTGTGGTACTGTAGTGGTAAAGATGTTACTCTGTTTCAGACACATCAAATTATTGGCCTGCATCAATAACATACAACTACAACTAAGGAGAAGAGGAAAGTGTGGTCTGAAAAAAAACAACAATCATGATTAGAGATTACTTATACATTTGGAGAAATCAAATCATAATTAAAACAACAGTAGAATTCATGCATATGTTTAATAGTGAAAGTAAGAGCATTTCCACATGCACAATGCAAAGAGAGCTCAAGGGATTGGGATTAAAAAGCTGTGTAGCCTTAAGAAAACCAGTTATCAGTGAAGCTATTCAGAAAAAAGGTTTACATTTGCCTGGGAGCATGAAGAATAGACTGCGGAGCGTCATGTGGTCTGATGAGTCCAGGTTTACCCTGTTCTAGAGTGATGATGGTGCACCAGGGTAAGAACAAAAGCAGATGAAGTGTTTCACACATCATGCCTAGTTTTGTCTTCCCTGATGGTATGAACAATTTGAAGATGGCAATGCCAGGAATCATCAAGCTCAAATTGTGAAAGATTGGTTCAAAGGGCATGAGATATCATTTTCACACATGGAGAGTCCTGACCTGAATACCATTGAGAATCATTGGGATGTGCTGGAGAAGGCTTAATGCAGTGGTCCGACTCTCCCTTCATCAGTTCAAGATCTTGAAGAGAAATTACTATGTCTCTGGATGGAAATATAGATTGTGACAATGTATAAGTTTATCGAAATGATGCCATGGCAAAAGTTTGCCATAATCATATGGATAGATAGATAGATTATTCAAGAAACCTGTAAGTCACCTTTTTTCTTCACTTTGGCGATTTTACAGATTTTTACAATTTCAGTAACTCTGATATATATTTAAAAAAATATATTTTTTTTCATTTACGCAGGAATGCACATTTTAGGAAGCAGAATGAATCAAACTTCACTAAAATGCCATGATGAGTGAGATGTGCTGCATTGCAATCTGATCTGTTGCAATTCATGCAGTGACTTATTGCATTTCCCTTCAGATTTATTGTTTTAGGAAAAACAAAAGGAGGCAACATGTGTCTCCGACTCATGTTTTGGATAAGCTTCCTCTCCGATTACATACATGCTTTAGTCTCCCCATAAATGGAAGGATGTGGATTACGACACAGCACCCACAGGTTTTATAACAAACGCCAAACCAGTGCAGAAAAAACAGCGGACATGGTGAAAGGAGGAGGGGGCGGTGTTGTGTGGAAAAAATTGGCCATGAACATGAGAGACAAAAGGGGGGAGGCTCCAAAGTCCCACGCTTGTACTGGTGTACTTCCAGTCTGAGAGAATAAAGTGATCTGAAAGAGTCTTTAACAGACATTTCTTTAAAGATATACCTACCATGCAGGAGGAGGGTTAAAGAAATATATATGAATAGGGTTTTTAACCAGCTCTCAGCACTCTAAGCATGTTTTAAACCTAACTGCATGCTGGAAGCAATCAGAACATATTTTCTATTTTCCAAAACAGGGAGAAAAGCAGTTTTCGATTAGAGAATGCAAATCCAAGACAGAAATGCAGGATGGTTAAACACTGGGCTAGAGTCTCAGACATATGGCTCAGGCTCAAAAGAAGCCACCCAGCTGGAATTTCTTGTTGTCAGTGTTGGTGATCTGTTGTTTTGAGGTTGAATTTATAATGATGTTTTGTTTTGGTAAGGTTCAAAACGTTCAACGTTCTCCCAATGTCAAAGCATTTCTTTGCAAAACAATCTAATATCGTTGCAGGTTGTGTTTCGAGGCGACTGTGTCCTGTAGCAACCTGGTTACAATTATATGGCTCCATCATTTAACTTCAGCTCAGTTTGTGCTCACCAGGATTAGTTATTGTGCTTACAAAAACACTATTTATTTCATTTTGATTAACCAGAGCTACAATTTTAGTGGGAAAAAAAAAAAACATTCAGGATTTTGTACTTTCACTGTAAGCTGTGTAATACATTTTTTTTTTCAGGAGGAAATTTCCACCCATATGCTGAGTACATTTACCGTTCATACTCAGGATTAGCCTAATGCTAATAACATACAGTAGATTATGGTATCATATTCACCACACAGGCTTTGATATTTGAAGTAAAGGGTGATGTAATGAAGGCATAGATCTCGTTTCACTTAATAAAAATTTTATAAAACAACCCAGTGGATTTTGAGGATTAGCATTTTTATGTAAAGAACTACCCCAAAATGGTATGTACTTAAAAAAAGAAAGTTAACTCATTTGAAAGCCCCCCCACCTCCCCCCCAGACAAAGTTATATAGACTATTAAAGTGAAATTGTTCTCGTCATCTTTAATAGCCATGGTGAGTGCTTAGTTCTCGTGCTTCTAACACTGTAATGAATCACGCTGTCTCTTTAGACAGGTTTATCATTAAACACGACATGATGTGAGTGTTCTTGCTGAAGATTTACGGCTTGTTGTTCTACCTGTCCACCCCCTCAGAGTGGAAACGGGTGCCGCTATAGACACTTCAGAGTGCAGAAAAACCAAATCATATTTCATTTCTTTACAAGCTTTACTTACTTTTGATGAGCTCTGTCATTTGTGGTTGCTTTTTCTCCCCCCTCACACAGAACACTAGCTAAGTACAAACGCTTCCTTTTTTCTTTCTCTTAACCCAGAAGTAAAGCTGTAAAACTGAACCTCTGATTAACTCACAAGCACAGATGCTATGACGTTCTGCAACTGAAACTATATGGCATTTTGCTGGTCTAAACTGTAAGTGGTGGATCCAAGTTTATGTGAATGATGTAAATCAAAGAACGATATAAAGTAAAAAGAAAAATATGAATGCAGTGGTGTGAACATAACGAATCCGCAGCTACATCATCAAAATGAACATTAATTTGACTAGCACATTAACTAACCACACAACACATTGTATAAATTTATCTCAGTGGTAATGAATACAAAGCAAGATGTTTAGCGCATGTTGAGCACATGAGAAATGTTTGGCCGTGATCTTCTGGAACATTCCCAGATGTAAACTCGCTCGAGGCTCCAAGTACTTGACAGAAAAGAAATCATATTTTGGGTTCTATGGTTCTTTTTGGAAAAAAAAATATATATGAAAGGCTCATAAATCATGTAGCATAATTTAGAAACTGCAGAAAGAGGCCTAATACTAATGCCCTCGTGGCTGTCTGAATCAGATGGAAACCCCTTATGGAGTGACTCGGAAAAGGGACCCCCTTCATCACCAACCTGAAAAAGAAAAAATATATATAAAACAGACTGAGAAAGAGCAGGCAAACTTATGTTGGTCCTGGCTTCGGACAATGAGTCCATTTTCCAAGCTTTCCAGACACACCCCCTACCTCTGCAGTGCAGGATAACTAAATAAATAGAAATGGAGAATGAACCACACTCTAAAAAGGGAAAGGTATGATGAAAAGTGTGATGGACAGTCAAAATTCTGTGCATTACTCAAACTGGTACATTGACTTTAAACACTGAATTTAAAAAAAAAAATCATCTCGACTGGACTGGGGTCAAACGTGGTCTTCTTTCCAGTTCATCCACGTTTTTCTTGCAATCTCTTGTCACAAAGAAACCACACACATATGTACACATGCACATACTTGTATACTTGCTGACAAGGCATTTGACCTGCATTCACTCATGCATGCCTGATTTAATTACTTTTCCAGTGCCTGGTATAACACACTCATCCAGCTGAGCCAATAGTTAAACTACACACACTCTTCGTATGGATAGTAAGAGCTGTTCTTAAGAGCTGTCCTTAATGTTCATTTTTAGGATGTGGGATGACATTTAGAATGTAGATAAATTTTGGGTTTTAGTAATATCTGAGTAATCAAACCTTATCTGAGGAGGAAGAAAGAAAAGTCCAGGTAGTTGAAGATGTATCTGTTACAATGTCCATTACAATATTTATTTATTACAATTTTGAAGTCACCTTTCATCCTTTGAGGCATATGAATACCGTACGATATATGGCATGATATACTCCATGTTCAGACAAACTGATTATGAAAGATAGGATGAGATAATGGATAACATCATTGAGATTTTCAGAAATATACTTTTTGCCATTCCATTTTGTTTCCATAAACAATCTTAATTTTTATCCATCACACACCTTGAGAATAAGTCTCCTACAGGGCCAAAAGTTCCTAGAGAAATAATTATTTGTTTGTGTGGATTAAAATGAGCTACCGTTTAAAAAAAAAAAAAAAAAAGTTAAACAGCAAAACAAGATGAATGCCATTTTCTGCCTTTTACACATTTTGGCAAATTAATTTCCTCTGGCGCATTGCTCACCTCCAGTCACCACACCAGTGGTCACTCCACTACGTATACCAACAATGTCTTCATAATGGGATGAATACTGGGAAGAGCTGCAATGAACCACACAGCAATAGATGATCTGCCTGAAATGGCATGTGGCTTAAGATTAAAAAGACCGAACACAGGAGGGTGGCCTTCAGACAGAGGGCACCATTTGCATCAATGGCAAAAACCCGAATAGGGCAGTTTCAGCAGCAGTGGTAGTGATTTCCATGTGTGTCATTTGTGACCAGAAAATACTCAATCATCTTAAAGCAAAGTTCTACAAAACAGTTGTGCCTATTTGCCCTCAATGGACCAGAATATTGACCAAGAACACTGAAAAACATGACCAAGCCTGGGGTGTGAGGAGAATGCAAATGGTGCATTCTCCTCACACCCCAGGGGGTGTCTTGCACTAACAAAATTGGACCATGCAATGAATGTAATGTAGATGTCTGTAGGCAATTTTTTGTTGAACCAATTGTGGAAGAGACAAGAGACAAGACTAAGATGGTACAGATACTGCATCCAAAATGGCAGAAGAGCTCTGCAACTCAGCCACTAGGCACAATGACCAAGAGGATGGACAAATAAGCGCTGGCTCAACTAGCTCAAAGAAAAAGATAGATGGAGCTAGATTAGCACACAAGCAGACACGGCAATCTGGCTCTGGCTCACAATGTTGACTATAAAAAAGAATATCTAACTTGAAAACCGATACACATCCTTCTTTAAGAAGCATTAAACTTCCACATTTAATAGGAAAACCTCTGCATGCTGTGGCTGTATTTCAAACACATAAAAAAAAGTAAATTGCACTTTTTAGTTGTTTCTGTCACATGATCAAAGTGTGTAATGTGATGATTAAAGTGAAACTACCTGCTGTGTAAAACAGCCACTGCCATGAGTGAACTAAATGTCTTCAATTGATTTTTGGAGAATAAAAAATCTCTTTTTGCTTAAAAACTCACACACTCATCTTCTATACCGCTTTATCTTGTATTCAGGGTCGTGGGGAGCTTGGAGCCTATCCCAGGAGACTTAGAGCTTGAGGAAGGGTACACCCTGTACAGGGTGCCACTTCATCGCAGGGCACACACACATAAACTATGGGCAATTTGGGAACGCCAATTAGCCTAACCTGCATATCTTTGGACTGTGGGAGGAAACCGGAGTACCTGAAGGAAACCCACCAAGCACAGAGAAAACAAGCAAACTCCATGCACACACTGCTTAAAAACTTAAGGTCATATACAAAATGTTCTTTCATAGTCCAGTTTTTGAAGCAGATTTAGAAGCAGTAGGCTACATAGAAAATATTCTGATATCTTGAGATTTTAATGAAAAAAAATGAAATAGCAAAAACCTTATGCAATAAATACACACCACGACTTTTACTATGGGATGTGCCATGGTTTACATAGTTTTACTCTACCATTTCAGACATTACCATAGTAAGCAGCATAGGACCTAGGTACACACAGTAGGCACCAGGGGAAATACTATGTCACTTCAATGGGGATCATGGCAGCACTACAGCATGTACCACTGTACTCTGGTGAATACCACATTAGGTACTATGACACATCAATAGGTACTGTGGTAGTATTATGGTGTGTACTACAATATTTTGGTGAATAGTATGTACCACATTGGTTTCCACTGTGTTCAGCAGGTATCTAATATGGTATGCTTGTACATATTCTACTATATTAGATATGTTAGTACATGCTTCTAGTATTGTATAGTACAGGCAGTATCATATTAGATACCTGCTAAACTTTGGTAGCCACTGAGTTACCCAATACATACCATGTTATTTGCCAAAGTATGTACAGTATTAACCTTTGGAGAGCACCATAACAGGTAAAATGCTACTGCAGATGCTTCTATATAAATATTACCATTATGGTACATAATAACATGTATAACATTTTTTGTCAGTATCCTGATAGTATTAATTATTATAGTATATTACTACTATTATATTATATTACTATTACTATATTACTTCATGTACAGTACCATTGTACCAAAGTATGTCCAGTGATATAACCGTGTCCTGTACTGTATATTTTGGTACAGGTACTACCATGGTAACTGTCACTCACTTACTCACACACTGCTTTATTCTGTATTCAGGGTCGTGAGGGGCCTGGAGCCTATCCCAGGAGACTTAGGGCCACTACAGCACCCCCTGGTATGGTAATCATACCATGGTAAAAAATTATGAATAAAAAGTAACAACCTGGACAGCAGTCATGATTAAGGGTGGTCTAGCACATTCTTAACACATAACGCTTTTTCTTTCACAATTCCAAAATTGAAAATGAAATTCAAATTAATTCAAATTCAAAATGCATTTTTTTTTACTTTGTTTTCAGTGTCTCAAAACCCAATCTGGATGCTAAACAAGGTCCTGGAGTTCCTTGCATTTTATTTCCACCAGGATGGGTTAAGCACCATGCTCGAATAAGTTCTTAAATCAAATGTGAGTGACTTGAATACAAAATTTGCTTAAATTAGTGCTAGTGCAGCTGTAATCATAAATTTACAAAATGCCTAGTGAGGAAAGGTGTAATGTGTTTACCGAGTGTTTTGCATAGCAGCTTGTTAAACATAATGCTGGACTGCTAAAATGTCAAATCACCTTTGAAAGTAATTAGCACTAAATGAGATTTGTGGTTACACTCAAATCTAGTAAGCACCTAACACAAGTCACCTAAGTCGGTGTGTTAATAAATGTAGCATGGTTTATCTCATGTTAGGATGTTGCAAATTGTGTCATACTGAGTGAGGGTTTTCAGGGATAGAACAAAATTTGAGGTCATAGCTCTGAATGGCGTATTAACAATAAGTGCATTTGTTCCTGTGGTTCTAAAATGGTTAAACACAAGACTGATGAGCCTTTGAGGGGTTTAACAATCAGCCGGCGTGCAACAGATGCCAAATGGATACAGGAAAGATGGAAACAATTTTGAACAAAGTAAAGATGATGTGAGGGTGTGTTACATTCTTTTTCAAGATCTCTACAACAGAAAATTACATGTGAAAATAGTATCTCCACCCATGGCAAGCAGTACTATTTTGACATATTAAGTTTTCAATTGGCTTTGGACATCTTGAAGAAATTTTATGCAACAAGTTTGAATACACAGGAAGCACTGATTTCTAATTCATGAATGTTTGTAAATGTGGTTCAAATTAGTATATGTGTATAAGATAAAAAAAGGTTTATCAGACTTTGGGAGAACAAAAGGAACAAAACAACATGATCTGGACAATTAAGCTCACGAATGAGAAGGAAGGATGGTAGATGGAGGAGATGGACAGAATAATAACAAGGCTGCAATTGCCAACACGCCATGCGTTCCTTGTTAAACATCAAATTAAACCAATGAAAGATGTTGCTTTGTGGGATCAGGAGGGAGGACTGCTCCAGTTTTGAGAAGTTCCCATTTGCTTGATTTAGTGAAAAATTATTGTCATGGCTATTGGCAGGTTAAAATATGTCACTTACACCGATCAGCCATAACACTGAGACCACATACCATATACCAGTAAATTATTGACGGGATCATCGGCACTCAAGGTTCATGCAAGCCTGACCAAAGGCCAGCGTATCTGGTCCAATCCCACAGAAAAGCCCAGAAAAACGGCAGCCACAGCACCACATAGCTCAGAAGGCAAAGAGCCTATGGCCACCAAGCCAGTCTGCATATTTCCTAGATGCAAATTTGATCAAGCATTAATTGGATGTGCCAGACAAACAAGTCTGAACCACAGAGAGTCTGAACCTACACCACCCAAAGGATCCGCTGCCAACATTCTGGTGCCTGACACCACAGCACACCCCAAAGGACCAGAGCCGTCCTGGTGGAACCCGAACTTACAGTAGATGGTTATAATGTTAATGATTTTAATGCTATTGCTGATTTGCGTGTCACCACAAGATTTTAATTAAGTTGAGCAGAAAACCATGTGCAAACTGATTTACCAAAGAGTGGACAAGGAACAAAACTTGGAATGAAAAAGAAATGTCATGATGCAATCCTGAGAATATCTAGAGAACAAAAATTTTTATTGTCATGTTTTGGCTAGTATCTAACTCAAATAACTTTGGTGATATGGGAACAACTAGTAATATTACTCTTATAAATCTTAGGAAGTTGTTAGCCAGATGATTGCTGTATAAAAACTATATGGTACTTATACTGATATGTTATTGTTAATAACTATAACAATTTTCAAAAAAAAAAAAAAAAGAAATATCACAGTTACCACTTACTATTGCAGGTAACCAACTGCACAGACCTACAGTACTGTATAGTCTGATGTAACCTAAAGCACCAGTGAAATGCACTTAAGGTACATGTTTACAAAGACTGACGTTGAACAGCATGTCCCTGAGGGGGGGGAGAGGGAGGGGGGCGGTCTGTTCAGCATCTCTGAGAATGTCCCAATCTAAATCTTCTGCCCGAGCGCAAGAGCCACCAAAGCACTTGGTTCTGGGTCTGGTGAATTTCATGCATCGACTGGCATCAGCTCGATTTATTCAGTTTCCCGTGTCAATAAAGACTGAGTGAGGAGGAGGAGATCCGTGGTCGGGGAAATAAAAACATTCTGAGGTCATAACAATTGTTTGCAAGGCTAAAAAACTAGCAATGAGTCTTGAAATAAGATGAGAAAGAATGCATAAATTACAAAACCAGTGGCAGCATAAGTAGTTTATGTCATTGGGGAAGAACATGTAGACAAGCAAAACATACAAATGAATCTTTAAGGAATGTGACGGATCACATATTATTCCTTGGGGAGTGAGGGAAATCAACAGAACATGATTCTGTGTAATCGTTCCCAGATGGACGTTGTATGGCTGGAGAATCCAGCACAACAAATATCTCTCTGTTTATTAAGATGTGGATTGCTATATCAATTGAAAAAGTGCGAATAGTAAATTGAAAAAAAAAAAAAAGTCTGCATTTCAGACTCATTACCTCATAAGTCAGGAGTGATCTCATAAGCAAGATCCGGGAAGCGTTAAAAAAGGACGCCAAAGTTCACATGTGGCCTTTGCATTCTTTCTTTGAGTTGCTCGCCAGACACAACGTGACTCACCCACGAGGTTTAAGGCAGCGGCAGGGGTTTTGGAGCTTTTAAAAAAAAAAAAATTTATAAACATGGCGGCCGAGAAAGATAAATCTAGGCTACATGTGGAACTAATTAGCAATATGCCAACTTCTTAACACCCAAATGACATAACAGGGCTCTAACTCAGTTAACTGAAGAAAGCCGGTGGATAGAAACGGTCATAGCCATTGACGAGCCTTGTTTAAGAAAAGAGCTTTAGTGTCAGAGGGATTTTCTCTGCTTTCTTTGGCCTGAGGGTGTGAAAGAAAAGCACAAGCTTGCCCATTTAACCATTTCCCTTCTTTCTCTGTCTGGCCCAGGATGCAGGGAAGCGCTTAGCTGAACTGGCAGTATCGCAGAGACATGCTGTGCTGGATCCAACCCACACACTCTCTCTCGCTTTCTGTCTCGAAACCTTTCAGCATTGCAGCAAAATACCAAAAATGAGACGTTGGCCGAGACGACTCTTAAGTATCTCGCTCCATTAAAGACACCAAGCTGAAATATTGCCTCCTGCTCAACTTAAACCACATCGTCCAAATCAGTGCGAGGAATGCGAGATCTCCTTACAAGAGCGTCCAACCTCTGAGCTTGATGTTCACTTCAGGCATTTTTATGGGACTGTTTAAGACTGTTGTAATATACTTTTTGTTATAGATCCAGTTCAGAGTTTCACTGCCGATTAAAGCTCTTGTGTATTTATGAAAAAAGCAGTTGATACAATTAATAGGTCAAAGTTTAAGGGAGTCTAAGTTTAATATGTTACATGGGTGTAGTTTTATCTGTCAAAATTCTAGACTTGTGCCAATTCATGCAACAAACTACTTTAATCTGTTTACACGAATAACCTGGAATGGCTATTACTAAGGATTTTTCTCTCCTTCTCTCTCTTTTTCTCTTTTTCTGACTTTCTGCCATGTAAATGTTGCTAATTATCTACATTAGTCATGCGCATCCGGGCAAGTTGCAGGCTGCACTAACAGTGTGGCTTACTGTCTTGTGAAAGTCCCAGGAGGTGTTAAAACAACAGTGTGCTTAATTAGGAGCCCTTAATCTTTCATTAAGCAACCTACATAAAGAAATGCATGCCTTCTGTGTTCCTGCAAGTCAGAAGTTCATTCAGTCATGCTTTTCTGGGTGTTTTTAATTAGGGGATTTTTTTTTTAGAGGAATACTTTTACCTTACAAAAAGATCTCCAGGTAAAGCTGAACCTCCCCTATTTTTACATTCCTGCATTTGCCTTCTTCCATTCACCTTTAAATGAAGTCATGTTCCTATGCTAATACTCGTGTTTACTCTAACGTCAGGCCATCTGTCCACCCAAATGCGAATACAGCTGATAAAGATCTCCATTGTGAGTCAGGAAACAGGTTTGCATTAAGAGCAACAGTCAACCAAGAGCCCCGGCTTTGTTAGTTTTAAGGTTATGTTAAGAGACCTACTGTTGGGCTGGTCTTCCAGTCACAAAGCCATACAATTAGCATTGATCAGCTGTTATGTTAGTTTAATCAAGTGCTTTCTCATTCACACCTCAGGCTAAGACCTGTGAAGGACATCAATTACTGAACCCAAAAGCCGTTTGACTCTGCAAACGTTTGCCTCAATACTGTGAGCAAAAGCCTGATTTTAGCAATGAGGTTTATAATAATGTCTGCTTAGGGATGGTGTTGGTGGTGGGGGGCTCTCCATGGGGTTCCTTACTTATTTTGTATTAAGATAAGCCTTAATTAAAATATGTAAGAAAAAGAACATGTTGGGGTGTGTTGGAAAATAATCAAGAAGAGGGTGAAATGGTGTCGCTGTTACATCCACAAGGATAATTTCCAATAATGGCACATCTAGAAAGTCCTTTATTATTATCAGTTTTCAATTTATAAAAAAAAAAAAAACTGACTCAAGCGGGACCATTTCAGAAAGATTAAATTATCAAGCTGCATCAAGCAAAGAGAACAACTAAGGAGATTTAAAATTATTGGAACTGTGCTTGAACCCTTCAACACATTATCAAAATCCGTGAAAGGATAGTGCTGAATTGTCAACTTTCTGATATATATGTGGTTGGAAAAGATAATAAAGATTACTTAAACACTTGCTGAAATTGCATGGTTAAAAAAATCAAAAGTAAAAACATAGAAAGAGCATAGTAAGAGTCCACACAATGTGACAAGAACTCTAGAACTCTATGTGGACTAAACATCTGAGTGACCATCAGAAAGCCACTTGTTAGTGAGAAAAAAATCTAATTTGCTAGGCAGCATAAAGTAGTGGTCTGATGAGTTCAGATTGACCCTATATCAGAGCGTTGGGTGCATCAGGGTCAGAAGGGAAGCACATGAAGCGATGCACCCATAATGCATAGTGGCAACTGTAGAAGAGTCTGGAGGCAGTGTTATGGTTGCTTCAGTTGGTTAGGTCTCATTAGAGAATATTAGTCAGCAATATTATGTGGCAATAAAATGGACCTGAATGTACTGAATGGCCAGGTTATCACATCTATGGAGTTTTTTTCTTCCCTGATGGCACAGGAATATTCCAGGAATCAAATTGTGATAGAGTGGTTCTGGGAGCATGAGGAATAATTTTCACACAAGAACTGGATACTAAATTATGTGCTGTAATCAAAGCTAAAGGTGACTGAAAATTTGCCTAATCAGAATCCAGAACTCAGCAATTTTTAAAGAAAGATGCATATAAGGACATGGAAAAAGCAGAAATGTGTTGAGAATAAAATTATACGTTAGCACCCCATTAATTGACTTTTTCAACAATTCAAAAATTCATGTGAACACTTCGCTGGACATGGATTCCTACGCTCGAATGCATAGAAGCCTGCAGCATCTCCACATGCCAAATGAGGCCAAATGTCAAAATATTTAGACTGAATTGTCTGAGAATCCATGCTAGCAATCATAAGCTCCCTGTTTTTTTTAAAGAGAAAGGACAGCTTGACTGAACACATGCAAACACATGTAGAGCCAAACATGACCCTCTACATATTTGTTTCTCCTGACGTGTGTCAAGTGAAGAGGATCACCGCAACCTCTTTACACACATGCCTTACATTACAAACACAATGTATTTAATATATGGTTCCTTAAACATACTGTACTTTACCAACATTTACATGCTTATCCAGAAATTCGATCTATGAAGATAAATGAAAAGTCATGTTTTGTCCCCTAATTATATTTAAACAATGGAACAATAATATAAGCAATAGCAGTCCTGTTTTTGTTCTTTTACTTGTGCTATTTTGCTTGCAATTTTCACTCTGGAGTCACTACACAGGCGTCAACGTGTGTTCATTTGTGGTGAATTGGAATTGTTGACGCCAAATAGGATGAGGAAATCTGCCTTATTTGATCTAATAACAGTATACTAAAGATCTCCAAATCTAAAGATAAAAAATAACCATTTATGCCTCAAGAAGCAGATAATGATGTTAAATTGTAAGATTGCTGGCCTGCTGCTATTACTAACTGCTATTACTACTACTACTTCAGGGACCTACAAATGCCTAAAGATTTTTTTCTCTTCTCCTAAAAGTGTAAAATTGCTAAGTAATCTACATTAACTAAGGTGACCTGTATGTAATTCCAAATCAGTAAAACAGTCTTCATGCACCAGTCAAAGGAGATCCAAGAAAACAGTTTTTTTTTTAATTGAGCAGCTTTATTGCAGGTTTAATTTTTTTTAATTATAGGTAATTATTTTAAATGTGCTGCTGAAAAAAATCACTCTTAAGGTTCATTGTCATTTGTAATGGATCTTCATGCAAAAAGTATTTATATGTATACAATATATTGGCCTATATATGTGCATCAGATTTGAAAAACTAATAAAAAATATTGCTATTTTAACAGCAACATGACAACACAAAACAATGCAATATACTGTGATATACTGCAATAGTGAGTTGAGGTAGTGCATGTTAATGACATAGATAGATAGATAGATAGATAGATAGATAGATAGATAGATAGATAGATACAGACTGTAAACATTTATTGTAAGTAGCAGCAGAGACAGGAAAGTGTCCTTGTGCAAATAGCAACTTCTAATATAAATATTGTGCAAAAAAAATTCAGCTTGGTGTGTGAAATTTGTGTATCAGTTCAGTTCTTTCTTGTTGAGGAGACGGATGACATGTAGTTAGAAGCTGTTTCACAGTCTGGATGTGAGGGCCTGAATGCTTCGGTACTTTTTTCCAGATGGCAGGAGGGTGAACAGTGATAAATAGACATCATGTTCTATTTATGACTGCTCTAATTGGCAAATAATTTTTTGTGAAGTTTCACCCAGACGACTTTTGTTGTTGCCGGAAACTGAACATATTAAAGGAAATAATAATAATAATAATAATAATAATAATAATAATAATAATAAAAACAGAAATTGTTTCCTTACAGCAAGTGGAGCAGAGCAAACATAATTATGTTTAAATAAAATTGTATATTAAACAGAATAACCGTATAATTGTATACAAAAAGAATAACCACACAACATGCTAATTCATAAGAATAATGACAACTGCAGCAATCATTATTATTATTATTATTATTATTATTATTATTACTATTATTATGAGATTTATTAATTACAGCAAGTGGAGCAGAGCAAACACAATTATATAGTTAAATAAAATGTAATATTTAATAATAACAGTATAACTGCGTCAAATAATAATAATAATAATAATAATAAAGCTGAGATATTTTCATTACAGCAAGTGGCGCAGAGAAAACACAATTATATATTTAAATAAAAAGTAATATTATACAGTAACACAGACAAAAGCAAATAGTTTTGTTTATTACAGAAAAGAAAAATAATCACGTTAATAATCGATTATAACAATAATGACAACCGCAGTAATTAAATAATAATAATAATAATAATAATAATAATAATAATAATAATAATAAAAACATTTATATATAATTCTTATTATTATTGTTAATCATCATCATCATCATCATCAGGTGTATTCATAAGCAGCTTTCATGCACTCAAGGACAATTGGGAAAAAAAAACGTAAAACAGCAATTAATAAGAAATATCCATTCTTACTGCATTAATGTAGTCTACAGTTTCTCTAAACTTTTTTTCCCCTCCCCGCCTCACACACAGCGCGCGCAGGCTCTTGTGTAAACCTTACCATAAACATTATTAAAAGCACCGCGTGCTCTGTCTATCATACCGGTTGCTCTGTTCCAATGCGCGCGCGTGTCGCACCGAGAGTTTGTCTCACTCCGGTTTACTGACTGCGAGTGCGAATGGGAAGAGCGGTGCAAATCCCGGGCGGTGTATGTGTGTGTGTGTGTGGTGGGGGACAGCGGGGCGGGGAGGGGTGGCGTTTTTTTTTTCTTCTTCTTCTTCTTCTTCTTTTGGATCATGCGTTTCATTGGCTCCCCGCATCCCAAAAAGCGCCCAATCGTTCCTATTGGCCGGCGCTGCGCTCGCGCTCCCCCGCTGTCTCGCACTTGCGCTCATTTTTCAGGCGCAGGGGTCTCTGGCAGGCGGCCTCGTGAGTCAGCAGGAGGAAAGCGCACACACACTCGCTCTCTCTCTCTCTTTCCTTCTCCCTCTCTCAGCTCAGTGCTGTCAAGCGTTTAGAGGCAACCTTCCGAGCTCATTTAAACTGCTCACTTTCATTTCTACTGGGGAACATTTTCCTGAACCTTTTTGGCTGTTACTGACTTTGAATTTTGTTTAAAGGAACCTGAGTCAGGAGTTTTTTTTTTTTTTTTTTTTTTTTTGTGGAGAGCTCTATATCTGCTTCAGTCCCTTTGTTTTTGGCAGCGATGAAGCTGGTGGCATCCTTGCACCTCTGGAAGACCACCACTGTGTTGGCGCTGATGGTGAACCTGGTGCCCCTGAGCCTGGCAGGGGAGTATGAAGAGTATGAATGGAAGCCTGATCCCTTCGGTGGCGGGCGAGTTTACGACAAGCCTCCGCAGTGTGTGCCCATCCCAGACGATCTGCGCCTGTGCCACGGTGTCGGCTACGCTCAGATGCTCTTGCCCAACCTGCTTGAGCATGAGACCATGGCTGAGGTGAGGCAGCAAGCTGGCAGCTGGGTGCCGTTGGTGCACAAGGCCTGCCATCCAGGCACACGCATCTTCCTGTGCTCACTGTTTGCACCTGTCTGCATGGACCAACGCATCTACCCGTGTCGCTGGCTGTGCGAGAGTGTGCGCCAGGGCTGCGAACCCGTCATGGAGGCATTTGGGTTCCCATGGCCCGAAATGCTCGCCTGCGACAAGTTCCCTCAGAGCGATGTGTGCATCAACACGCCCAACAACACTGATTCATCCATGGATGGTGGTGAGTTTTATTTAGAACTTAAGAATTATATTATCGATCTAAAATGGTATTAATGTCCTACAGTAGGGATCAACTCCAAAACCAAATCTGAGACATCAAATCCAGATCATGAGCCTTCCTGGATTTTTATTTATTTATTTATCTTTTTTTGGGGGGGATACGGAGGTAGACACCCAAAAAAAGGTCTTGCAAAATCATTTGTTGTGAAATTTTTACTGTTTTTCCTATTGTAAGCCAACTGTGGCAACTTCATTGCAAGGACAAACTGATAGTAATTAGCTGAATAGTTTGGTTTGGTAAATAGCTAATAGGGTTTGGTTTTGAAAAATCTTCTTAGGTTTTTGCAGCCAGGAATGAAATTACAGAGAGGAGCATCAGAAGCACTCCTCCTGTTTGCTATAATGTTTTTTCTCCAGCATTCAAAAAAGAGCTTTCTTCGTAATGGTCACCGTATTAAACCCACACACTGCTGCTGCTTACACGTGTGTATTCCTGTGTTTAGTATCACTTTCCCCCACACTCAGTCTCAACGCGCCTTTTGCTGTGTGTCACAATTGACGCTCTAGCCCCTTCTTAAAAGGCAGTGTGATGTTGTTTCAGGAACAAGCATCTGTTTGGGGCCACAGTTTACTCACCTTTTGTTACCTCAGATCTCTGTTATTTTTGCAAGTTCTCTACTTTGCACGCAATTGAATTGCATTTAAGACAAAGCAAGCATGCTTGCTCAGGGAGGCATGAGAAGATTCATATTTGAGCACTTGCTTTGCACCTGGTAACAATTGTCAGCAGGGTGTTAGGCGAGCTGGGACTAGGTCCAAAAAAAGCATTATGTGCGTTCTTTTCTTCCTATCTTTTGCAACCCGGGCACGTTGTTAAAATAATTACTTCGTTATAAATAATTTCCTGTTGTTTGTTTTGAAAAGTAATTTTCGTACAAGGAATTTTTTAAGCGCAGCCAGAATCAGTCATGCAGGCAGATGCAGGGCTACTTTTACTTTAGTTAAGCCCTGAGTGACCCCGGAGCCTCAATTAGCATCTTTTCATAAGATAATGCAACAGAACAGGGCTCTCAGTAGTGCAGCACAAAAAAGAAAAGGTGGGGCTAAGATCGCTGCTTTTTTACTCTGATTAGAGTAAGACATTTCAATGAGTGTTAAACATTGAAAAAAACACACACACACAAAAACAACACAACAGTTGTGCAAGTGTCTGGAAGGAAAGATTATCCCAGAATCCCATGCTGATTGTGTGTTTTAGTTGCTGGAAGCACGCAGGGGTTCTATGGAAAGACTTAAGTTGAGGAGGGTACAAGAGAGAATGAGGGAAAGTACAACCAGCTGATGTAAGTGTCTCGTAAATTTTGTGGGAATTTCCAAGTGAGAAGAAGGAAGAATTTGAGATGGAAAAAAATACAAAACAACAACAACAAAGCATGCTGCAAAATTATTATTATTATTATTATTATTTATTTTTATTTTCATAACACATGCATAAAAAGAAACCATGTCATCTACATTTAACTTTCGGAAATATCACTTTCTGCAGCTCAGTCACTTCCTGTGCTTTTTTAAAACACAGTTCACATCAGCGCTCAATCAATCTAAAGGGCAGTTCAACTCTGTGGTATTTCACAACGCGAATTTCACTAAGGATTAAGTGTGTCGTTGATTAAATCCAGTCTCCTGAGGGTTTTGAATCACACAAGCGCACTCTATGCAGTATGTTTGAGAAAGGAGCCTACCTTAGCTTAAGAGGAATAGGCTTCTGCCTTCATCACATTTTTTTTTGGAAACCAGAAGAATAAATGGAAAACTTTCAAATAGACATTTATGGGTGCCTTGCATACTTTGGGGCTCCAAGAATAATCAGAGATCTACAGCCGGTGCAAATAGTTCATGGCACTGGAAACTAAATAGCATACATAGCACTTGATGTGAGAGAAAAATACTAGTACTACATATTCATGTAAAAAACAGCTTGTTTCCCCCCCCCCTCTTTTTCAAAACTATCGGCTGCTAGATTTGCCAGAAGAGCTATTCCTGATAAGAGAATTGACCACACAGAAAGGGCAACCAAGCATAATCCAAGGAATGATTAAAATCTTAACAGTTGACAGAGATAAGGAGCTCCAATCTCAGCTCTATTTTTTTTTTAACACGTTCCATGACCTCTTCAGGAAGCCTCTTCAGCTTAATGCTTCTAATAATTACAGTTGGCCCGGGGGTCTTTAAGGTTCTTGTCTCAGCTCTCTGCTCCTTTCACACAAAAAAAACAGAAGACCAGCTGTTGACATACATGTGTAAATGATTTGGTTTGGGGATTGTCTACTGCTAATTAGCATGACAGAGAGATTGAGAGAAATGGGGAGGAAAGCAGGAGCAGTGAGAGTTCGTTCATTAGAATTCATCCTTGTTTTAGCATTTAAACACACAGGGGAATAGTGTGTTATGGCGTATCTGGTATTAGTTAGATCTGCGTTAAGGTTGAATTCATGCATTGGGATTTGACAAGCATATTACGAGCCAAATGACAGCCTGAATTTCCTTACCGTTTCAGTCCGATCACGAAACTGCAAAGTTTATCTTTGCTGTTTACGCTCATACTCTAACTTTCCGAACACCACTTCCAAGGCCTTAACTGAGAGGCTAAGGAAATAAAGAGGAAAGACATTTGGTTTCTATTACCATGGCCCACCATACTGATTGGGTATCTATATATGTTCGGCATATCAGAGCTGACTTTGTGCCTTACTTTCTGTCTTAGGTAGCTCACCGGTCTGCCCACCATGCGACAACGAAATGAAAACCGATGCAATTTTGGAGCACATGTGTGCCAGCGAGTTTGGTAAGTGCTTCGTAACACTCCTCTTGCTTTCTCTCTTACACACACAAGCATATTTTGCGGTGAAAACTGAGAAGCAACTCTCACGACGGCGAAAAAAAATTACATTCCTGTTGGATGCCTAAGCAAAAAGAAAAAAAAGAAAGAAAAAAATCAGAGCAGTACATTCCCAAATCATGTCATGAGGTTGTAAGTTAAGTAGTAAGTGCATGTACAGGACTTACTTTAATCCACAAAGCATACAAACAATATCCTGCATTACCAAATGTTTATTCTTAATATATAGAACTAAGATATATTTGTGGACTGTTGAGCGATGAACCATGGCCTGTGTAGTTACTGAATAAACTTTCCTTCCTTGTTTCCCTTCTTATTTTTCATTTCATCCCCCTTGTTTTACCAGCTTACTTAGTAGACTCAACAACATTTACATGACCGCAATCTTGTGAAAGTGTGTCTTTTCACACCATTTCCAATAAACAGCGCGGTATATTAATTATTATCTTCATCAACTGTAATAAAAGTACACGCATATCTCAAAAATCTTCTCGCCTTTCTTTCTGCAGACACAATTTCTCTGACCTACTAAGCACACTCATGTTTTACAATAGAACAATCCTGCTGTCTTCAGTGCTTAAAATAACAGCTGTGGGCTTGTTTTAACGCTTGTAAATCAATGCCATGGTTTGGATGACCCTTTTTAGTGGCCGCTACTCTGTGACTAATGAATTGAGGTAATTCACACAGGTCTAAAAACCCTTTATTTGGCCACTACTCTGAGCTGTAAATCGGGATGTTTGTTTTCCTGTCTGGTCCAGTGGACTTGACGACATCACCAGAGCTGTCCTCGGTGCAGGGGTCAAATGAGATACTGATTGATATCCTTTCGACAAATAGATATTGTGCACTGAATTTCAGTAGTGTGAATGAATAATACACCAAATCCTATATTTATTTTGAGCTTTTCAGCATTGTTTTGTAATCCCCACCACTCTAAACACTGTCTTTCACTCAGGTTTTGTCACTTTGTTACTTTATCAACTAGCAACCTTTGCTAATATGAAGGCATAGACATCCAGACTGTCTGCATTGGCATTCACTCCAGCCATCCAAGTTTTGTAGGAATTCTCAAAAGAATCAAGAATCGATCACTTGCCCCTTCTTGGGCCACTGTTTCACTCTGGTCTTCCAGGTCACATTTTTTAGACAATGTTTGGACTTCTGGAATTTTTCTACATAGCAGAGTTAATCCCCAGAGTCTAAAGCATAGACCCTGACCACAGCTCTTAAAACAGCCCATTACGCCTGCCATCAGGGCCCTTCCCAGCAGGAATTGCCTCAACAAAAGGAGGGTGCTGCACCAAGCGCTTCCTGCACTCCTGCCAAGAGGTTAACAAATGCTGGTTTTGGTTCCTCTTAGAAAACCATAAAGCCTCATTCAGACAGGGATTCGAAGAGGCTAAGCCATCTTTGGTGAGCTGCCATCTTTCCTCTGGACAGCTTTGTATAAGCTAAGCCCACTGGCAACCTCCTCTGTGACCTCCGGGTTGAGCCCTAAAGCCAGTCATTGTGAAGGAGAGAAAGTAAGAGCGGTTTGTCAGGTTTGTCATTCGTGATCAACTGTCACCTGGTTTGCATAAAAAAAAATTGGGTCAAAAGGCTGAAGAATCACATACATTCTGCCAGCCCACTGGACCTGGCGAGAACAATTTCGTCTGTGGGCTTATGGGCTTAGTAATGTATTCATTTAGTTCATGTGAAGGCTGTGTGTCTTCACAAATGCCACTTTTTGTTGTATATTGTGTAGCTGAGCTTTCACAAATGTATTACTAGGAACCTCAACTAACCCTGTGGTTAAGCAAAAACATAACCCTGTCCATGCTTCAAGCGAGAGATGACTAACAGGCATTTCAAATACCATGGGAGATAAGGAAAACCTAATAGTCCTTCTTAAAGCGCTTGTTCTTCACAAACTGGCCAGACTCACTTACAGACACTTTGCTAATAAACAGCAGTGGTTTTATGGGGAATGCTGTTCATGTCCAGGCCCGGCTTTTATGATCCCTCTTTCTAACCAAATCTCATGGCCTTCCACTGAGCACTTCTATTCTCACACTTCTGTTGGCTGTTCCTTCTGCGGTCAGTGGCACATATTCAGTTTTAAAGCATATTCAGTTTTAAAGCAGTAAATTGTAAGGCTTGGCCTTCCACTTTGGATTCTGCACTCATTTACGCATCGGAGACTGTGAAGGAAGCTGTGTTCAGGACTGTTTTCATTCTCGATGTCCCCTGCTGGTTTATGACAGCATCTGATCCGTCTGCATGTCTGTCTCTTGTCTCGTGACACTGCAGAATGCCAAGTCAGGGAACAGAGACATAGCATAAAAGCAAAATCTCTGGAAGCATTTATGGGTACAATACAGTTTTGTCCAGCTCTAGAAGACCCACCAGAGTTTAGTCCCAGATTTCATTTCCTTAAATCTTCCAGAACTTCCTCAGTCCTTAATCTTGCAGGCCTCATCCTTCTATCCCAAAACCATCCAAATGTTAGTCAGGTGGGCTAGACATTCCAGAAGGTTGACTTTGGAAACATGCAAGATCTAAATCATTTCAAATATTCTTTCCTTCTCTGTGCTACTTATCAGTGTTTCTGCTTTCCATGTTTACTTTGTTAATGGTGCTATAGGTCACCAGCTGCTGAGCTGGAAGTTGTTTGAAGAAATATTTATCAGAAATATCAAGGACAGTGTAGTTACAAAATTTTGGTTAGGGGTAATGTTTGGACAGAGATAAGAAGCTTTAAATTGCTTTTTAATATTCTGAAGTGTCAACTCTAAGTATAAATTGAACAGGAAAATTAATGTGAACAACTAGGAAAATGATGTATGTTTAGCTAAATAATTTGGTCAAGTAATAATGAGTTACTTGAACACTATTCCCATATACCATTGCTGTCAGTGAGGGACAAATAATAAATTCATTAGCTATCCCAATAGGGAAACCAAAGGTCTAATGTGCTACCCAGTGATTCCTTTTGCGGGCCATGTTTATGTATCCTATATAGTTTATTATCTCTCTTATAAATGTATCATGTGATGAAGCATCATCTTTGCACCCTTGAACTAAAGAAGCAGATAACTTTTCTGTGAAAAATTGTAATGTTGAACAGAAAGCTGTAGTTTGCTAGCAGTTTGAACTAGCATTTTCATTTTATTTCAATAAAGTTTTTAAATGTGAGGTGAAAGGGCTTTGTGCTTGTAATTTAGATTTTTGTCACTTCTGATTCTGGAAGGATTTTTTAGTGTCTATTTAATCTCATTAATGTTAATGCGCATAGTAAAAATAGTCCACGCTAACAGCCAAGTGCTCAGGATAACACCCTTTGGAGTGCTGTTAAGCATTAATCTGTCATTTCGGGCTTTGTTCAATAATTCATTACACTTATCAAGTTTGAACTCTGTTGTATTAGAAGAAAGATTGGTCAGAAACAAGTTTGTATTATGGGTATTAGCACAGAGAGGGCTGTATTTCAATTGGAGCTTTACAGATAAGTGCACCATAACTCTGGGGATTACTGTTACAAATGCCACTGGGTGCGTTGAGAGTTCACGCAAGGGTTTAGACAGAATTTAAACCCCAGAAAGTGGACTTTCCTGACTTGAGAATTCTGAAGCCTGACCAATGCTTTTATTCCCTTTAACATTAAGCCCTTTCAGAAAGCCTTGTTATGAAGCTCAGACTGCAGATCAAACTCTTAATCCTTTCCATGTGCAAAGTTAATTCCTGAGTACCGGACCCTACTCGGCAGTGTTAATTTGGAATGAGCAGAAGCACTCGCCACTAACTATTTTCACTGATCAATTTCAAATAAACGCATGAAGCTCGATAAAAATCTTAAATTTCCTTGTAAAATGCTTCCCTGGGTGCGGCCTTGCCACCACATACTGTAGCTCCAGGGTACCTAGCTCATTGATGATTCAAAATTGCCCCTTGTGTGTATATGGTGCTCTGTGATGAACGGAATTCCAGCCATGTTCACTGTTCAAATCATAAATTGTGACCCTGACCATGATAAAGCTCTTACCGAATATGAAGAAACCAATAAATTGATGGAATGCACTTTTTTTATTTAGTTCATAATGATTTTTAAATACAAATTAATCTCAAGCTTAACTTTCTTTGAAAATAGTGCTGTGGTTCAATAGTGTGTTTCCAGCCACTTCTATTCACCACCACACAGTAAGGATTTATTTTCAATGTGGTCTACTTGCTGACAGCTAATGGAGACTGATCAGCTTGTTAAAGGCTAATTAGCAGTAAATCATAATTCATGCTGTATGTTTTTCCATAGAAAACTATTTTCTTAATGGTATTTTGAGTTCAGTTTGTCTAATTGGGATGAATTCCTCGAGAGGTTCACAGGAGTGTCAGCCATAATTCTTAAAGCTGTAATCCATGCTATGTTTGGGAATTACATTGGCACAAGACGAATTTACCTGAAATGTACTTACAGCACAGAGCAAGACCACCCTCAGAGACAATTTATGAACAGCAAAAGGTTCCATAAATGAAAAGATTAGGAGAGTAATGCTGGGAGATGGGCTTCCAAGAAGAAGAGTTTTTTCCCCCCCAGAATATCAGCACACTTGTTCTTCTATATTCATATAAGGAAATCTAGTTGATGTGAATAAAGATGAGTAGAGTTCAAGTTACATGTTCAAGTGTGGGACTTGAACATGTAAATTAAGCATATAACTAGAAATACTGACCAGGTCATCTTTACCCAATGATAAACTCCAATGAATAGAAACATTTACTCTTTCCATTTAAACATTTTAAATGTAACAGTGCAGATTCTTCTCGACTTATATGGAACAATACTTGCATGGAGTTCGAGATCAGGTTACATCTGGAGGCAGACAGGGTGCAATTTGTGGCATTCCTGGCCCTCTTGGGAAAATAGAGGGCAGTAGGGGCAGATAGATTTACATCGCTGAGGCTTTATCCTGATGAAGACTCTTAAACTTGACAGAGCCTGAGACAGTGATACCTGGGTCATTATGAAGTGCTCTGGGACTCTGTCAACGGGAGCAGCTTGGTATTGATTACAACCTCCCTTGTTGACCCCCCCCCCGCCCCCCCCATCTCTTTCTTCAGTTTGTCCCCTCCTTTTTGTGGTCTAGCTCTGACTGGAGCTCTGTGTGACTCTCCCCCCGAGCAGGCAACCTATCTCCTGTGTTT
>JAQMYG010000014.1:5176899-5187372 GCA_030014215.1 Clariallabes teugelsi | reverse complement strand
TCAGGAGTTTAGATTGTCACATAAGGAGACGTGGTCAGAGAATAACTTCCTGCCATTGCAAAAGGAAAGATTCCAATGATGGTCCATGACAAAGTTCCTGAAGATGAATGTCAGAGATTTACTACATGGCCAAAAGTATGTGGACATCATGGGTATCAACAAAGAGTTTAATCTCTTCTCTTCCGGGAAGGCTTTCCATTAGATTTTGGGGATTGTGGGCATTTGTGATCATTCAGCTACAAGAGGTCCGGTACTAAGGATTTGTGGGGTGCAGATAGTGTTCCAGTTCATCCAAAAAAAAAAAAAAAAATGTTCAGGAGGTTTTGAGGTTTGTGCAGGACAGTCGAGTTCTTCTACATCAAGCTTAACACAGCATGTATTCATGTGCATACAGGTGCATTGTCATGCTGGAACAGGTTTGGGTTTTAGTTCCAGTGTACAGACACGTTCTGTACAATTATATGCTTCTCAAAGACAAACGAGAAATGAGTGAGTGATGATCAGGGGTGCACATACTTTTGGCTATACTGTAGCTATACAATACCTAAAGAACTTAATACCCCTCTCCTGGACTGGACTAATGCACCAGTTGAATCAGACGCGCGCGCATGTGGAGTCACATTCTGCTGCTCACGTGCAGCCCAGCTTGCGCGCGTGGAGCGAAAACAAAAACACCTCCGTCCCGCCGGCCAATGAGGCGCGAGCGGCGGGGCGGGGCGTTCTGACCCACGAGCGAAACGGCAGCGCGCGACCTCGCGTCCCCCGCCCCCCCTCCCCGCCAGTACAGTAGTACCGCACGCACGCGCTCCACCGTTGCATGGATTACGGCGTTTCCCTGCAGCCTCAGCACGCGCTCGCCGAACCTCCGACGCGTCTGCCGCGCGACTACACCGCTCTCCAGCTACAGGTACGCGCGCATGCACTCACTCGTGCCACGCACTTGCTCAGGATGCGCTCGCGCTGCCGTGCGTTGGATTTCTTTTATTCTCTCGGATAGTGCTGGCACATCCGAGGCTCGCGCGCCGCATGGTGCTGTGTTTACAAGCAAACCGGGTGGTGCAGGCGGGTGGTGATAAACACACCTCTGATATTAATGCACTTTTACACAGAACTCACATGCCATCTGGCTCAGGAATAAATGAATGCCTTAAACATCGTGCATGTATGCATTCATATGTTTTTCTCTTCTTTTTTTCTTCTTTTCTTTCATGCATGAAATCTCGCGGACACAGACAAAGACAGACACCCTGCACAAGTGCATGCAGCATTGCTCAGCTTCGTCTTTTGACCCCACAGGTGCTGGAAAGTGTGTATGATGACTTCTTAATTGGTGATGATCATTACGTTTGAGGATGTTCACTGTGGCATTATCCACTTGTTTGGAGGAGGAATGCACACTGTGAATCTGCCTGGGTCTGCCAGACACAACTGCTTGATTTAGATGATGTACAGCAACAAAGCACACTTGCTAGTGAATTAAAGTTATTCATTATATATTCATTCATGCAAGAGTCACCTAGCAGTCTTTGAATGCTTGAATAAAAAAAAGAGACATGGATGTTTATCAGAATTCTGTGCAATGGACAGTTGGGAGATGTGAACACCTCTAAATTATTGATGCCTTGTTGACTTTTTTTTCTCCTGCAATGAGAGATGCGATGTTGGCCTTTGATTTTTCTTTGAAGAGTGTTCATGCGTTGATGCTGCTTGCTTCTTCTCTTGCCCCCAGGCAGAACATCTTTGGGTAGTCTGCTTCTACTGTCATTTATGATAAATGAAACTCGGAGATAGCTTCTGTGAAGGCGTCAAGAGAACATGATAGACCGGATGGCATTCCATAGCTTTGTATATGACTTGTTCTCTGTCAGAACTTTTCTTTGTCATGTTTTATTAGCTTTCACTATATGGCTTTAACGGTCCTATATAATGCTGATTCTTCACCGGTCTCAGAGCTCCCCCAAAATGTGTGTGTGTGTGTTAATGCTCTAACTGAAATACCTCTCTGATAATGTATATTTTTCAAACTTTACTTATTTCACTCCTTGCCCAAAAGCTCCTTTTCAGTGTTTATGTAAAGTCCTGCTGAGCCACACCACCTCCAAGAAACTCCCAAGCTAAGAAACCATCTGGAGGAGGGGCTTCATTAAAATGTGATCATGTTTCAGGAAGAATCAGATTTGTCTTGTTTAAGCCCAAGCCAATCTAAAAAAAAAAAAAAAGGCAAAAAGCATTTTTTCCCCAATTTTTTTTGTTTGTTCATGCACATTGGAGACCAATCTAAATCTCTAAAAATGATTAAAAGTAAGTTTTTCCATAGTAGGTGACCTTTTAAAGCTACTTCAGTGGTCCTTAAAGTTCCATTACAGAAGATGAATATATTTTTTTATGGTGCATTACATTTGCTATTCATTTTGTTTTAATATAACAGTAGAAGCATACTGTATATTAAAGAAGTTCCAGTTGAGGTTTTTGGTTGAAAAGAAACTTAAATGACAAACCTAAAAATTGATAGGAAATGTAGTGTTATCAAATATTGTGAGCTGGCTGCTTAGGTTGTCGCCTTTTTCTATTAGAAAACGTTAGCAAGAAAAGAAAAGTCAGCAAGTTGTTGCTGAATGGTTGCGTGGTGAGGCGTGGGGTTCTGTCATCTTAATGCACTTAAAAGTATCAGTACTTTGTTCGATGTTATATGGCAGCTTTGGTGTGGACTTTAATTTGCTTAGTTCCCTCCTAAATGAAATAAACGTATTAATTTGTAGGGATGGCCATCTCCAGGGATATTCCCGATACGATATTATCACAATACCTAGGTGTCCATTTGCTTTGTATTGTGATTCAGTGAGTATCACGATTTTTTTCCCTAAGCAAACATGATAATTAATTTGGTGCTGCCACACCGGATGCTGTGCTGTGTGAACAGTTTAAAGTACACCACCTGAAGTATTATAGAGGATTCGCAACACTTTATTACCTCAAATACAAACACAATGTATATTAGAGATGGGGGAAAATCGATTCAGTTATGAATCGCCATGATTCCAAAATCTCACTCAGTCATTGTCTATACCACTTTATCCTGTATTCAGGGTCGCGGAGGGCCTGGAGCCTATCCCAGGAGACGTAGGGCACGAGGTGGGGTATACACTGGACAGGGTGCCAATCCATTGCAGGGCACACATATATATAGTACACACGCTCATTCACACACCACAGGCAATTTGGGAACTACAGAAATTGGAGTACGTGGAGGAAACCCACCAAGCACGGGGAGAACATGCAAACTCCATGCACACAGAGACAGGAATCGAACCTGGTCGGAAATCGAACCTGGACCCTAGAGGCACAAGGTGACAGTGCTAACCGTGCCGCCGACTCCAAAATTGTTTAAAAAAAAAAAGTCCATTTATAGTAGAGATGAACCGGTCAATCGGCCAGTGACCAGAATTGGCTATTTTTTAGGTTAAGAAGCTTAAGAGTGGTGCAACAGAAGCGCATTTTTGGACTACATTTAATGAATCATTAAACTTTATTAAAAGGTCTAAAATTTTAACAAAGTTAGGGGGAAATCAGAACATTTATAAAATCCTGATACAGATAGAACCACAATTTTAATTGAATCATGATAATATCTTATGAGGAGGTGACTGGTAATTTTCGCCCCTACTGTGTATAAATGTAAAAAAAAAAAGATATTAAAAAAATTTAGTTTGGAGTCAGCCTGCCAAAAACCCTTTTTTTCTCCATCAATTCGTCTATGACATTATTTCATATTATCATTTAGTGAACTTCAGGCCATGGTTAACTTCGATTGGTTTTTGGGTCTGTGACATAATTTTTTTTCTGAAGTTCCAAAATTTAGTGCCTTGAGGCGAGTGTGTGAATATTTACATATGCATTTGAAACGAAACAATACTTAGGGCTGTAGGCATCTGTTAGTCGTCGCCAACAATAATCTCGCAGCTTTGGAGCTAAAGTAAAGAAGCAGACTTCGGGGCTGATTGACTGCATTTGCATCCATCTCTCTGAACTGCAGCAAGTCTTTTAATCCTGTAATTCTGTACGTGTGAATTTTAAATAAAGATGCACCTGGAGGAATTGAAGTGCTGTTAACAGGAAACGGAATCTTTCGACGCAGGATGGCTGGTGTTCATATATCATCTCTTTACTCCCTCCCTACTTTTTTTCCCTTTTCTCCCTGATTCCATTTTTAACCATGCATTTGGCCTCAAAGGACCTCGCCATGCTCTGAACAGTCTCTATGGACACTTTCCTGCTTCGCTGTCCATGCCTCCCTGATAATGAGAGGTTATACGGTGCGACTGTCACATTCTGTGCACTGTTGATTTTCCTGGGTTTGCCATAAAATTAAGGTTGGGATCATAACTGCCTTAGACATGCAGGCGTGCAGTTTATTTGCATAAACGTGTGCTGAATAATTAGTAGGAAAGAAAACCAAGTTAGGACATGCTAGGAGCTTGTCTTTGTAAAATTTCTAATAATTACCCATTTAGAAGTGTTCTTTCCTAGTTTTAAAGGCTCTGATATTCCAGACGACAAGATGTTTGGAAATGCAGCGATAAAATCTCTTTCCTGAAGCAAATTACAAAAAAAAAATCAATGTTTGACCTTTAACGTCATTGGAGATACATGAATCTTTTTGTCCATGAACACTATAATCATGTTTGGTAAAAAGAGAGAGAAAAAGCACCTACATGACAGTCACACATGCTGATGCTTTGTCGATAGTGGTATGAGATTTTTAATCAGAATCTGGTTGCCTCTTCCAGGAGGGTAAGACTTATTTCTGTGCCTACTCTAGCTTTAAATTTTGGTTTAATCTGACAGGACCGGAACCAAATGTGGTCTTCTGCCTACGTAGCCCTTTCCACCATTGACAGTTAGTGCTTTGAGATGCTTTTCTGCTTAGCACATTTGTAAAGAGTGATTATTTGAATGGGCCGTTCTTTTCCGAACTCTCTTATCAACAAACAATGTTTTATTGGTATGTTTTTTTTTCCGCAGCATGCAGTGCAAACTCCAGGAACTGGTTTGTAGTGGTTCAACAGATCGTAGCTGACCATGATCTTTAGCGATCCCTCCCCGCTGTTCTGCGTGAGTGAACCACGGATTAGTTTTACTGCCGCTGTATGACGTTGTATTTGGGTCTTGTTCCTGAGCAAAAATGCGCACGTTATATCTTTGCTTACGGAAAATATCTTTCTCGTACCCAAATAACACAAAGTAAATCCTCTAGATTTACTAACGTTTAAAAGAAAAAGTAAAAATAAAAAAGTTGAGTCTCATAGTGCATTTAATTTTGAGTATTTAATTTTACGATCTTGTTTAAACATTGGACATTTTTGAATGTTGAAATTTCAGACTGTGAGAAAATTATTTTTTTTTAAGTAATAAGTGACGAGCAAAAGTATATTTACATTTAGGCATTTGGCAGACGGCCTTATCTAGAGCGACTTACATTTGTATCTTATTATACATCTGAGCAGTTGAGGGTTAAGGGCCTTGCTCCAGGGCCCAACAGCGACTACGTGGTTGTTGTGGGATTTGACCTGGAACCTTCTGAACCGTAGGCCAATGCCTTAACCACTGAGCTACCCCTGACCCCGGGGTATATTTGTCTCCCTTTTTTGCTGATCACAAAAAAATGATCCGATCGTGACTAAAACCTGTGATACGATCTGCATTGTGAGCTTTGTGAGCGATCTGCTGCAGTACTACTGGTATGCTGGAGAAAATCCCAGAGGGTCAACAGATTCTGGAATCCTCAAAGTGTCTCCTAGTCAACAAGATCTTTCACTTTTGTTCCTTACTTTAATATTGATTCTGACAATTAACTGAAAATTCTGACCTGTATCTGCATGATTATATGCAGTGCACTGCTTCCACATGATTAGCGGATAGGATAATTAAATTAAATGGCGGATTGGGGGAAAAGACTACAAAACAGGGGCAATGGTGGCTTGACGGTTAAGGTCCTGAGTTACAGCATCGTCAAGCTGCCACAGTTGAACCCTTGACCTCGGCCCTTATCCCTATCTGCTCCAGGGGCGCTGGATCCTGGCTGACTTTTTGCTTGTGTATGGAGAGAAATATCTTTTGTCCCTATTAACCACTTCATCCATGTAATGTTGTATTTGACAACTAAACCAAAATGTCTTTATCTAAAAAGTGTCTTAATAAATATACTGTAGGAAGAGAACAATTAGATATATAGCAGCTCTGAAATCATGTAACTACATGCCAATACCCGTCGTAATAGAGTCCTAATGTTGGATGATTTGTAATTTATTTGTAATAACGTCGAGGGGACTTTCAATGTCGGGACATTATAATTTTAAAAAGTTGATAGACATTGATAAAAATATGTTGAGGTGATGTTGAATGAATGACTCAAATATAACCTCAAAACATTGAAATTATCACCTTTATTTGAAGCATTTATATTGATCAACTGCGTGCTTAGTGGTCCAAAGGTAAGCACACAGTGATTCCACCACAGTGGGAGTTTAAACCTTGGATTGCAAACAGAATTTGTTCCGGAAGCGTGCTTGTGTATCAAAACACGCATATATATATATATATATAAAATATATAAAAAAGTAAAAAAATTACCTGCACTTTGTTTTGAAAAGAACTGGTGTTAGATGAGGGAAGAAGCAGGAGACGGGGGGCTACTGTGTAGGACGACACAGACACACACACATACAAACGGAATCACTCCGCTAAACAGTTCTCCCGCACTGCTACAGCCAGATTATAGACCTGCACATGGCTGAAATGACCTACAAGACCATAGATGCTTGATGAGAAGGAGACAATTGTTGGAGCTTTATATATATATGTTATGAGCAGTTTTGTGCCAGATTATGTCATAACAGCCATCGCTTTTTTGGACGAATACTGTGCTTTTGCCATCAAAGTGGGCGTGGCTATACGCATCACTCAACAGAGCTAATCAATGCGACTGTTTACCATAAATACACTGAGAATGTGGAAGGAACAGAAATGCTCCTACAAAGCGTCCAAATCCTCAAGAAACACAAACAAACAAAAACGTGACACAGCATGGCTTACTCCAATAAAAGATATCTTTGTTGAAAACGGACCTTTAATTATGTATGGACAGATGATTGTATGTTTATTATTCCTGCGGGAAGTTTAACCAGCTTGTTTCATTTGTTCCCCGAAACGGTGGTGCTAATTACAAACTAATGTGGAACGCCACTATGGGATAAAACACGGGTCGTTAGAGCAAACGCATCCGCGGCAGTCCGAGGTGAGGGTGTGTAGAATACCCGAACTGAGAGTGTTATACGCTCAAATCAAAATGTTGATCCGAACGGTCATGTGTCTGGTGTAATAATCTACTTTAAACAGGGAGTGTATTTGGCTGATGATGAAAGATGTATAACTTGGCGTAAACAAGGTGTAAGATACTCAACCTTACACAGTGTAATTAGTTTGTATTAATAAGTTGGGCAGAGAGAAAAACACACAGAGATGTATGTGGGCTTCAACCTGAAATAATAATATCACTGATTGAATTAAAGCACGTAGGCTTATTTTTTAGCTGTAACCTTTTAACTATTTCTACAGACTCTTTTCGCCAAACTCTTTTTCTCTATTCAACAATGGCTATCATATACAGTGTATGTGTATATGATAAATGTATGGACGCTATATTTGTACACGCTATATTTGTACATTTTCAACTGTGTGGAGGTCATTTTCTCATCAGCGAGAGTGTGTGTGTGTGTGTGTGTGTGTGTGTGTGTGTGTGTGTGTGTGTGGTGGTGGTGGAGACAGCTGGGCTAATATCCTCCCTGCAGTCTTCAGCTAGAGAGCAGATTAAAACGGCAACTGGGGGTCTCTGAAATGCTCCAAAACTCAGTTTCACAATTTGCCTTGTGTGTACAGTATGTGCATGTGTGTGTGTGTGTGTGTGTGTGTGTGTGTGTGCGTGTGTGTGAGAGAGAGAGGTTGTGGGTATGAACTTGTCCTCGAGGTTCATCCCTGCATATTTCTGTTTGTATATGTGTGACCGGCTGGCAGTAGCGGTAGCAGCAGGGGATCTGTCGCTGTCGCTATTGGATAAAGGAAACGAGTTTGATAACTTACTACTGACCAGCTGCTCTAGTTTTCACTAATAACTGATCATCTGCTCATCATCTGTCTGTAATCGCTGCTTCTGTTCACGCAGCAGATTGTCTTATGAGCACGCTTTCTTTTGATAAAGTGCTCAGGAAGTTTTTTGTATTGCGGTAAAGTACGAGGTCTGTAATTAACACCTGCCCCCGAGCATCCGTCGCTGTTCGGCTGCCAGTGGAGCCTCTCCGTCCCGCACGGAGCAGAGACTGAGAGAAAGATCGGGCAAGAGTAGAAGCGAGCTAACATAATTACTGTGAGCTTAATTGACTTTGTTGCTTGTGTGGTGCTTGCCAGCTTATGTCTGTTTTGTTTACCGTCAAGGCCTGCCAAGAATATTTGGGAGACGTAAGGAAGGACGAATGTTTCGAATGAAAAACTATTTCGGATGTTGGTATTGATGTAGTTGAAAAAGAAAGGGTAGAACTTCCACACTTCTTTTGTGTTATACTTCGCAGTGTGAAATCCCTGAATATCAGCGGGACGGGCCAACATTACCTGCAGCACAAAAGTGCTGTACTCCATAAACAACAAATACGTATGACCTTCAACACAATATTTTGATTTATTTTATATTTCTATTGATTCCACAATCAAGAGATCCATCCTACAAACCCTCCCCTCCATCTCCCCATATATGAGGAGTAAGACGAAGTAAACAAATTAATAACTAAACACTCTGGTGTACAGAGATGGACATTTTATTTCATTGTAATCAACCATACAGACGTGACTGAGCAAAAAAAAAAAGGCACACAAAGGCAAAGAAATAGCAGTTTTATACGATCATGTATTTTTTGGATTATTTATGCATATGTGCTTCTGCATATGTGCTTTTTTTTGTTTGTTTGTTTTTTGGACCATCGACCAATGCTGAGATGCCGGTATGGATCCGTGCCGCTGGGGTTTTAAGGGTTAATCCTCCTGGTTTTTTAAAATTTTTTAAGATTCGATTCACTGTGTGAAACTGTGTTTCTCTGCAGAGTGCGTGCGACCGTCAGTATGCTCTTCTTATTCTTTTTATGGCAGCTGGCATCCGCTGCGCTTACTGCTTCTCAGTGCACTGCTCTCGCAGAAGCAGAATTAACAGGTACAGGCACGGGAGCACAAAAGAAAACTGTCCGCTACTAGTTATTCAAACATGATGGTCTCATTCTGCCAGTTTGCAAATATACTTAGGTGGCCTGCAAATTATACTCTGTGTGGGAAACACTGCATTGGATTTTAAACTGGGGTAGTTCAGTGGTTAAGGCATTCAGTGGACTACGGTTCGGAAGGTCCCAGGTTCAAACCCCACGACCACCAAGTTACCGGTGTTGGGCCCTTGAGCAAGGCCCTTAACTGCTCAGATGTATAATAAGATGAAAATGTAAGTCGCTCTGGATAATAGCATCTGCCAAAAACCTAAATGTAAACTACCGTCAATTATTTAAGTCTTTACATCAGCCAAAATTGAGACACACCTCGAAGAAACAATGATAAAAAATGATGTACGATGTTAGCTTTGTAATTAAAAGTCTGTTATACTGTATATGTTAGCATTTTAGCAGTCTATAAAATGGCTTAAAACCTGGTAAAGGTGACGCTAACTTGACTGAATAAAATCTAGAGCTGTGAATCACAGGTAGACTGTCGACTCGGTTAGAATGTTTCGCCATTGTGATGTTTTTACATTATTTGCTTCAGTGAAGCCAGTGTGTGTACCGTCTGATTTGTCTCAAGCAGCTATATTTCTAACAGGTTATGAACTATTAAAAGCTAATAAAAGTATTTAACGAGAATGGAAATGTAACATAACGTCTTAATTGTTAAAATATCAAGTATTGTCTAAAGTAATAATCTTCTGCTCCGCACTGCAGTCCAGTAGGTACCAACTGCTCATGAACTCAAATGCTCAGGAATAAGCGATACTCTTTAAAAACATGAGAATTTGAGGATGATGTAAGTGGGTTGTTTTTTTACCTTCAGAATCTGCGGTATTTATTTCATAGATTTCATTTTGAAACATTTGTAAAAATGTTAAAATCACACAGTTCTGGTAAAAATCATCCATAATGTCATTTAGCTAGCATATAACTTCAGTCTGCTGTCCAGTCTCATAGTCCGGTTGCCTAGAAGCTACTGTAGTGATGGGTCGTTCATGAATGATTTGTTCTTTTTGAATGTGACTCAGAAGAACGAGTAGTCTCAGAGAGTCTTCTTCTTTGTCTTTCGGCTGTTCCTTCTCAGGGGACGGCACAGCGAATCATCTGCCTCCATCTAACCCTATCCTCTGCATCCTCTTCTCTCACACCAACTAACTTCATGTCC
>JAQMYG010000014.1:5161231-5175886 GCA_030014215.1 Clariallabes teugelsi | reverse complement strand
CAGAAGATATGAGAGGTGAGCTGCTCATTCTGTTCATCATAATATGTCCTTAGCTGCATTGTAATATTTTCATTACTGGAACTATAGACAAAATTTGTGTATGTAGATGTGTTGGGGGTCTGTTTATTGAAAATGTAACATCTGTTGTAAAGAACGAACCACAAACTAAAACCAAATGACTAAATGAAAAAGATTTGTTCATTTTGTTGAACGAGATTCAAAGAACCGAGACACTAAAATGATCCAAACTTCCCATCACTACTAGAAACCTTATTAACCAGAGTAAAATGTGATAGCTAACCTAATCTATTCTAACTAGCTTGACTGCAAGCTACTTTGTTCGCTTTACAGCTTTAGATCAAAAGCTGCCAATCATTCCATCCTCACGGTTTGTAAAACCATCTCATCTTTCTCCCAACATAAAACATGACATCTGACCCCACTGTCTGCTCTATGACTGGAAAAAATTTCCCTTATACTATTCATAGTCTGCAGGTGTTACCGATTCAAAATTCATGATGCCGAGACAGAGAGGACATTGTTCTTTAGTACAGACGGGATACTCTGGAATCAAGAGACTGGCAATGAGGAGGAGCATTTCTGACATTCGGTAAATACTCTATAGGGTTACAACGGGTTTTAAATATGTTCAGCAGTGTCGATGAATGCCAAAAGCCGCCTTGGGATTCTTATAGATGCTTGCTGGGGCTACTAAAGTTGTTGCTAGACATAGGAAAAAAAACTGCTGCGATGCATTTTTCTTGACGAAACCTGATACTACCTGCGTGTTAGCTGAATAATATTTGACTGATCTAGCTATAGCTGAAGGTATTTCTGGGGGAAAATATTGAGAAAAATAAAAATATGTACTGATGGAGGGAGCTTTGTTTCTTCCACCGTTTCTGTGCAACTTAACCTGGTGCGGTTTTCAGTAACAGTTTAGAGATGTTCTATAGGTGTAATCTAAATTTTATATAATTATCTCTAACTTGATGGGTGATACTGTGTGTGTGTGTGTGTGTGTGTGTGTGTGTGTGTGTGTGTGTGTACTAAACTGCGTGACAGCTCCGGCAGAGCATCTTTATTTCTGAGAATCCATGAACACTTTCCAAGGACACAAAGGATTTATTGTTTCCAGTCTTTCCTCTTCATTCATTACTTATGTATCGTATAAGTAACTATAAGTATAATGTATCGTATAAGTAACTATAAGTATAATGTATCGTATAAGTAACTATAAGTATAATGTATCGTATAAGTATAATGTATCGTATACGTATCTATAAGTATAATGTATCGTATAAGTAACTATAAGTATAATGTATCGTATAAGTATAATGTATCGTATACGTATCTATAAGTATAATGTATCGTATACGTATCTATAAGTATAATGTGTCGTATAAGTATCTATAAGTATAATGTGTCGTATAAGTATCTATAAGTATAATGTATCGTATAAGTATCTATAAGTATAATGTATCGTATAAGTATCTATAAGTATAATGTATCGTATAAGTATCTATAAGTATAATGTATCGTATAAGTAACTATAAGTATAATGTATCGTATAAGTATCTATAAGTCTTCTTTCATCCTTCCCTCTTTTGTCTATTACTTTGATCCTTTTTTGTCGCTTTGCCGCATAACTTTCTTGTGCTTTGTGTCCTTTTCTTTTCTCTCATGTTCTCATGAGACACATGACACACTGCCTGTCATAAAAGCTTCAGGTTTTGATATCTGCCAAAGTTTCAGTGATTCTCAAACCTCGCCTCAGAGTAATTTGTCTTCCTCATAACACACTTTTGAACACATTTTTTCTGGCCTTGTGACAGAGTTTGCATAAAATTTTTTATGATTTCTCGCTGGAAGTTTCCCTCTGCAATATTCATCTCTCTTATTGATGTTTTGCGGTCATGTGACTACCATGACATTAGTCACAATAGTGGATGGCAGAAGCACAGTTAACTGACATCATGTACAGTATTTACTGTCTAATTTGTTGGTCATCAAAATTGATGTGTATTTCAGAGCCCCCCCAAAAAACACAAAAACAAAAACAAACATTACATAATTTTCACCGGATTACCTGATGGATAAAAGCATGACCTAGCACTCGATAGCTTCTGTTCTGCTGATTATTTTCATATGCAGTATGTTGTGGTGGAGTTCAGAACTGATTCAAAAGAGAAAGAAGCATGTGAAAATGTGTGAAGGGATTTGGTGGCATTAGGATTAACATTAGCTCATTCAGCGCTTCTGTCGCAAGTGAGCTGTAGCTATGGAATATGCTGCACTTTACGCTTCATAAAATGATGTGCAGGTAACGTTACGAATACTTTACTGACATTTCAAGCTTTTTAAGTAATTATTAATGAACAGTTCTGGGGTTTTGAATCCTAAGTAGGATCAAATGGAAAGCTAGTGTGTAATAGTCCCTAGTGTGTAAACGCCTTGTTCCACACACTAAGTAGTGCCTTTGATCAGGGGTTTGGGATTAAACCTTAAAATCAGTTAGCTGTGAAACAACACGGGCGGTTTAGAGGCGATTCAGAACGACTTTATTAAGGCAATTAATGTCATTCTGTACTGCAAAATCCTGATCGTTATATATTTATTAAAACATAGTAATGAAAAAGATTTCATGGTCTGATGAGTGTTTAATTCTTAAGATATTTACTTGGTCTTACTCTATACATATGTGTAGATAGAGGGGAGGGTTAGTAGGTTGGATTTGAAATGTCAAATTAATAGAAAATCAAATAAATCAAAATTATTGTATTTAAGATCATATGTATTTGTAGTTTGTCGTATGTATTAGAACACTTTTGTGCTGCAGGTAATTCCAGCTCCTTCTGCAGTATATTTCACACTTGTGGGGAAACACTGCATGAGATTACCAGATGTGTTTTCTTGCCAAAAGTGATTCCGTGACAACAGTGTATGACTGCTGAATACTTTACTTCATACTTTATTTTTATTTTTAAAAAATTTTCTTGGTTTGATTATGTAAACCAATAAACAAACATGTATACAGAAAAGTAAAAGTGTAAATTATATTTCTATAATAATATTTCTATAATAATAATAATAATTATAATAATAATGAATGAATGAAAAAAAGTATTTTAAAAAAGTATAATAAATATGGGTACAATAAATTAAATTCTGAAAATAAATGGTTAGAGAAATTTGTAATCCTCTGCCAGCAAAGTATGGAACAGGTGAACAAGAACAGTCTGCTTATTTCTGTCCTGTTATCATAACGGCAAAAAAAAAAAAAAGGAACTGGCGATGTAAAAAGCCCACAATACATATCACATATATATTTAGTAACATTTTGTTTAGCTATATATAAATTAGGATACATTTTCCCATCCCTATTTTAATTATACCCATTGTTAGTTAAACACAATAAAACAATGTAACAGTATCATATTCTTATAATTTTATATAAGACTATATATATATAATTTTTTTTTTCATGCATATTATGAAACCTTCTTCAGAAAGGTATAACTCCAGTTCTCTGTTTCTCTAGTTGTTTGGCACTATTTAAACAATCATTAAAATGTAATTTAAGATCCTAATTTCTCAGTGATGTTAAATTCTGTTTTATTGACTGCACCCTTTTTTGCCCAAGGAGAGTACAGCTTGCAGGGAAGAAAGTAAAAAAAAAAAGTTTGTTTATTCTTGTCTTATGAATTATTCATGTGTTGTGGAACTTGTCTAACAGATAGACAGTTAAAAATTTCACTACAAAGATTTTTATCTTTCAAAAGAAATCGCTGACCAAAATCCTTATACACTTTTATTTATTATTTAGCTGTAAAGCAGAGATCTTTTGGGGTTTTTCAGTTCACCAAGGCTGCAGCAGTCTAAAGAACTAAAGCTGTTTGAACTTTGAGATATGAGACTCAGACATTCAAAAGTTTTTTTCCTAAACCGGGACAGAATTGTGGCCTCATTTTGGATTGGGAGAAGGACCTGAAACTGTGTTCGAGGTTAATCCCAAGGGAACATAGAGTGTTAAAAATACTCGAATGTACCGGACTTGCACACCGGAAAGGTGTTTGCCCAGTACTTCAAACAGGAAAAGCTAGTTTCCACAAAGAACTTCTAACATGAAAGGCTGGTTTCTACAAAGTACTTAAGGATCTTAACCATAAGGGAAAGTGTTATAGGGAAATGTGTGTCTGTGTAGTACAGTTAACTGTAAATGTGGGTTCATACCCAGCACTACAAAGGGTAAATCTATGAATATATAGGGCAGAAAGTGTAGGTTCCTGCCCAGGAGGAATGGAAGTTCCTGTCCAGTTCTACGAGAGTGAAATGGAAGGTCCTGTCTACTACTTCATAGGGAAGTGGGGGTTCCTGTCCAGTACTTTATTATGGTCAATGGGAGTTCCTATCCAGTACTTCAAATGGGAAATAGGGTTCCTGTCTACCCCTACAAAGGTGAAATGGGGTTCCCTGTCTAGTACTTGATAGGGAAATAGGGATTCCTGTCTAGTAGTTGAAAGAGGAAATGGGCTTCTGGTCTACTACTTCCTATGGGAAATAGGGATTCCTTTTGAATATTTTAAAGAAAACATTGGGGCTCCTTTCTGCTTCTACAAATGGGAAATGGGGGTTCCTATTCAGTATTTCAAAGGGGGTCCTGCCTAGTACTTGTGGTTGACTAGTGGTTGTGTGTGTGGGTGATGAAGGTGTACCTATCTTGCTGGAATAACATTCCTAATAGAGTACTGCTTTGCTTTTCCTTAAAGATGCCAACTGAACTTATTACAGTAGGTTTTATCCCAATTGTGCGGATGTACTGTAATTCTTTGTCTTATGCCTTTGCACAGCCTTACATCTTATTTACCAATCGTAAATAAGTCCTGGGTCTTCGTTTTCAGTCACTTTTTCTTCGTTTAGTTAATTTTTATTTTCTCTGGTCTTGATGATAATGTGGTACGTTTTTTTTTTCTGCTTCAGCTTTTTCTGATTTCCTTCTATGACTATTATTAACAGCCCAACCAGGAGAAAACAGCATCACATTTTGCGTTTTCGTTTTGTTCGGTTTGTGCCTCTGTGGTGGTAATTCCTTTGATCAGTAAACGACTGCCTGGTCTTTGATTTTGTTTTTCTTCGCTCTCGCTCTTTTGTCATACTTTTCACTTTTATTCCTTTTTTAATGTTATGCCACAGAATGCTAATGAGCTCAACTGGGACACTGGGACATTGTCAAAAAAAAATAAAAAGATTGTGTATGTGTCAGAAAGAGATGCACCGAGATCTTCACTCAGCCCAGCAGTCGCTTTCACAGCATCAGAAGCATCACAAACCCGTGATGGTGTTTCTGTGTGGGTGTGTGTTCAGCCTTACACTGATTGCTTCTCGTACTCACAGCTTCCTTCACAGCTTCTTTGGCTGGACTTTTGTTAATATAATATTCAAGGTCTCTTTCAGAAACGATGCCAAATCATCCTTATTTATCACCAACACTGGAATCAACACTTGAATGTGGAAATTCAAACCCAATGAAATCAGTTCTCTAGCTAAGCAACTTTACTTTACTGGCTGATGAGACAAAATTCCACCACAAAGATAAATCAAAATATCGCCCATCAGCATTCAAACAAATTAGAGAATCAATAAAAGCCTAAAGTTTGGAAATAATGATGATATCCGAGCTAGCGTACGAGGTGTGAGTCCAGTTTGCTGTCAGGTTCTGAACCCACACCCCTGATGAAGAACTGATTGAGAAGTACTCACAGGACTGTCAGGGTGACTCACCGCAGCTCTAGATCATTGTATTATAAAATGTATTTTTGTCACTGCTTGCCTCGTGTTTTTTCCTCATTTAACAAAAATAAAAATCCCATGTGCTGTTACTTTAAAACGAGCGACAAGGTCCTATCCAAACACACATTATCAAAAGGCTGCATTCACTGCCATTTAGAGCATCTTTAATGATGTATAGGTAGGTAAGATTTTTTTTTTGGAGATCTTTGGATGTCTGGAGGGCAGAAAGACTTCTGTATGTATAACATCTGCCAGTCCTGACATGCTCGTGCATGATTTTTTGCTGTGACATCAACATGCTTTTCGTACACTCATGTAAATGGCAGAGGAAAGAAATATGACTTTTTAAATTTGTTTATGAATGATATTCTTATTCTTTATTTAGCTTATTAAAAGGAACTGAAAACTGGTTCAAGAAATGTCTAGCATGGATACGGAGCAAAAACCACTATTTCCCACATAGGAGAAACACAATAGTTATATAGTTATTTCCTTACCAATTTTTGTAAAATAAAGGGACATAAAACGAAAAAATTAATCGAAGAAAAAATATGTAGAAGGAAAAAAGTCCTTGCTCAGGGTCATTTAAACTGCACAACCAGTCTAGGCTAGTGCTCTAAGTTTCTAGCCAATCATAGACGAGACTGAATTCTTCTGTCCAATCATCAAGCAGAAGGCGGGATTTATTAACCTCACACAAGCATGCTAACAGGACCACTACTCACTCACCAACTATACCGCTTTATCCTGTATACAGGAACACGGCAGGGCCCTGGAGCCTATGCCAGGAGCCTTAGGGCACGAGGCGGGGTACACCCTGCCAGAGTGCTAATCCATTGCAGGTCACACACACGCGCACATTCACACACTACGGGCAATTTTGGAACACAATTCACTAACTTGCATGTCTTTGGACTGTAGGAGGAAACCGGAGTACCCGGAGTAAACCCATCAAGCACAGGGAGAACATACAAACTCCATGCACACAGACACCGAGGTGGGGTTCGAACCCGGACCCTGGAGTTGCAAAGTGACAGCGCTAACCACCGTGCATTCTCTAACAGAAGCCGACCATGGTCTTTTATTATGATTATTATTATTATTATTGATAAATCACTTTATTATACATAAATGTGGTTTAATGACTTAATAATTGAAATATATCATTGGCTAAACTTGGCCATAAACTTGGCTAAAAACACAACAATTTAAGCCCTGCCTTTGTGCGCTAGTTTTTAACCCAATCATAGCAGAGAGAGAATTTTTCTAACCAATCATAACGCGGAAGGTAGGAATTCCTAAATTTATACATAGGCTTGTTTTTCAGTTTTTCTTTGTTTTCATTATTTTTTATTTATTTTACAAAGAAATAAACAAAAAGTGAAAATTATACATGTGTAGCATTGACTCTTCTATTATATATTTTTTTTGACATTGACCCTGATATACTCTCACACATCATGGCAAGCTTCTATGTTTTTTTTTTCTCCTGTTACAAAATTGCATTTTATGCAGTATGTTATTGTTCTCCATTACTAACCATTGTTCATTGTTAGCCAGTTTGGTTTCCATGCAACTGAGACACATGACTAGGCATCACGCTTGAGTTTGCCCAGTGGTCTGGCTAAAACAATGTAAGAATGGTTTACCTTTGATAATAAGAACAGGAACATCAGACGCCAAGCTCCTGTCGCGGCAGAATGTTGCTACATGTTAAAAGAATGACGTTATTTGCGACTCTGTGCTCTCAATGAGAATTCCAAACTTACAGATGTTTCTGATTTCCTGTCTTTCTTTTAGATGAAGTCGACAGAAGTGGAGCAGGGCCTTTTCACGGACACCTACTGCAAAGTGTGCAGTGCGCAGCTCATCTCCGAGTCTCAGAGAGTGGCGCACTACGAGGTCAGGACTCTTCTCTTCCGATCTGTCTGTCATTCTGACGTCCCATCTGTTAGCCTTCCTCAACTTTTAACGGTACTGTTTGACGAGGTAGAATCACCACGGTTTGGGTTCCTTGTGAGACGAGACGAGCGTACAGTATGTGCTCCTTCGGTTAGGAGTGAGATAGCTAAGGAGTGGATGTGTGGTGACTTTTGTGTGCAGAATTGTTGGTTAAAGTTATTTTCGTTATCAACTGATAAAATACTAATAATATTATTGTTGATATTCTATCTCTAAAAAGCAGAATTGACTCAGAAATGTGTTCACTGATTTCTACCTCAGATTTGTTTCTTTAAGGTGAAAGAGCTGCTAGCAAGGATGTACTCACTCACTCACTTAATCATCGTCTAGAACGCTTTATCGTGTATACAGGCCTGGAGCCTATCCCAGGAGCCTTGGGGCATGAGGTGTTTATGGGGTGCCAATCTATCGCTGCAGTGATGTACTACTATTAGATAAAGCTCCATATATTACATATGATACATAGAAGGTTTTCCTACCCATTATACACACTGATCAGCCATAACATCCGTCACCAAGTCACGTGAATGTCAATGATTATCAGTTATATACCTGAAAACTGGTGACGGGATTATGTGCATTGAGATCTCACCCATGCTCGCAGGGACTAAATGCCAGCCTGTCTGGTCCGATCCCACAGAAAAGCCTTTGCGGCTGACAACAACAGAAAGGCACCAGAACACCCGGTGTACCACAGCCCCCCCACGCATGGGCCAAGAAGTTAAAGAACCTAAGGCCACCAACCTGGCAGCCAAACTCCCCAGATCCCAATATGATCGAGCAGCCATGGGATGCGCCGGACAAATAACTCTGATACATGGGACATAGCACCAAGATGATCCAGAAGATCATCATTAAGTCATGCCCAGACCCACCCTAATGGCACCCAAACCTAGGTGGTTTTTATTTCAATTCGATGTCCTTTCATCTCGTCATGCAGGATGTTGTCTGTTATATAATAACAGGGCATGTCGAAAGGGCATGTCTTTATAACAATAACTTACCTGAATTCGATTACCTCAACACTAAAGAAAAATCTCTTTTCCGACAGTAGGTGCTAGAACTTCTAAAAACATGTCCATTTTGATTGGATATGCAGAATATGACTTAGGAATCTTAATAGACAGGAAAATATGGTGAAATCCTGTCTGACGTGTACACAATCAGTATCAAAGATTACTTGGACACTTCCTAACTAATCCTGTGTGTTTAATAGTGTTTAAGATGTTATAGAGTCGTTACCAGCTTCTGCCTTGATGTTCGCGGAGGCTTGTTACAAGATCACACACTCGCGCACACACACACATAAGTTAGAAGCCTACTAACTTTTCACTCAACAGTCTGAACGTGAACTCTGTTTTCCTTTTCAAGCGATTAGCATTAGCATGCACGCGAGCTGCCGTATCATCAAAGCCCAGCCAAGCACGACCACTTTTGATCCCTTTCAGTTTTTGCAGCAGTCAATCTTTCTCGCACGTTGCTCAAGCAGCTCTTCGGGGCAGCACTTTGTCCAGGAATGCTATCCTGATGTTTTTATTCAAATCATGCAGATATCGGCATCTGTCAAGGACAAACACATGCCACGCGGCTGCTGCACCGCAAAAACATGCAGCAACACTTTCGGAAAACCGATACCCTTATGTCGATCCATCTTCTGCTTAACTATTATTTTGAATTGAAGTATGTTTGTAAAGTTTTCTATTACAAACTATACCCTGGCGTTAGGTTGTTTCTTGTGGGATCACACAAAAAACACATAAAAGTCTATCGAGTATGAAATCAGCCTTATAAATCTTATAAATCAGACGTGTTTCACATGCCCTTCTCCAGCGGAGAACAACATGCTGAGCTCTCTGCCTCCTCACGTGATCACTTAGACTGTGTTATTACCCTGCTGATGATCAGTGTGACTGTTTAATCGTCCTCCCTAAATGTAGCCGTGATAATTAGTTCCTTCACAATCACTGGAGCTCCTCTAAATTCATCCATGTATCAGCCGGCCGCGCAGCACGTTTAATGCGGCCGTAATAGTCGCACACTCCAGTAAGGCCTTCGCCTAAAGCTTCATTTGGACGCGACTCAAAAATCGTTTGAATGCAGCAGATGCACACGTTATTCCACCCACGATATTAGCAAGCGCAGCCAAAAAAAAAAGAAAAAGCTGAGCTTTATACAGAACAAACCGGTGATAATTGGGTTTCTTTCAAAGCTAATGCTAATTTGCAGTCAACAAATCCTAAGTGTTGTCTGATTTCCCCGATGCCGTGGCCAGCTCTAACGCTTAAAGCTCACATCGTCCTGATTATACAGCAACATTAAAGTGAATTCTGTTAAAATTGTATTAAGTGCAGCTAATACGTCTGGCTCTCCTTAAAAAAGGCCAGAAATAGTTCTGCAGATTTCAGTATTTTAAGATTCATGACGATGCCTGTAGTATATATATTTTTTTTGCTTACGTCTCCCAGGATGCTTACGTCTCTTTTTCTGATCCAAGCAGACGATTTCCCTAAACAGCTCATTCGGAAAACCATTGATCAGTGTTAGTGTTTCGAAACGGTTTACACTCTTTGTTTGATATCTCAAACACACACACACATCGAATTCCTTTGACGTGACATCAGAAAAAGACTAAATGAATTGCTTCAGGTTTTGAAGACAAAACACATTTTCTGACCTTCATTGTGTCCCTCGTATGACCTTGGTAGACAGACATTTTCAACAGACCAGAGCTGAACAAGAGTGCTTATAAAGTAGATTCTTATACAGATATATGATTCATTTTCATGGACTGATTTATGTGAGTTTTTTAAAAACAAAACTATGCTGTAAACTGGTTTTTAAGATAAATAGGAATTAATTGCCATTGAACACACACACACACACACACACTCACAAGGCTCCTGTCTCTCCAGTCTCTGCTGTGCAGGTGTGAACGTGTTAAATCAGTTTATTTGTAACTGCAGTGTGAACAAAAAAGGATGCCACACAATGTGATTTGGATGAAAGAAGAGCAGTGTGCAGTGATTAGTGTATTTTTTGTGGTCTGAGGGTGTACCTGGTGTAGAAACAACTCACGGAAGAGCACAAACAGAAGTAATTATTATCAGGAAAAAGAATCAACAGTGCTCGTTACAGTGAGACGCTTATTGAAGAGCCAAAGCCTAAACCTCAGATTAAACACAGAGGACTGATATCCAAGGGCGTCGTGATCTTGCATGACGATGCCACGTCCACACACTTCCACCCACACCATCGACGCTCTGCAAAAACTTAATTTTGAGGTGTTAAAGTATCCTCCCTATAGTCCTGATCTCACTCCATCAGACTTTCATCTGCTTGGTCCCCTGAAAGCAGCACTACGAATACGAAGATTAACTTATGATGAAGAAGTGAAGACAGCGGTGGACTTGTGGCTCGCACCTCAGCCAAAAACATGAGGGAATACGAGGGAATAGTGCTGGATCAGAGCCGGTTCAATAGCGAACCTCCTAAGAATTGGCTTTGAGTGTCGCGTCATTACGTCACTGTATATGCATCCATGTACGCCTCTACTTTTAGCAGAAATGTTAGTGCCAATGCTAGCGCTAGTGGAAAATTTTTTTTTTAAAAGCTTTTGAGCAGTTCTCCTTGCTGTATCATTACTACAAAGCATTTGAGCTGCCCATTGCATATTGAGTCCATTATTAAAAGATGGCGGTGACAAACTTTAGCTGGTCGTGATAATCCCGCCCCCAGCCCCTGATGTAAGCAGTTTTGTTCTAGCCCAGGAAAGTAAAGGTGCCGCTATGGAACCAGTTTTTACTGAATGTCTGAGGGCAAAGAAATTGGACACCGCCTCCGAACTAGCTCTGAAACTGCCTTGATGGGAAAGGGGCGAAGGGTGGTGTGTAATATTTTTATTAATCTGTTCAGTAGAAAAATATTACCCAATTGATCTGATTGTTTCTCTCTTGTTGGAAACACTTAATTTTTTTCTGAGCATGTTCTGGGTCTGGGTCTAATATTCTGTGATATGAGTTTCCGGGAATTGCTAAAATCTGAAAATAACTCACCAGTTTGTGGTTTAGTCTTTAATCCCCTGGGTCTCTGGCTGAGGAAGGGCCACTGATTGGCTCCCATTTCATACTGTATACTGTAAATTATCTAACCAGTGATTAACAAGACTGAATTGTTGTGTCTAATATTAACACAGAAGTCGGGATTTGTCGGAATAGATTAGAAGCCTAACCAAACCTCAAAGTTGAAGGTGGGAAAGATTTACTTGTTCCTCTGATGTATTTCTGGCAGATTAAATGCTTCACCACATTGTGCATGTCCAAACAGGTACATTCTGATGTGCACCTCTTGAAGTTGATTAATAAAACAAATTGTATTGTTACGATGAAACAGGAAAGCGCAAAATGGAAACTGAAGAAAATAGCAGTAAATAAAGTAAGACTGAAGACGCATCTGGAAGATGATCATCACCGCATTACTTTTTGTCCATTTTCAAGAAAAATTGACTTACTGAGCATATTAGAGTAGGGTTGGGCTACTATTTCACATAATAAAAAAATATCAAAATTTGAAACTGTAATGCGAGCCACTCCATTGTCTGCAGACACCATGAAACTTTTTTACTAACCACTGACTGTATTTTTATTCAAACACTCTTTGGTTTGACAAAGGCAGTTTTTAAGAAGGGTTTTCTGCACTGAGCAGTTTTTTTCTATGCAAATATTGCATCCAGTAGATCACCTCATGGATGGCAGAAGGGCAAAAAAATGCATTTTGCTGACTATCAGGTAGTTTGAAAGCTTTATAAACCTGCTGTTTCCATGAGAGGTCGTTAGCATAGTTATGATGTTTGGTTGCAGCATTCACACTGAGCTTGCAGATTACTTAAACAAGACACAAGTTCCCATTCAGGGGAAAACGGGAAAATTTTCTCTCGTGAAGCAAATTTATTTTTTTACATCAGCGGCAATGCCTGGGTTTCTGCCCGTACCTGCATTAAAGCCATCATAAAAGGCCTTTTTAATACTGACTTATGCGTATAGACTTCAGTAAACCTCGCAGGCATAAAACGATTCCTTTCCATTTTACTACAGCCAATAAAGCTTATCCCATCCACCATTGGGGGCCAAGTGTGAAACAAATAGAAACGGGAGAGTGTTGTTAGGTTGAAAATGATCCCCTGAAGCCACTGGGAATAAAAGGCGAAACTCCGGGGCATCACGGTAGAGTTTTATACTTGCACAGAATATTACTAGACATTATTACATTTTTCTTTGTTGAAGCAAGTGATCCCTGACCTTATTATTTCCTATCAACATAAAGTGCATCCGCTCATTTTAAGCTGGTTTAGATGTAACTTTGTTTAAATGTGTACAGGGGTCTTTCCCATTTCTCTTGTAGAGGTAATACCAGTTTTGCCATGCTTCAGCAAAATGTCTAGTCTAAATGCATCTTTAAAGTTACACAAAATTCCAGTTTTCTTCTTATTCTCAGCTTTTGGAAGCAAAGTTGCTTTGATGCACATTCATTTCTGATGTACAGACAATATCCACTCAATCGTCCCTTTTCCCCTTAACCTAATTGGCCAATGTGTCCAAAATAAAAGTTGCATACTGTAATATTTTGTAAGCTTTTAGCTTCATGCTCCAAGAACCACCCTTTCATTGTTTGAGGGCAATTAATCAAATGACTTAATATTAGTCGTGATGTTGATTTCAGGTCATATCGCCCAAAACTACCAGGAATATGGCCGTGCCATCAGGGAAGAAAAACCCCATAGTTGTGTTAACCTGGTCATTCAGTACATGCTGGTCGTCAGCTGACTTCATTTTATTGCCCCATGACGATGATGAGCCTGGACCTAAACAGAAGCAACCACAGATCATAATACTGCCTTCACAGGCTTGGACACAGGCTTTAGCCTGAAACGCCCATCGCTCAGGAATGGGTCAATCTGAACTCATCAAGACCACATGATTGTTGCTCCCTAGCAAACTGAAGCGTTCTTTCTGATGTGCCTCACAAACAGGTGGTTTTCTTATGGCCACAGCTGTTTAATCCTCTTACTCTTACTAAATGCTCTAACTTTCACTATTATGCCAGGCTGTGATTTATACTGTCCAGTTTTTACGATGCGACTTCAAGTATTTAACTGATCTCCCAACCACATTTCTTTGGTGAAGTGTTCAACACTATTAGCACTATCCTTCCATGCTTTAATAAAGTGCTTGATTGTTTTTAACTCAGTAATTTCAGCAGTCTCCTTTTCCTTTGCAATAATGTGGCCCTTCTGCAACACACCTGTTTTAGGGGGCCAAGCAGTGTATTTCTAAGTGTGTTTAGGTGTTCAGATTATAGATTGTTCACCATAAAAATCCATTTTAATGAGCAGTTAATCTAGACACATTTATGTACTGATTTACAGTAATGTGCTTATAGGTACATTAGGGCCTTGGTGGTTTTACTGTCACACATTTCTCTCTGTCCATTGCGCTGTGGTCACTTCTGTGATGAGCAGGATGCACTTAAATGAAACATGGATTTTTTTTAGCCTTGCACAATTTCTAAATTCACTCCGTGAGATCACCACGTTTTGTTCTACCAGCAAACAGAACAGGATATGTTATGTGCATGCACTCTTCAAAGCCTAAAAAAGCCTGAAGACGAAAGTTTCCACAAAATACTCCACCCATTTGTTTAGCAACAAAACAGGGATTTTTAATATCGCCACCATATGATCATTAGACGAGGTGTCCGTCTCTTTTCGGGTTTTGCTTTCATTATTTCGGTATTTGTTTCCTGTTTTTTTATTAATCCACGGTAGGGATGCACCGATACCGGTATCGGGTATCGGCCTCGATACCACATTTTTTAAAGTACTCGTACTCGTTAAAAGTCCCCCGATAC
>JAQMYG010000014.1:5061574-5074252 GCA_030014215.1 Clariallabes teugelsi | reverse complement strand
ATTTTATATATATATATATATATATATATATATAGATCCGGTGCCATTGGGCAGCATGAATGAGCTACATTCAGTCAGGCTACCAAACATGTGAACTCTATTTATACTTCATGGATCATCTTGGCCTCCTTGGGGCTTGAAGCATCAGAAAGATTAGAGTTAATGGACTGAGGGATGAGCAGTCATAGACAACCATGGGCTAAATTTACACCTCTATTCTGGCAGAGAACAAACACACACTGACAGCCCCCTCCCGCCCCCCCATTACAGATAAAGAGGGCAAGAAGTAAAGAAAGAATAAGAAGTTTCTTAATGCATGCTGAAGCAGAGTGGAACAGACAGCTGCTGATCTCCTCTCTTGTCCTAAAAACCAGGTAAAAAACACTGATTGAGTCTGGTGATAATACAAGCGAGAAAACATTAGCTGTAATATTATGGTTGATAAAACAACTGCAACACAACTGCTTATTATGACTGATGGCTCTATCGTGACTCAATGCTGTTGTCACGGGAAATGTCCACTGTAATGTTGTGAATGCTAAAACTAAGAAAACAGACATTATGACTGATAGTTATACAGTAGCATAGCTTGCATAATACCAGAGGAGAAACATATGATGGAAGCCTGATATAGTTGTATAAACATGACAATAATTCCCTTCTGTTTAAACAATAATAAAGACTCTTTTCTTGAATATTTCACTTAGTTTGGCAAGTCAGAATCTCATACAGGATAAGGAGCTTCTTCTCATTTCAGCACCATAGACAGCGGACTATTTTTAATCATACTGCATTACAATAAAACATTCCTCCAGGGTTGCTTGGATGCTTCTAGGTAGAGCTGTTTCTATTTCAGGAACCCTTTGATGTTCTTATTCTGCTGGCAAAGTGTTTATTGTAACAGGATGGTTGTTTGGCTTGGTTGTTAGTGCCAAACAGACTGGTTTCAGTATTTCAGAAACTGCTCCAGCACATTTACTATATGTGCATCGTATTCTATGACTTATCCAGCTTGACATATTCTACTCAGTTCACATCTCAGACTGTGAAAAAGCCCACATTGGGACATCCCTCCGTTTCCATTTCATCATTTATGTTTCCCCAGGAGTGCGAGAATTAATGACTCGAGCTTGCTGATGAGCTGCTGAGTGCCTGCCATCATTAATTGCAACAAGCTCCTGTGGCTTCAATGCTGACATGAAAAAAGAGGAAATGGTTGAAAGGAAAATATGACTGTAGAAAGTTGATTGTGAAAACAGACATGTCATGTTTATGCAGAAATTTTAAGTGGCTACAACAGGGCAAGTAGCAAAATAGTAGAAAATAGGAAAACAGCTGTTGTGTCTAGAACCAAATCAAAACACTATTTTGAAAAAAAAATGTAATGAGGTAAGTGGTAAAACTCTCGGTGGGGTAATTATCGACAGTGTGGTGTGATGCAGCTACGTAACTGCTATCATTCTGAAATACTGTACATCTCTTTCCTCTTCTGCTCATTGTGTAAAAGAAATGCCTGAGTTTATACGATGCTCAGGGCTCGAAGTGTGTAAAGGTTAATCAAGTGTCCTCTGCATTAGCTCAGAAAAAAATGGCAGCTGTCTTGAACAACAATGTCTGCCCAAAGGTCTCTGGCATGTTTACGCTTTCTAAAAGGATGTATTACAGTATATAGAGCATGGCTGGAAGTCAAATTGAGTGTTTAGGGATGGCTTCACTTCATCCATCTGCAGGGGTCAAAAATAATACAAACTCGCCTCGAAAGCGTATAGAAGTACTATATGTGCGAAAGCGTATAGGAGTACATAAAGTCTGTATAGAAAGTTGTAAAAAAAAAAAAAAAAATGGTTATTGATCATTAATAGTTATGAGAAATGCAGACAGACAGACAAAATAATACCTTAAGTCTAGCATGATGCAAAAGAGTATCCCTTTAAAAATCTATGACCCTGTGTGCAATGGGTTTCTGTGAGGTCCAGATGTTTTTTCTTCTTCAGAATATTTAATACTTTATAATTAATTATAATTAGACATTTGTGTGGCAATGAACCAAGACTTTGCATCATATTAGACTGAACATATACAGTACTAGAATGGATGTATATTGAAACTTGGACATGGGAAATAAAGTGATAAAATGATAAAATGACAGGTTCCCAACCCTGGACCTACTGTATACATTGAGAAAAGCCTCTGTTACCTCTGTAAAAGAAAATCAGGCAGGAAAAGCTGGAAATGAATAAAGGGGAACATTAATGTTCTAATAATAAAGTCTTTTATCGAAGTAAATATCAATATACCTGATCTGTCTGTTAAGAGGATGAACTTAATATAACTCTGTGGTAAACACATGGTCAGCTGTAGTAAATTTCATCTTATTTTTGTTTAGTAAAGTGAACAGAATATATCTCCATTTTGCTGAATTTGAACTTCCTGCAGAACTTTTATTTCCATGGCCATAAAGTGTAAAAAACTGTCTGTTTTGCCTTGTGCATAATGCAATTGTCTTCATGCACAATACAGACTAATTGGACTTCAAATGAGCACAAAGAGATGAGTATATCAAGGCCAATGTGTCCCTTGACAAATTACAGCCCACCAGTGGAGATGACAATCACCAGAAAGTAATCACTCAGACCGCAGACACAGTTAATTATTCACACAGGTTTTTAATCAGTAAGCTCATTTACTCCCGAACTCGCTGAGGGCTTGTGCTGAAGTTGTGCTGTTTCTCTTAACTGTAAAAAGTCTGTCCTCCTGCTTGTGTTCAGGTTATACTGTAACAAGAATGTTGGATTGGGGATGCGGTAATGAAAGGTAAGACCATATATTACATTGATTCATTTTTCTAATAAAAAATAAAAGAAATTGGCCACAACAATAGTCTGCTAAATCTCATTAGGCATTCAACTCAACATGTATATGTAATTTTTTCTACATGTAGGTAATAACTTTTTAATAGCTTTTGTAATAAATGAAGCAAAACAAAACTATTAATGATAGTTCTACAGCTAGTTAAATCAGTTTTCTCTTAAACGTTTTAGGATAGATATTTCAGTTTGTAATCTGACTCATTTTTTAATCAGATAAGTATCACTTATTTTATTCAAGGTTAAAGACGAATAATAGTTTGAGTCCCAACCTCACTAGATAAAAACAACCCCAGGACCCATGACACAATAACCAGGTTATTTTTAACCAAACTTTTTTTTTTCCTAAGTGTGTATCTGTTGTCTATCTCTGTTCCATCAAAAAGTTCCATTTTGCTTGATTTTTAAAAGCAAGCAGTACACAAATGCTTTACAGGAGCTTTAATATTGTATCAGTGATTAAGGTCATTCCAGGTCGTTCCTTAATATGAGTGTTGTGTTGTAAATTTATCAATTATTATGCCAAAATGTGAAATATTGCTGCTGTTATTTTACTTCAGTTGTCATGAGAGGCAATGTAAAGGCTAACTTTGCATGTAAATGTAATTTTGAATCACGCAGGTCACTGCGGACATGAGAATTTCAATAAGCGCTCACATTTTAATGTCTGGCCTTGATCTCTTTAGATTAAGGCAAATTTCAAACTGAATTAGGAGATTAGTGTTGATTTTTATCGGATGCTAAGGTCAACTTATGCTCTGTGTGTAACACTGTGCAGATTCCATCAGATAAAAAAATTGCTTAATAAAACGTCAAGCCTGAATAATTACACTGAAGACACGTCTGATTGTGGACACAAGGACATGAGGTTTTTACAGTCTCTGGTGTCCTAGTTTTTTACTTAGATGGCCATGCAGAAGCATTACTTTATTGTCTGTAACCTTGTAAAGGTCTTTCTTGCATGATATCAGCTTGAACACTATTCGGTCCAGTGCTGTTACCTGGTCGATTGATGTAACCACAATGTGTCATACAGAAATGTATGTTTATGTCTTGACCTGTAAAGACAAAGAAAAAACAATAGTGTCAGTGTATATACAGTGTGTGTACAGTATATATATAATACCTTAGCTTATCCTTTTACAGTATGTTTTCTTTACAGACAGTAATGTAAACTTTTCCTTCAGTCCTCATTTTCTATACCTTCCTTTTTCTGAATAAATGTGCTGGGCTAGATGCCACTGTAAATCCCCTTTTGATGATTAACTTTAAGGCAATTCTGGCAACCTTGGATGCATGAAATTAATTAACACAACCGCAATGATGCACACGGCTGCATAACCAGTTTCTGAACACACAACTTTCCAATGCATAAATATTGATTTAACTTTTGAGGTTCAAGTTGTCGACACTGAAGGTCTTTTAAAATGGCAGTCTGCAACACAATCTCTTCAAAATGCCATATCTCAGAGGACAATAATAATAATAATAATAATAATAATAATACACCACTCCACTTTAGGGAGAAAAAAAACACACTTCCTACAACTCCAGAGATTAATTCCCATCTATTCTCACAGCTTGTGTTTGGGCTGCTGCTTTTTCATCATCTTGTTGCCTTTTCAATGTAATACTAGCTGATGAAATTCACAATAAATTTGCATTCTGTCTTGCAAACTTTATTCCTGAAGGGATATGCAGTAAACCCAGATATCAGGCCAGTGTGCCTTGTGGTGGTGGACGGGGGGGCGGGGGTGGGGGGGACTGTTTAGATTCCCAATTGTAAGACATGTGTTCTTATCAGTGTTAGGGAAACTTTGTTCAAGGTACAGCTCCTTATTTCTGTTTGAAAACAATGGAACATACAGTAGTGGAAATAAAATTGCGCATCCATTCCATTCAATTGAAGGAATAGCTGTCACTTTTGCTCAGTTTTCTAAGGAACAGAAAGTACATTTTACCAATAAAGGTACTCATGGCTCACTGCTGTTCCTTTTAATGGACCACTGGGCATATGTAAATTTCTAAAACATGGAAATCTGCATTCACTACAATTCTTTATGTACCCTAAAATAGACTTTTTATTAGGATCTAAACTTAGCATACGTAATAAAACATCTAATATGGAAATATAATTACAGCAAAGCCTCATATGTATGTGGCATTAGCAGCAAAAGAGGACATGTGAGATTTTAATCACAGCCTACACCTTCTCTAACTTGTCGGTTTAACAAGCCGAGATTGATAATCCTACTCTCCAAGGTGGGCGCATCACTGGTACATTTGACATTTTAAAAATATCAGTTTACTCCTTAGCACAAGATGGTTCTTGAAAGGATGGTTTACTGTACGTCTCACACTATTGTGTTGTGTTCTGCTCAAAATGTCAAACCTCAAAGGGCTTTTTTGTTTTGGTCAGTGAAATACCACCATTCTGTGAGCAGTGGGAGTTGGTTATTCCCTCCAGCTCCAGAACTCTCACAACCTTAGAGCTCACAGAATGAAAAATTAGGCTCTTCAACATGAAGTAGAATTATTGCTTAATTTTGCGCTTGAGTTGGTGTAGGCATGGTGCGCTCTCTGATTCCAAGCATGTACAATCAACTTATTAATTTGGTCCCTTGATCCACATACTGTAGCATGGTGCATTAATGAGATGTAGGAGTTGCATGAGTACTATTTCAGAGATTGCAGTTCAGTAGTAATCTCAGAATAAATGTGCCACTCAAGGAAGGTAGGTAGGTAGGTAGATAGATAGATAGATAGATAGATAGATATAACTTTTGCACAGTACAAATACTCAGCAAGGAAATGCAGTTTAGTGCAAAATAGTAGTGTAGATACATCAGTGCAAATACTGTATTATTAATTTGCATCGCTCAACTGTTCATGAGGGCACACTTTGATATTTTTTTCCTTCTGAGCTTGGATATTTGTCCTAAATCCAGAAATTTTCTTTATGATAAATTTAGGACCATATTTAACATTTAAATGTCAATATTTGTTCTGGGTTTAGGTTATGCAAATTGTCAGGATATAAAAATGTCCAGAATTTTCCTACATCAAAATATATGAGATGGGGTTTTCTGTAGAGTCTTGTGAAGCACAGGGGGATTAAAAAAATATCTGGCATAGAAAATGAAACTAAATAAGATAAACAATATAATGCAATTAAGAATAAATTCGAATTATAACAAATCATAGACCTTTTGCAGTCATGTGACTATCATGATGTAACAACAGTGTACGGTGGAAGTACCACCAACTGCTGTCGGTACATTCCTTGATAATTATGTTTGAGGTGTATTTTGGAGAAAAAAATAACAAAGATTACCTAATGATTACCTGTGCAATTCAGAGCTTTTGTTTTGCTGATTATTTTCATATACAGTACATTTTGATGGACTTAACTTATTAACAAACTTATGTAACTTATTTAAAAGAGAAACAAGTCCGTGAAAATGGATGAAGAAAGTAATACTGTAAGTATATTGATTTGGAGAATTTTAAGTCATCATCATAATGTGATTATCAGACGGTGTGCAAATGCGTGATTCCTCCTGGATTTGGTGGCATTTGCTAATGCGATAGCATTAACTCATTTACTGCTTCTTTTGCAAACAAGATACAGTACTATTGAATATGCTGCACTTTGCGCTACATAAATTATATACAGGTAATGTTACTAATACTGACATTATTCTAAATACTAGTGTAAAATGGAAAGCTAGTGCACTATGTTGGGTGTATAATTACTTATTCCACACACCAAGTCATGCCCTTTATGATGGGTTAAAAAAATTTGGGATTTGAGATTCAGCTAGTGTTTCTAGCTTGTGTTAGCTGTGAAGCACTACATGGATGGTTCAGAGGTGATTCGGAACAAATTAAAAGCAATTACTTAGAAAACAAAATGTTTAAGCATTGGACATTGGTCATGCAGTGGTAGGTTTCTCGCCTGCCATGTGGAAGGCTTGGGTTCCCACCCAATGCCGAAACTCCAGCCACTGGATGTAGTGCCAGTCCCAAACCCAGATAAAATGGGAGGGTTGTGTCGAGAAGAACATCCAGCATCAAACCTGTTCCAAGCTGTGTATAGATGGGATGGTCCGCTGTGGCGACCCCTTGATGGGAACAGCCGAAAGACTAACAACAGCAAAAAAAATTTAATTATATTATCAGATATGTTTTCTGGGTAAAAGTACCTACTGTAGTAAGTAACGCCCCTGTTATTGTCTACAAGTGGGTTGGACAATGGAGGGCAGAGGTCTTGTGCCAAAATCCAGGTGTGTGATAATTCTTAGCTGTAAAGATATACATTGTAACAGCAAAGTTGGTTTAATTTAACAATATGCCTTTCACCCATATTGGTCAACAGATGCTGAGTTAAAGGGACGCTTTTTTTGTTTTTCCTAGTTAGAGGTCTGAAAGAGAAGATTTAGGACCTTTACTCAGATGCAGTAAAACTCCTTACTTATTTAAACTTATTTAGCATTAAAAAGAGTTTGAGAGATGCCTTTTTCTGATTTATATCAGGCGGCTGCAGGCTCTGCTACTCTAACTGCAGAGTCAGCTTACATCCAAATGGCTTGTTCCAGTGCAGAAATCCATAGACATCCATATCCTTCTATCTTTTCTATTGAGTTTTGAACTAAATGAGGGCTCTGGTGATAAAGCAGGAGTCGTCCTGAGGCACTCTCAGGTCACACTCAAAGCTTAAGCTCCATCCATCAATGTTCTTTAATTCTCACCAAATCTGAGGAGTGGGTAGATGGAATTGGGACAGATTTTGGATCTCAGGAGGTCAGCAAGCGGTTCCGGCTGCATACTGGCACTGGCTGTAAGCGTTTAACCTTGTTCTGAGAATATGCTGAAGAACTGGAAATGCAGTTGTGACATATGGACATGTAAAGAAGCTTAATCCACATTTTTCGATGGCAAGTGATAATCTCATCCACCATTCTGCCAAAACGCTGATTGATAGCATCTTCCTTACTTTCCACACATTTAACCATGATGTGGAAACTGATACTTCACATTTGGTCACCACTCCTCCTGTGTTTTTTTTTTATCATCAAAAGAATAAGGGTGCTGACTCAACAAAATACTTACGCCTGCACCACTAATCTATGTAGTAGTATGCAGTACTGTATAATGAAGTGCAACTAATATATCAAATGAGCCATGAGACCATTGCATGAATCATTTTCACCGCATTTAGTTTTTTTTGGCTGGTGGAATAAATGAGTTTCGAAAAACCACTTTATTGTCTCCAGAGAGCAATAACTCAAACTGCACTTGTACTGTACCTCCATGGGAACATACAGAATATTCTTGAATCTTGAAGAGTTTTTGAGTATGCTCTTCCGTTAGAATTTGTAAAAGATTTACTTGCTTGCTTCCGTATTTGGGAAAGGAAGTAAGCTTTGTCAAATTTTTCCTTCTGAAAGTTTGAAGCATTATTACTCAAGTTTAAGTTTGGATGAAATAGCAAAATGTGAATAACCATGGGACTGCCTTCCTGTAGATCTATTGAGGTTAGAACAGCATCCTGTACACCCCACCCAATACTTTTATGCAGACTAATATAGGTCTAGAAGAATCCTTTCCTTGTTCCTGAGAACATTTTTCACCATGATAAAGCTGAAGTTCTGTTATCTCTTTAGATTTGATCTTCTGAGTAATAAGAACCACAGTAGATGTTCTTGCCATAGGTTTTCTGCTGCAGTGCTGATTCAGTGGAGATAAAAGTGAAAAATGTCTCTAAGCTTCTTAGAAATGTCCTAAATACTCTCTCTTAGATATATTTTCAGAGCTTTAGTTTTATAGGCCATTAGTCTGGCACCATTTAGAACCTGGAGATTGAGAATACTTGTGGATCACTAATGCGGTCCTTTTGCTTGGGATGTCTTTGTTTTTTTCCAAAGAAATTATTAATAGTGCTCCAGGTTTGATCCAGAGCTCCCGTTTTGTGATCATTTACTCCGTTTTTTCCCCCCAGTTTTCCCCAAAACAGCTGAATTGGTTGCACAGAAACTGAAACCAGGACACCATGTTTTTCATGGTTTTGCAGTAAATACTAGAATAGCAAGAACAAAAAAAAATTACTAATAAGGGAAGAGGCGGGTCATACTGGGTATCAGGTAATATTGATTAGTTAAACCTTTTTTTTTTTTTTTTTCAAAATTGCTGACATTTAACCCTGGTTCTGTCTTAGGCAAATTATTGCTCTTTATTTTAAAAATGTGAAATGTTTTGTTATATAATGTTTTCTTTTTTATTTAATCACATTATGAAATGAATCAAAAGTTTACATACACTTAGCTAATATTTGGTAGCATTTCCTTTAAAGTGTTTACCTTGGGTCAAATATTTTAGGTCTCCTTCCACAAGCTTCTTACTTGCTGGAATTTTAGTCTATTTGTTCTGACAGAACTGGTGAAACTGAAGGCCACCATGCTCAGGCATGCATTTTTCTATTGGATTGAGGTCAGGGCCACTCCAATACCTCAACATTATTGTCCTTAAGCTATTTTGGCACAACTCTGGAAATATGCTTGGGGTCATTGCTTTAACTTGTCTTCAGATATGTCAACATAAGCTTCCTTCTTCATGATGCCAACTATTTTGTGAAGTGTAACAGTTCCTCCTTGAGCACCCCAACAACATGATGCTTCCACTTCTAGCTTCACATTTGGGTTTAGTGTTCTTCGGCTTGCAATCTTCCCCTTTTTTTCTCCAGACAACGATGGCCATTATGGCCAAACTGATCAATTTTTGTTTCTTTAGACCAGAGAACATTTCTCCAAAAAGTAAGATATTTTTTCCTTGTTTGCAGCTGAAAGCCATAATCTGCAGTGGATTATTTTATGCTGAGCAGGCTTATTTCAAATCGGTGTTGGTTTGTGGATATACAAACTTTTGTACCTGTTTCCTACAATGTCCTCACAAGGTCCTTTGTTGTTGTTCTTGGATTGATTTATGTCTGCTTTCTCAGCAGTATGATGGTTGGGTAATGGTGTTTATACTTGCCTAGAAATGTTTGAACAGGGAATTTCAGGCATTTGGAAAATGTTCTGAAAGATGAACCAGACTTGGAGTTCATCATTTTTTTTTCTGAGGTCTTAACAGATTTCTTTTGATTCTCCAATGATGCCAAAAAAAATAGGCACTGACAGGTGCACTGAAGGTAGGATTTATATTACATCCACTGGTACACCTTCAACTGACTTAAATGATGTTAATTAGCCTATCAGAAGCTTCTAAAGCCATAACACAACCATTTTCAGGAATGTTCCAAGCTGTTTAATGGCACAGTCAACTGAGTTTATGTAGAATTTTGATATAATGATATATATAATATAATGTCTGTAAACATTTTTTTGCGAAAAATTCCTTGTCATACGTGAATTAGATGTTCTAACAGACTCGTCAAAATTCTAGATTGTTAACGTGAGATCTGTGGCATGGTTATAATCAGTTTTAATGGGGACAACCTATGTGTATGTGAACTCCAGACTTCAACTGTATATACAGAACCAGTCAAACGTTTGGACAAAACATCGAATTCAGTTGTCTTTCCTGATTTGTATGTCTTTCTACACTGTAAAACAATACTGAAGGTGTCCCAAATATACAATTATCTTCTTTAAACAGATGATATTGAGATGTATCTGCTACTTACAGTATGTTCTGTAAAGCCTTCACAACAACTCTAATCTGAGGTGCTGCTTGTTAATTGGTGATTTCTGAGGCTGGTAACTCTAAATGAACGTCTCCTCTGCAGCAGAAGTACATTTTGGTCTTGCTTTCCTGGGAAGGTCTTCACGAGAGTCAGTTTCATCATCACCACCATTGATGGGTTTTGTACTGTAAAATCACTTGACAATACTGTTTTTGCAAGAACTATTCTAGAACAGATTACCTTCATGTCTTAAAATTACTGTAGACTATTGTTTTTGATGTAGTACATAATTCCAAGTGTTATTGCACAGTTTTTAAATCTCCAATATAGCCTAGAATGTATAGAATAAATCATTAAACCAAAAAATATTGAATTTGAAGGTGTGTCCAACCCTATATATATATATATATATATATATATATATAGTATACACACATACAGTGCATATTGAAAAGTGAAACTCTATTCCAGAGTCATTTTCTAGATTTTTGATGATTATAGCGGACAGTTCACAAAAATCCAGTATCTAAAAATATTTAATTCAGAGTTTGACTTAATTGACTCCGAGTGGCGCAGTGGTAAAGTGCTCACCTTATCATCCGGAGATCGCGAGTTCGAACCCCGGGTGATGCTGAAACCTCTCACAGCCGGAGGCCTAGAGAGAGCTGATTGGCCGAGCTCTCTCACAGGGGAGGGACAAGAGGTACTTCGGGCTCCCACATTATTGACGGCTCTACAGCCAAACAGGTGCGTCTGTGAGCTCACGCAAGCAGAGGGAGCGGATAGCGCTGACCTCCGAGTGTGTTACGCTGCTCCCAATGGTGCGTGAGCAATCAGTTCGAAAAGATGCGGTCGGTGACGTCACGTGGGTCGGAGGAAACATGTGATAGTCTGCAGCCCACCTGACTGATTGATAGTAGAGGGTTGATGTGGGAGCCCCCTAGTGACGGGGAGGAATTGGATACGACTAAATTCTGGGAGAAAATCTGGTAAAAATCCCAAAAAAAGAATAAAAAATTTAAATAAAAAAAAAGAGTTTGACTAAATTACAATTCACACAGTATAAATACCATGTATCTCTTAGTCGAGTTCAGTACATGCGTGGGGAAGACTGCTGACTTGACAGTTGTGCAGAACATGAATATCAACACCCTCCACAAGGTGGATAAGCCACAGAAGGTACTGCATTGAAGCATATTCATGGAAACTTGGCTGGAAGAAAAAAAAGTGTGGTGGGAAAGGTGCATAAGCAGGAGGAATGACGCAGCCTTAAGAAGATTGTAAAACAAAACAGATTCAAGAACTGGGGGGAGCTTCACAGGGAGTGGAGTGAGGCTGGAGTCTTTTCATAATATTCACACACATAATACTGTATAACTTCCTATTGAGGCTGGACCATGCTAGCATGACCAAAATGCGGTGTGTGTGTAACAGAACATCAGCAAGGAGAAAAGAGTTTTTTTTTTTTTAAGTCCAAGGTTTAAATATAGACAAGGAGTTATAGAAAGGGAAATGAGGAAAGATAATGCAGTAAATCTACACAGCGAGTTTCTCTGTTCCTCCATAAGTGTGTACAGTATGCAGGGTACTGTGTGAGCTGATCCGCACTTGTTTTGGTGTTGGCGCCCTGCAGGTGTGAACGATTCAACAGAAACACTCACGCTTAGCAAAGTGAATGCAGCACAAATAACAGATTAACTGTGACATAATAGCTGAAAAATTCATGTAGCTCAGATCAGATCCTGGGGAAAGACAGAAATGAGCGTTAAAGACAAGAACGTAATTAAAAAGTATGATGTTGGGATATTTTTCTTAATGTGACATCAGAGGCCATTAAGCATCATGGAATATTAAACCCAGAAATTCAGCTACACAGAACACACGGAAGGTCAAATGTTGTATGCTTGGTATTTAGTTTGAGCAAAGAGTTAAGTACTCGCTCCTACACACTTTCAACAGTGTGAGCAAAAATAACTCTCCTTTTTTTATACCTGTATGAGAACAGAGTGGTTAATAAGGCTTTTTATGGTCTCTGTTATCACTCCCTGAGGGTGTGTGTGTGTGTGTGTGTGTGTGTGTGTGTGTGTGTGTGTGTGTGTGTGTGTGTGTGTGTGAGTGAGAGAGAGA
>JAQMYG010000014.1:4993516-5019984 GCA_030014215.1 Clariallabes teugelsi | reverse complement strand
TGTTCCACTGAGACTTTCTGTTCCCCTGCGGCTGCGGAATTTTCTCTTTGTTCTCGCCAGTTCTCGAGAGACTAAACGAGATTTTATTCCGCGTGCTCTGTGTGCTCGCTCGAGGCTGAGTGAAGCACACACCGCAGCGCTCGCGCTATTTATTTCCTGAGGAGCCGCTTACGAGATTACGTCACGTAGCCTGCTGACACGCCCCCTTTCTCTTTAGCAGAATTTAAATAAATATATAAATGCATAAACTTTCAACTATGTAAAAGAATAATATACAGAATAAAATGTAATTGTTACAAAAATAATTAAACTAATTGTATATGAGTAGAATGTACACATACACTGTGCGAGAGTTAGTTATTATATTTGATTATCACTCACTCATCGTCTATACCGCTTTATCCTGTATACAGGGTTGCAGGGGACCTGGAGCCTATTCTAGGAGACTTAGTGCACAAGGCAGGGTACACCCTGTACATTGGCACAATCCATCACATGGAGCATACAAAGACACACATGTGGGAGGAAACTGGAGTACCAAGAGGAAACCCACCAAGCACATGCAAACTCCATGCACACAGACCATGACGTGGGAATCGAACCCGGATCCTGGAGGTGCAAGACGACAGGGTTAGCCACTAAGCCACTTATTTGATTATTATTAAAATTAAAATAATACTATTTAAAAACGCCATTTAGCATTTATCTAATTTTAACAAATTTCAGAAATTATCAGCTTGCATCACTGTGATTGACAGGAGAGCACTCGAATAGAACTGGGTTAGTGGTTTTATAATAATAATAGTAATAATAGTAATAATAATAATTATGTAGGATATTCCTTTTTAAAATTGTTTAATTCATTTATGCTTTCCTGAGTATTAAAAGATTGATTGTAATACTCATTTTAATTATAAATGATTCTTATCTGCAGGTCTCTCTCTATATATTTTTTTATCCTTTTGCATGATTTGTTCAAATATATAATTTGCTTATCCAGAATTAAATCATAGACCAGGGTGTCCTGGAATGTATTTATCAGGATTGAGCAACCTTAACATTTTTTAAGGTTTTGAACTCTGGATAGAGGTCATTAGCTTCTTCAGAAGCACAGAACATCTGGCTAAACTAGATGCACTTTCATTTATATGCCTTTAACAGCAATAACGTTTATACTTGTATGCATTTCAACATTGTTCTCTGATAGTTCTAACATTACTAACCCTTTAGTAATTCTGTCAAGGGTCATACTGGTCCTAAATGAGAAAAATGCTCTCCCATGATGGTGTCCTATAAATATCTCCTGCTAGTTTATTTGAAACGGAAAATAGCCTTTTAGGATAATTGTTCAAATCCTGTCTGCATCTATAATAAACAAGTCTTTCTCAACATACTGTATGGGTGCGGATGGCTCCTTTATACTCTGCGAATGTAAAACAGTGCTTGTTCTTGCTTTTTCCTGGAGCTTGCAATGGATGACAGTTTGTGTTTTGAATGAGGAGTTTGTTTGTTGTTTTTTTCCTTTCCCCCTTCTCCTAGTCTATTTCAGCAACCACAACCCAAACACCTGAATCCAGAGAGAAACAACATTAGTCAGATGATAGAAATGTCCAGATTGTGTATGTGCTGAAAAAATCTGCCACTTTTGCAAGAAACTGGAATGCATGGAATTTGTGCACCTATTGTCTGACAAAGAAATATGTTTGGAACTGTATTGTTGAAATTTTCTTCTATGCTCATGCCTGAATATATCCCGAATTCCCTGGTTCCCCCTTCGTCCCCCAGCAAGCGGAAGGAAGTATTGGCGCTGGCCTTGCGAAACCCAGCCAAACTGTCTTCTGATAATCATAACAATGGGAGCCGCTTAATTTAACTGGGGTCAAGGGCCACCTCAGCAAAGAGACATCGCACTTTTCTTGGTGCCTGACCAGAAATTACGGGAGGAAGGAATCCTGGACTAGATAGTGTATTTACGAATAGTTGTAACTATATTGGAAATTTATAATGAACAATGAGACGAAAAATTTACAACAATTATGTACTTGTGAGTTTATTTTTCCTCAACATATTTTATATTGATCATTTGGGGCTGAACAGGCTGCAACACGGTGTTTGAGAAAGATGATGGCAAACAATTGTGCTATTAATGTCTGGATTCTGATTGGTCGGAATGGCTACCATGACATTTCTGCATTGCTTGGATGAGCTTAGCACATTAATACAACAACCTCACAGACAAATGCAAAGTAACCTGGCACAATATATATTATTTGTATTTTAAAAAATATAATTGCTGCAGTAATATATATATATATATATATAATAAAACATTAAACAAGGGTTATGCTGTTATTAAAAATATATATATATATCAAATTTGGTGTAATTAAAAGCCCATTTCATCACACCACTATGGTTTCAGTTATTTTCCTATCACAGAATGTTCCCTTTCTCGCTTATTGCAGAAGAAAGCTTACCTGAGTCATTGTCTCTACATCCTATGGTCAGGTGTTTGTGTTTGACGGTAATCCAATTCTCATTATCTCATTCAATCTGGTTAAACATTCATGACTCTGTGTCCTATTTCTTCTGGTAAAGAGGAACCACTCTTGTTCAATCCAATTTAATTCAGTTTTATTTGTATAGCGTTCCAGATGTTTGTTCAGAATAGCGTTAACCTCATCATATACTCTAGAAAATAAAGGCACATTTTCACTGGGGCAGTACCTTTCAAGGGCACAGAATTGTACCTTAATATAGGTACGCGCATTTGCACCATCAAGGACATTATTTGTACCATGGGCAATCAAAATGTACCTTTTGTTTTATAAACTTGCTGGTATATTATTTTATCTTAATCAAAGCTTGTCCTTGAAGGTACCACCCCAGTGACAAGCCCTTTTGTACCTTAATGGTGTCTGATATGTTCCTTTAAGAACTATAAAAAAGTAATTTTTCCATTGAATATGACATTCAATCAATTTATTATCAGTGACTATGATCATGTATCAAATGCATACTGTATGTTTGAACACTGCCTTAGATTACAGTAAAATATTCTATGAAAATATATCTTTCAGATTTACAATAAACAAGTATTTGATCTAAATCAAACACTTCCATTACCTGAAAAACCTTTCACAAAATACAATCACACTACAATTGTACAGCATTTTAATACAATTTTCCATATTCCATGAAAGTTAAAATTGTATTGTGAACAGTTTGTGAAAAATTATATATAAAATATAACTTTTCACAAACTGTTCACAATACAATTTAAACTTTTACATTATTTTTTACCCACTTTTCACTACCATTGCATTTACCTACCATTCTCCCTCTGCCCTCTGAACCTGTCTGACTCATCCTGGTGCCCCGCTTGTGGTTGGAGATCTCGTCACATGGAGATGTGTGTCTCTTTGGGATGCGTCTGGGGACGGTTTCCCTCTACTGTGAAGACGGTTCTAGCCTCGACTGATGTTGACAGCTGTTTCTCTGAGGACTTGACTTGGCTGCAGTCGCCCGAAAGGTCAGGACTGGAATTTCCTACAAGTCTACCTGAGTCTCCAATAACTACCTGGACTCCATATTAACATCAATTAACATCAACTATTACGCTGAACTGCCTGCCACCTAACACACAGTATGAATGCAGATCAATTCCTGCTTTCTGTTATCATCCAAATGAGGATGGGTTCCCTGTTGAGTAAAGTTGTTGAGGCAACCCAGCGTTTGGGTAGTAAAAATAACCCAGCATTTTTTAGTGTGAGGGTAAAACAGTGCAACCACGAACAGTGAATGATGAAGAAAGGGTGTAAGGTTTGTAAAAGCCCACTTTTACACCCTATACACAGTCATACATCTTTGTGCCACTCTCGAAAAGCAGTTCCTGTTCAACTGAAGACAAAAGTAAACAACTGGTATACCTGGCATTTCTATGGAGTTTTTTGCTGCTTACCATACACTGCTTTACAATGCTCAGCAATGACCAGCAGGGGCAACATTCCCGTCACCCGAGGTCAGTCCTTGTGCTGGTTGTATGCAGTCACAGGTGCAGACAGATACTTATCGTGTGTCCATCCTTTTAAAAATACAAGAGATCCATCCTGTATCCAGACTCCAGTTGTGGTCCAAGTTCCCATGCAGGTGGCTGATCATTTTCACTATCACAACTGTTTATAAAAAAAAGCAAAAAAAAAAAAAACAACATGAGCATGATAACACAATAAAATAATCAAATTTATATTATCATCATTTTCATCATCAATCACTAATGACCATGCATAAAGACAACTCAAGCTTTTATACTTTTTGTCATACAACACAATGACTTATACTTTTTTAAAAATCTGAATATCACAAAATCTGTAAGCTACATAATCCAGTATTTTAGCCACCTGGAGCTAAAGTGTTTGTGCTAAATAACATTATAGATAGCAGTGTCATAAGCTAACCAATAACTAAACCAAATAGCTACTGTAAGCTAAAGCTATCCATAACGGGGTGAAATACATTAGAACATAAGGCAATATCTTAGCCACTGTGAGTTAACTTGTTTGTTCTAAGCTACATAAGGCAGTATGTTTGCATGATAAGCGGTGTTATCTACATGCTACGCTAAACTATATAAGTGACATTGAAAGACAATGTTTCAAATAAGCTGGCCAAAACAAGGAAAAAGAAAATAATATCAGTTTTATAGAGTCAGAATAAGGATTATATGAGATTTAATAACTTACCCATGGTAACAGCTTACTGGATTTTCCTCCTCTGTTCTCTGTCGGAATCTCCACTGTTGTTCCGAGGAAAAGCTAAACTCCTCCCACTGTCCAGAACATTCTGTACCCTTTATGTTAGAACAATTATATACCTTCAAGTCAGTTGAACCTTTAAAGGTAAAATTTGTATCAGAGGTTTTTTTTTTTTTTTTTTTGTACCATCAAGGGTACATTTATGGAAAGGTACAAAACGTTTCTTCAAGAAACATTATTTGTACCACTGTGTACCTTTTTTTTTCGGAGAGTATCATATCAACCCAGAACAATGTTTCTTTACACACATGCCTTGCTCTCAACTCCATGATATCTGATGGTGGCGGGGATCAGTTGAGTCACTGCGGTGGAGGATATGATGATACATGCACAAACCCCAAACAGGATAAATCAGAGATGTAATTTGATAAACGTTGCGATCACTGCAGTTTATGACCAGAACGTCCTGAGGGTTTGTGAAAGATTATTCTAAATATGTGAAATTGAGTTAGCGCGTCTCAGTTACCTTGTACATATAAATAAACACTCACACTGGGTTTTTTGTTTAAGCAAGAATTCTGCATGTAGGGGGAATCATGTCTGTACTTGCAGTCTATGACAAAAATTGATAGGCTGTGTATTAGTATGTGTGTGAGAGAGAGACTGAAACACACCACCAAATTGCAAGTTCATACTTGGATTTAACAATTGCATCACTTCAAAATTACATCAAAATTTTTCAAATCGTTCAGTGTTAGTCATAAAGACTTTTCCATATCTGCAATGTTAAAGATATCCCTTTACCTATGACACTGGAGACTCCTTCCATGAATCCTAAATTAACATTGATTTATTCAGTTATAATGTTGCTATAAAAATGTATTACAAGGAGTACATTTAATCCTGTTGCTGAATGACAGTTTGGGTCACATGGTCAGATTCTCAACAAACATTTCAGTGATTATTCAGGCAATGTCCCACCATGGCAGATGAAACATACAGTGCTTTCATCTTTTTTTTTTTGCATATTTTTTCACACATAAATGATTCAGGCCATCACGCTAATTTTAAGATTACACAAAGATAACCCAAGTAAATACAAAATGCAGTTTTTAAGAAGCTGTCTTAACCTGCCTGGGCCTACTGTATGTGAAAAAGTAATTTCCCTTTGAGTTGAATTTCACTTTCCACACCCAGGGTTGATTACTGCCAGACTTATTGAATCAAGAAATCATTTACTGTAAATAGAATGTGTCTGACGAAGTGAATTACGCTCAAATATCTTCAAAAGCAACACAATCTAAAGAAATTCAAGAACAGATGAGAAACAAAGTAAGTTACGTATCAATCTGAAAAGGGTAATAAAGCAATTTCTAAGACTTTGGGACTCCAGCAAACCATGGAAGAGCCATTATCTACAAATGGAAAAAACTTGGTGAACCTTCCCAGAAACCTTCCCAGGAGTGGCCGGCCAACCAAAATTACTCCAAGAGCACTGGGATGTCTCATCCAGGAGCTCGATCCAAGAACCCAGAACAAAATCTAAAGAACCGCAGGCCTCACTTGCCTCAGTCAGTGCTTATGATTTAAAAATAAGAAAGACACTGAGCAAAATGGCATCCATGGTAGAGTTCCAAGGCGAAAGCCACTCCTGGCCAAAAAGGTCTATCTTACACTCACTCACTCACCAACCTCTGTGTATACAAGGTCGCAGGGGGGCCTGTAGCCTATCCCAGGAGACTAAGGGCAAGAGGTTGGATACACCCTGGAGAGAGTGCCAATCCATCTCAGGGCACACAAATAAACACTTATTCATGAACTACAGGCAATTTGGGAATGCAAATAGCCCAATGAGGGAGGAAACGGGAGTACTGAAAAAGATCCACCAAACATGGGGAGAACATGCAAACTCCTACCACACAGATCTAAAGCGGGATTTGAACCCATACCCTGGAGGTGCAGTGCGACAGTGCTAACCACCATGCAACCATGCTGCCTTCTCATCTAACGGTTAACAAAAAATATTGTAATTATCCCCAAGACTTTTGGTCAAATATTCTGTGGACTGATGAGACAAAAGTTTAACTCTTTAAAAAGTGTGTTTCCCATTACATCTATTGTAATGACAAATATTGTAAAGACAATATTTCATAAAAAGAACATCATACCAAAAGTCAAACATTGTGTGGTGGTGTTTGGCTGCTTGAAGCTTCAGGACCTGGATGACTTGTCATAATAGATGGAATCTTGAATCCTGCTCTCTACCAGACGATCCTGCAGGAGAATGTCTGGCCTTCAGTTTGTGACATCTAGCTCAAGAGTTATGCAGGAGGACAATGATCCAAAATCAAAACCAAGATAAAGGTTTTGGAGTGACCAAATCAAAGTCCGGACTTACGGTAAATCTGGACTTGAGATCCTTAAACAGGCTATTCATGCTCAAAATGTGGCTGAATTAAAACAGTTCTGCAAAGAAAACTAGGCCAAAATTCCACTACAGTGATGTGAAAAACTTATTGCCAGTTATCGCAAATGGTTGATTGTAGTTATTGCTGCCAAGGGTGGCACAAGTTATAAGGTTTAGGGGTTTATACAGATTTTTTTCCCTTAATAAATGAAATTGTAATTTAAAAACTGCATTTTGCATTTACTCAGGTTATCTTATAATATAAAAATTTGTTTAGTGATCTGAATCATTTAAGTGCAACTAAGATGGCTGCTGGCGTGATGTCATTTTTGCCATAAAGTCACCATAGACAAAGGGTGTTTTTCTTTTTCTCATGAAGAAATGGAAGCAGTTTTGATGTATATGTGTCGCCCTTGAATTCAACTAGTAAATGATAATGATAAAGTTAGTCAGCATGGCATCATTGGACTTAGCACTTGTATAAAGATATCCTTACACAATGCACAAACCGATTGCGACATAAAAGAATAAAATACAACTTCAGCAACGTAATTCAAATATGACAAACCTTTCTATTTTCTGACTGCTGTGCAAGAAAAACAAGGCTTTACAAGAAAAATGTGAAAGAAATATGGTAATTGGCACCATGTGAAAGAATCCAGGCCCAAAAATAATCCCCAGTGTTAGTCACTATGTGTTTCTAAGCAGATTCAAAAACTGTTGGCTATCAAAGTTCTTGTTTTAAGGAAAGTATGAGACATACGTCCTAATTACAGCCCCGCTCCTGGAGGCATAGCTGACTCGCACAACACGAGCACAGCTCAAGCAAAGCACACACATGACTTAGGACTAGGCTCATCAAGGAATGAAAGTTGAAGTTCTTTTAGCATGAACACCTAGAACATGTTATTGTTGGCAAACGGTAATAAAAAAACTTTGTACAAACAACGTGCAATTGATTTATGCCTCACTTCCTGTTTTGCGTTGTGTGAAATATAGATTATGTGTTGTCGTGGCAACAATGGCCGACAACAAGACTGAAAAATAGTTATGAATATGGAATATGGAACTAAGAAGAGTCAGAAGGCTGGGTTAATCTACTAGGCCATCTTAACAACCAGAACTTGTTTTCTAGCTTCCTTATTTCTTGATTTCTTATATTCTTATTTCTATGGGTGTGTGCTGTGGTGTCTAGCACCAAGACGCTAGAGGTGGATCCTTTGGGTGCTGTTGGTTGTAGGGTGAGGATGCTGCGGATCAGACTTGTTTGGTTTAATGGTGTTTGCATATTGTCTTTAGTGTATGATTGGATGTACTGCAGAACTAGATGTACATATTTGCGGGCTATGATGATCTTCCTGTTTGCTGCTTGACCTGGGGGATTTTTTTAAACTGGAAGTTTCTGGTGAGGGGTGTGGTCTTTCAGGAAGCATAGCACCTCTGGGCACTGTTACCCACATGCATTCTCTATAACTGTAGCACTGTGTTTAATCAGGTTTAATGATTTGCGAAACAGTTGGTGATGTAAACGTAGGGAAATCGCCAGCGTGATGCCTCATGGTTTACCGGAGCTGCTGCACAGTTGTTTAGAAAACAAGGATTAAGGAGATTGTTGTCGGCAATGCTCTGACCAAAACAAGATGCAGTGTAAACAGGAATTACCTGCAATGTCATACTGACGTGGTGCAACGTCTGCTTTGCTTTTGATCACTGTCACATGTTGATCACAAAGATAACAAGACTAATCCTCTTTTCAGGAGGCCGCATTAGCGTCAGACAGATGGCTGGAGAGCCAACAACAACGCCATAGTAACCAAAGGCGCTGATGACTTCTGGTCATGAGTGAGTGTGTTACCCTACTGCACACACACACACACACACACACAGTGCACAGACATGCACACACTCTCATCGTGACTCGAAAGGTCAGTGTGTGCAGATTAGGTGGCTGGTGCATTACTATGCACTCACTCTGGGCACAGAGTTAAAGATAAACCAGTTTGAACCGGCTACAGAGTAAAGGCATTCTAACACACACACACACACAGTGTGACACACTCTCTTTTTCAGTCTAACTGACCTGACACACACACACACATGCTATCATGAGTATGCAGAGCGTTTCAGATTTTATAAGGCTCTTTTATGAACTTGGATGAGCTTCAAGTAAATTATATTACAATGCCATTCTCACTGAGACAGTGTCCCAGTGTTGTGGCAATAAGACGTGCGCTGAGTCAGCATAGCTTAGGGAATCACATAGCGTTACATCCCATGATTACCTTCACTTCTTCAGAGGTGCTGTTTTGTAAACACAAACCCTCCACCTGTATACTGTTACCTTTCTTACCAGGTCAGAACGATGTGTTTCTCCGGGATCCATAGCAAGCACAAGAGCTGATGAGAGCTGGCACAGAAGAGAGCTGCTCTCTGTTCCTGGACATTTATGTTTTTTATAGTGTAGCTTATGAAAACTAGCTCACAACTAGCACACTTTTCCTGAGTACGGGTTTTTAGATATATTTATTCTATGTATTGTATTTTATTCTTGCTTATTTCTATTTTTATCTGATTTAAATTTTTATTTCTGATGTGTACAGCACATTGGTCAACCTTGAGTTGTTTTTGAATGTGCTTTATAAATAAAAGAAGTGAAGTGAAGTGACAAAATTTCCACCACCCTAGCTACTGTAACTTTCGGAAAGTTGTGCATTTAGCAAGGATTCCAAGCAAGTAAACAAGGAAACAAAGAAAGGAGAGGACTATCAGGTTTACCCAGTCAACCGTTTTCCCACTTGTTTTTGATTGCATGTTTTGCACATGTTATTTTTAACTGATACAGAAACAGATTACATCTTTAACATGCTGACATTTATTTGAATTCTGTTCTAAGTATAAAGAATGTACGTATATGGTATCAGTTCATTGAGGTTTTTGGGCATGTGCTTATGCACAGTTCTCTTAAAGTCCCACCACAGCATTGAAATTGGGTTGAGGTCTGGACGTTGACTAGGCCATTTCAAAAACCTTGATTCTTTTCTTTTCGGCCACTCAGATGTAGATTTACTAGTGTGTTTCATGTCATTGTCCTGTTGCATGACCCATTTTTGTCCAAGTTTTAGGTTGCAAATTTGCCTCTAGAATACTCTGGTACACAGAGGAGTTCATGGTCGACCCAATGACTACAAGGTGCCCAGGTCCTGTGAGAGGTGTTTCAGCTGAAATGCTGTTTGGCACTGGGCAAAAAGACCAAACAACTCCACTTTGGTCTCATCTGTCCATTTGTCCAACTGTGCTGTCACAAACTTTAACATTAACCATGGGTCTGGGATATCTGTATGTCTGTATACTGTATATACCATACTGAGCAAATGTTTTAGGCAGGTGTGGAAAAATGGTGTGGAGGATTAAACCTGGGTGAGTAGCAGCCAAACTCTGCTACTAAGGTGAGATTGTGGAAGACTGGGGTTTCAAGATGTGCTGTTAAAGCTATTTTAAAGAAGCAAAAAAAAGAGGCACTGTTAAGCACTGTAGACGCGGTGGTCGGCCAAGGAAATGTAATACAGCAGATGAAAGAAACATCATGCTTATGTACCTTTAATGTCAGAAGATGTTAAGCAGTGCCCTTAGCAAAGAAGTGTCAGAAACCAATGGAACCCAGGTATATCCATCTACTGCCTGAATAAATCTTGCCAGAATTGGTCTTTATGGAAGAATTGCAGCCCAAAAGCCATACTGTACCTCTAAAATGGAATCAAGGCTAAGTGACTCAACTATGCATGAAAACATAGGAACTGGGGTGCAGAACAATGGCAGCAGGTGCAATAAGTCAAAATTTGAAATATTTGGCTGTAACATTAGACAGGTTGTTTCCTGAAGGGCTGGAGATTGGTATAATAATGACAACAGTAAAGCCTGGTGGAAGTTCCTGGTAAGTCTACAAATGGAATTGGATATTTGTTCAGGATTAATGGTGTCCTCAATGATGAGAAATACAGACGGATAATTGTTCATCACTCAATACCATCATGGAGATATTGGATTGGCTCCAAATTTATTCTGCAGCAGGTTAACAACCACAAACATGCAGCCAATGTCAGGAAGAACTTTCCTCAGTGTAGAAAAGAACAAGAAGTCCTAGAAGTGATGGTTTGGCCAATCCAGACCCCTGATTTTAACATCACCCTGTCTGTCTGGGATTAATTGCAGTGACAGAAGGATTTGACGCAGCATATATCCATAGAAGATTTGTGGTTTGTTCTCCAAGATGTTTGGAACAACCTACCTGGTGAGTTTCTTCAAAAACTGTGTGCAAGGGTACCTAGAAGAATTTATTTCAATTTGGGTTTTGCAGGCAACGTACTTGGTCATACCAAATATTAATTAGACTTAGAACTTCTCTTCTGTTCATTTACTTAGCATTTTGTTATTTAATAAAAAATAAACTAATAAAATGTTGTTTTTTCCCCGAAAACATTCTTACTTGACCAGAATTTTTCCACACCTACCTGAAAAAAACTTGCGTGTGTGTGTGTGTGTGCGCGTTTGTGATTCTAAAATCTTGTGTGTGTGTGTGCGCGTGTGTGTGCGCGTGTGTGTGTGTGTCATTGTATATTATACAAAGCAAGTAACATTACTGGTTTAATAAAGCTGATTGGTCAGGTTTCTATGACAGCAGCTCTGACAGAAGTGCAGCTACTAATCAAAGATTTCTAATTCATGATTTCAGTTTAATATTGTTGTTGTTGTTTCTATAGTAAGTCATTTACACTGCTAATGGGCGAGTAATGACTTTGTGTACAGTCTCAGCTAATGCCTTTAGCATGCCTGGAAGCATAGCGTGGCATGTTTTGTGGTGTGTTTTGAAAAAACCTGCTGTATAGTAGGTCAGTGTTGTCAACCTGTTATCTAAAGTGGATGATGCAGTTAATAATTAACAAAGAGGCTGTGATAAGTGTTTTTCTTTCTTAATTTTATTTTCCTTTTTTTTACGTAATATGAGTGACTGTCTTTTTGTAAGCAGATGATGAAAATGGCAGGAAGTGCTATAAAGATGACTGCTTGTCTTTTCAAATGGTTTACACCCTCGTCCCGGTGGTCACATCCCCCGATGTCTGAAAGATCTATTGTTTTAGATCCCCCCCCCCCTTCCCAGACCGTTATCCTCGATCACTTTCTACAGAGACCGAGACAAAGTTTGGAACTAGGGCAACTATTGTGTGCCGTGGCTGGAGACCAAGGTCAGGGGTGTAACTCCCTCCCAACAACCTTCAATAAAGTCAAGACACACACACACACACACACACATTATTTCATAGACTGGCCTTAGTGGTTTGTTGTGCCAATGCAAAGGGACATTGCTACACCTGATATCACTGGGCTGAAGAGTCTGGCTTTGTGCATACTGCAGCAGGTTACTGCAAGTGATCTCTTGCAGTGTAGAAAACAGTTCTGCAGGACATATTTACTTTAGGATTAAAACTCTTTCTCTCTCTGTGTTGTGTGTCTTTGTCAAAGAGAAAATGAGAAAGAGAGAGAGAACAGAAAGCAAAAGCCTGAACCTTATTAACCTTGCGACTGGTTGGAACCAGCTACAAGAGGAACTGATCTTGCAAGTCAATTAACACGCAGCAAAGGTTCTTGGAATTTCAACGGATAACAAGGAAAGAGGGTCATTATCTTTCCCTCTACGCGTATTCCGACAAATCCCTCTTCCGTAAAAGGACGTCAGCAATGATTGGACAATGTAAATGTCAACTTGTGGAATCATTTACAAATATCAACTAAGAGCAAAATCATTTTAATGAAGAGGGGTGGTCCTAGCCAACCATAGAGCAAAGGCTGGTAAGGGTACGAAAATTGGTAGGAAAAGAAATAATAACTGATACTTGCTGCAGTGACTTCCACTGTTTAAATAAGAAAAGTAGTATTTCTAAAACCTTCTGCTTATTGTACTACATGCACAGTTCATCCAGGTTTTTGAGCATTCATTGTTCACAGCTCTCTTCAGGTCTCACCACAGTTAGGTTAAGGTTTGAACTTGATGAGGCCATTCCAAAACCATGTAAAATATGAACCTATGATGTAGATTTCCTGGTGTGCTTCGGATTATTGTTCTATTGCATGACTAATTTTGACCAAGCTTTAGTTGTCGGACAGATGGCTTCACATTTGTCTCTAAAATACTCTGGTATACAGAGGAGTTTATAGTTGACTCAGTGACTGCAAGGTGCCCAGGTCCTGTGGCTACAAATCAAGCACAAATCTTCACCCCTCCACTTCAGTGCTTAAGCCTTGAAGAACTGTGAAGAACTGTAATGTAGTACAATAAGCAGAATGTTTTAGAAAGACTACTTTTCTTATTTAAACAGTGGAAGTCACTGCAGCTAGTTATTATGTCTTTTCCTACAAATTTTCCTACCCTTACCAGCTCTATGGTGAAATGCTGAAATGCTGTTTGGTTTTTCCCAAAGATGGAGCTGGGCAGGCCAAACAACTCTACTTTGGTCTCAACTGTCAATAGATAGCCATACATACATCATTATACAAGAAATCTCATGTTTTGTTCAGATGCAGTTTTGCGAACTTTAGTCATGCTTCCATGTTCTTTTTGACAGAAGAGGCTTTCTCCTGGCAACCCTTTTGAACAAACCATAATTGTTCAGTTTTCTTCTAATTGATCTGTCATGGACTTTAACATTTAATATGCCCAGTGATCCCTGTAGGATCTGAGATGTAATTCAGAAAAACTGGGTTTTTTGTATTTCACATTGCACAGTCTGACCTTGTCATGAATGTGGGGACATCCACTAATGAGAGGACAGGGAACTGTCTTGAATGCTTTCCAATTGTTAGTAATCTTTCTTACTTATCAATAGCTTCTTTTGCTTAGGTCTTTCTCTCTTGGCAGTGTGTTAACAAACACCTGACTAACAATTTTTTTAAACATTTTTACCTGAGGTTGTTTTTGCCTAATACTAAGACCCAATGATTTTTACTATTTTTTATACAAATTTACATAGAATTAAAAAAGGGGGTACTAACTTTTGAAAATTACTGTGTATATATAGGGGAAACCCTGATTTCATTGATCTCTAATCGCTCTCACCATCTCCAGTAACTCAATCAATCAACGTCATGCTACAGAGCATTGAGTTGTTCAAGAAGTTCTCTCTTTAATGGCCATGTGCTTTGAATTTAGGATGTGATTAGAGATGAGATCTGCTGCTGGCTGTTTTCCTGTTAGGGCAGGAAGATTGTCCCATATGTGCTACACCTGCATTGTTTATGCCACAATGAAGAAGCAAACCAAGGTAACAAGGAGGAACACAATTCGAAATAGTGGGGTGATTAGAAGGAGCAGTTTTCCTCAATCTCTATTTCTAATCAACACAAAGTGGTGAGGCTGTAGTTCTTTTTTCACCGACTTAAAATATGTAACCTGACAACGCATCACTGGAGGCCACAGGGGGGACTGCATGACATTCACGCCACCTGAACAAGGATGAGGAGTGGCAACATTGCCATTTTGTTTGAACACCAGCACAAAATGTTCCTGCACTTGTAGTTCTGAAATGGACAGTGTTTACTTATTGGGAAGGTTGTGTATCATGTATCATATTGCCTCTGAGATAGCATGTGTTGTGTATTAACTGCTCCCACAGTTGCAGAACTTCTGAGAATTAACTCTGATGAATCTGAAGCATTTTAACTGCTGAGAATGGAGATTAAGAGGAACAAGAAAGTGTAACTCTTTATCTACCACCAGAGGGTAGCATTGTGGACATTTAGTCAGTTTCGAAAGCAGTATGCAGTCACGTTGAGCAATACCTCAATAAAGTGTCTTATGCCGCATGTCAGCAATATGTGTGATGTTAATTAATGGCAGGCAGGTAACAGCTCTCCCTCCCCCAATGTCAGTTGCTGAGTGAAACCCAAATGCAGTTCTGGGTGTGGACAAGCGTTTAGGAACAACATAAGGGAACCTTGTTTGTTTTTTCGCCATACAGGAAAACCACAGATCCAGGATCAGTCCATGCTTTTTACATAAGGAGTATTGAAAATGTAGAACTGGCCCTGGATCAGCAGTAACAGCAGTAACTCTGTATTTCTTTACTGAAGTGTGAAGGGTGATCCTAGATCAGCAAAGCCTATTAAATATCATTTCCGTTTGTCTCTTGCACTTTAGTTTGCAAGTTTGTGCAGTCACATATTGTCCAGGTTTTCTTAAAGGCACTTGATGTATACTGTGAAGATGAAGGTAAGTGGATAAGGAAATCGATGACATTTTCAAGAATGTTGAAAACTATAATTGTAGTTTGAGCTGGTTTTTAAACAGGGACTGAACAGCAGGACTAAGCTTAATAAAGAAGAATTCTTTAAACTGAAAGCAGTTAAGCAATAGTATTTTGTCCTTGTAGAGCTGATCCAGATGTTTAGCTGAGAGATGGTAAAAGCTGGACTGCCTCACTACTCATCATTGTGAACGCACCCTTGGTGTGACCTAATGTAGACGAGAGGAATGCTTTACATTAAAATTCCATTAACTAACATTTACAAACCATGAACATCAGCAGAAATAAACCATAAATAACAAAGAAAACTGGGATTTGTCTAAACATCATATACTGTACATACGACATCTGAGTATTAACATAAACATATGAATATTTTTTTACAAACATTATTTACAACACAAATTTATGTCAGTGGTTAAGTTATCCCTGATCCAGGTTTAATACAACTGTGTAATTGTCCAGTCTTGAAATCCACAAACTCCAAACATTTAAACAGGGTCAAATTTGAGACTATTAATTGGATATTTACAGAGCGCATATCACAGCTAGTTCAATAGAGTGAGGCATGATGAATATGTAAATAATAACTTAATGAATTCTTTACCCAAATCTATGAAAAGTCAGACAGGAAGTGACAACAGAGTCCTTTCCTCACCCAATGCACATTGATGGCATCCTGCTTTTTTGCCATAACACTCAATTTGGCCAAAGCTTTATATACTGTAGGTGATTACACTGTAGTGTGTGATCTCCCTAATGATGCACAGGACTGTTAAATATTATCACACTATCATTTAAAATGGGCTTCTTGCTACACTTTACATTCATTGTACATTCACTTACATTTTAGTCTAATTTTTATTATTAATTTATCTGTTCTTTTACAAATTTCTTTATGCATTTTCCAGTTAATGGACTTGTAAGTTCAGGACTGGAATTTTCTACGGTCTGAGCCTCCAATAACAAACTTGACTCCATATTAACTTAAAGACATCAACTTCAATTGATCTTCCAGCCACCTAACACACAGTATGACTGCACAACAATTCCTGCTCTGGTTCCTCTCACATTTCTTCCTATTGCATTCTCAGTGAGTTTTTTTTTGCCACCATTGGTCTTGGCTTGCTCCTCAGGGACTATCAAATCATTTTGATTCATACATATTTTATATCATATCATTACATTTCATACTCATTTCCATTCTTTTCTTTTGATTGTGTTAAGCTGCTTTCCAACAATGACAATTGTTAAAAGCGCTATCCAAATTAAATAGAATTTATTTGAGTTGACATTTACAGAAGACTGCAAGTACACTACAGTGATGAGGCTCTTAGCTTCAGTAAAATATTTGAACATTGCAAATGTTTTAAAGAAGGCCGTACGTCCATGAATGATGATTCCGGCCGAAGTGGATCAGAGCCCACTGCAGTTTTTCCCCATGAACATTAAGGGAATGGAGCACCTGATCCTTAAAAATCGACGGATAGCGTGTTGCCAACTTGTGGAAGAGATAAATGTTTGTGGCAACTGTACACACAATTATTCACCAAAACCACTGTACATTTAAAGGAACTCGACTGGGAGTTATTGCCACATACTGTACCTCATACAGTCCTGACCTTGCTCCATCTTCATTCAAGCCATTTTTTCCATTTAAAGAGGACCCTTGAGTTCCTGGGAGGCCAGTGTTTCAGACTTAGGGCAGTTCGATCATGGCTCCAGCGAACTGAGAAAACTTTCTACCTTGATGGTATCCAAACACTAGTGAAATGCTGGGATAAGTGCATTAGTGTAATCACAGATTATATAGAGAAGTAAAGGAATTCTGCACAATCAAAAGTCCCGGTTTGACTTGAACACCCTTTGTAGCAATAAATATTTTTGTCAAGCTCAATCCAGTCTTGGTACCTCAATCCAGGTTTGGGGCCTTAAAATACTCCAAAGTTGCACAGGATGAGGATGTCAGGTGTGTGGTAAATCAGTTTAAAGGACAAATGAACTGAACTTATAATAGCTGAACAACCGGATTTTATCCTGCATTTTCAACCATGCATAAATTGTCACACCTGTCTGTGGAATCATAAAACCAAGACTATGGGGAACTGAGTTGTGATCATGCAACCATATAATCTGACCACTTTTTAACTACTGTAAAATGTACAGTATGTTAGAGAGGCTTCCTCTCATACTGTATATGCAGTGTAATGAGATATCAAATTACCACTCAGGTCTGTGTAACCGAGAACATAATTCACTCTGAATCTCTAATGACCAAGCTCTGTCTGGTTGGATGGATGCGCACTAATCGTATCGCATCACCTCCAGGTCAGTGGTTCTTAAATACAGTAAAATACTTACATACTACACAATTATATGCCTGCATTAAAATTAATACTATTTTTGAGGTCCACTTCAAATATAACAATAAGTAGGAAGGGAAACTGTTCTACAATTGAACAGTTTGTTATTTGCACACTTTTATATCTGAGTTTATATCTGTTTCTTCTGTTCATTTTCATGTCTTCATGGTCAGTGTTTGTGCACTTTGTTTATTGCCTTTTTTGTTAGGCAATAATATTAACATACACAAACACATCATCTTGGTCACCTTGTCCTTACCATGCCCTCAGAACAGACCCCATTACAGCCCCAATCCTTGTTTCACCATTAGACTTTTCCATAGTAAAGAAAAGCAGTATTTGTTTGTGTTATCTATGCCTCCATGTGCTATGGAAAGACTGGTGGTGAAATAGTTTAAAAAAAAAAAAAAAAAAAAGTGGTTAATTCTGCATGTATATATAAGTTGGGCTTAGCCCCTTACTTCTAGTGAAAGAAACTCTTAGTGTTTCAGCATACCAAGACATTTTGTACAATTTTATGCTCCCTTCGATTGTACAAGTACCAAGACAATTTGTACAATTTCATGCACCTTGTGGAAACAGTTCGGGGATGGCCTCTTCCAGTTTCAACATAACTGTGCACTATTGCACAAAGCATATTAGACCCTGTGAATCAAGAATTGGATGTTATTTAAGTTCATTTTCATGTGAAGGCAGACGAGTGAAAACTTTTGAGTGGGAGTCCATGTTTATATATGCAAATGTTAGATTATTATTATATAACATCTATATATTATATGCTTATATTTACATTTTCTATATATGAATCAACAAACATTTTGATAATCATCCAGCAAAAAAAATATTATGATCTATTGAAAAGCATTTCTGCTCTTGTGGTATTCCTGATGCTCACGTGACTGAAACATTTTTATGAAGTTTTGATCTTTGTAAGCTGATTACACTTTACTTATACACAGGCTTATATAAATGTTATGTTATTTTGTTATATATATTTATTATAATACAATGAAATTATCTTTGTCATAATCAATCACAATTTTGATAATCATTGAACTGAATAAAAAAATCTTGGTCAGTCATATTATATGAAGTTTAATATTATTATATTATACTATTATTATGTACTGACCCTAAAAATCAATAAATTTTTTTTATTATTCTTTACCAACATATTGGTATCGATGTCGTACATTGTTTTGTCTAATTCACTGAAATATATTAATTTCAGCATTCAGTGACTGTGGGGAGCTGAAAAGCCCTGCTGGCTGTAGTGGGTACTGCACTTTCAATAATCACAGGGTGATGTCCATTCTGCCTGATTTTTTGGGGGGAAAAAATCCCACAAAATCTTGTGTACTGAGCAGTGTTGAGCAACCTGTTTACTGCAGTAAAACATTTTCTCTAATATTCCAGATTAGATGTCTTGCTTGGAAAATATGAACAGACCTGACTGTACCTCATTACAGTTTTACAAATAATTTTACAAATCATTTCATAAAAGCTGTGTGTTTTGTGTAAGTCATAATTTAACTGCATATGCCTTTTAACTGTTATGTTTTACAGTAATCATGATTATAATGATTGCTAGAGGTAAACTGTAAATCAGACAGCTCTGGCTCTCAGCTGTGTTATAAAGAAGTGTAAGTTGTAATCAGTCTCTCTAGGATTTTGTGATGGCGTAATTGCAACTATTTACTCAAATTCAACTAATCCCGTTGCATTATGTGCGTCCTGCACAGCTTGTGTTCCTTGTTTCTTCTTTTTATGATGCAGACACAGATGTCTCACATCCTTATATATGAAATATATGAAATATGTGTTATTTTCCTGATATCCGATATGATTATTGGACATAGTGCCAGGATAAAGCACATATTTTGAAGGAGGAGAGAAGCAGGAAGAATAAAAGAAAGAAAGAGCGGTGACGCCAAGGGTGGCACAACTGGTTATTAGGTGGAAATCACTTTTTTCACACAGGGCCAGGTAAGTTTGGACAGATTTTTTCCTTTAATAAATCAAATAATCATTTAAAACTGCTGTTTAAATTTACCTGGGGATATCTTTGTGTAATATAAAAATTTGTTTGATGATCTCAATCATTCATTTGCAACAAAAATGTAAAAAATTTAATCATGAATGGGGCAAATACTTTTTCATGGCACTGTACACAGCATTTTATTGGTTTTCTATGTAGGCCTGTCCAAAGCTATAAATCATGCTGAACAACATGCTTTATAGCATATTTCTTATTGAATATATTAGGTGCCCTTACTATTTAGCCCCCTCCATCAGGAAGCCTGAGTGCATCGCTAATCTATGCATTATCTGAGTTCTCTTGCTTCACTGCTGAAATAAATTGAATCTAAAGAAGTGTGTGTAGGTTCAGGTGAGGACATGAATAGAGACGCTTAAGATAATTCCTGTTTGTGTCTGCTAGGGGAATATTCACATGCACACAATAATTATACTGTCCTTGTATGATATGTGTGTTTTAATCTTTACTGATTATGAGCTTTATAAAATAACAGGAATGCAATCTAAATATCTTTTATTTCCTTTTTATGTTTTAGTATAACATGTGATCTCTGGCTTTATATCTCTCTGAGGGAAAGTGCTAATGATGTGCAGCCAGTACTGTGTGGAAAGTCCCTGGAGTTCACAATAAACTGAAACACTTTTTATACTGTACGTTCAAATGATAAACAAGCTGCTTCCACTGGCTTTGTTTTAAGGGAGCTCGAAGTCCGTACTCATGCTGATGTCGTAAAGCAGTTTGTCTCTGAAGACGATCTTCATTCTGTAGCTGGGCAGTATGAGCCGGTTTAAGCAGGCCGTGGAGGTGGGCAGATGGTTCAAAACTCCTTCCTGCATGTGGTCAAGGAACCATGGGTTATGGAACACATGTACTGCACACACATACATACGTATATAAGCACAGAACAAGACACTGAAATCAGTAACAGGCAGTAACAGACAGGTGAAAATCCACTGAGACATGAAATAACAAGAGCATATCAAGAGTATAGCTATTATACCTCATGCTCATCCTTGCAAGATGCTATACTTTACTTAGACAAAAATGCTTGGGGTTATAGGCACTGCATGTAACAAAAATATATATGGATGATCTCTCTCTCTCTCTCTCTCTCTCTCTCTTTCTCTCTTGCTTTTAATGGCATTAAACAAGCATAAAAACCTTGGAATGATTGGAATAGCAAGGTCATTCCCCCTGGAACCAACTAAGAAAATGGAAGAAATATAGACAGAAATGATAAAAGGAGGCTGGTCTGAAAAATTGGCTTTAAGAGGCCAGGAAGCTGTGAGAGAATGAGACCTACAGTTGGCAGTAAAGTAAACAACCTACTGGATTCCAACCACCAAAATGAATTTAAAAAAATAAAAATAAATAAGAAAACGTGATAATGTCAGACCCAGATCACAGACACCAGCATAGCGCTGCAAATTACACACATTTTTTGTGTGGACATTTAGATCTCTCTCTCTCCTCAGTGCCCCAGTCCAGCCTTCTTTAAAAACAACATTAAATACTTCCTTTGCTGATCAGTGACTCTCCAATCTTAAGGACTTGTAACATTGCTTTTAACATTACCCTAATTGGTTTGGTTCACCAGGAAAGATTTAATCACCACAAAATTACAACAATGTTCCAAAAATGTACTGCTCTAAATAAATAAACAAACAAACAAACAAATAAATAAATAAATGTAACAGCATACAGTCAGTATTGCACAATCCTACTTTGCTCCCAACATGCTGTCAACAACAGTCAGCCAAGCAGCATGAATAAAATGAAACATTAAAAAAACATCATAAAGTTTGGGTGTTTAAAAAAGTTTTTAAAAATATATGGCACTGGGAAAATTAAGTTTGTCTTGCGTTAATATCCTGAAAGCACCCTGTCCGAGTTATTTACGTTTGTTTGTGTCTTTCTGTCTGAAGACAAGAATGTCTCATCAATAAGTTAATACATACTGTAGGGAAAGCTAACGATAAAATCTAAAAGCTAAAATCAGCATATTAATGCCATAATAGTCAGTTTCTTAATCTGATAGGATTTGGTGCTATATTTACATTAGCTGTATGGACAGTGACCTAACGCTTGGAACAAACCCTGATTCATTTTTATAATATTATTTATTTATTTAGTTTTTTTTTTTGTGTGTGTGTGAGAAAACAACCAGGGTCAGATAAAAGAACAATAGTTCATAAGCCTATTTACAATAGATATCTCCTATAGTTCATAAACTTTACTTTAATATAGTTTATAATGTTACAATAATGTTACCTCCCTGCATTGGCACAGCAATCCAATGTTCAGCTCGCGTGTATTGCTTTTATTATTACAAATTCTTTATTTGGTTGTTGTTACATTTTGTTTGAAAACAGAAAGAAAGAGAGAGAAGAGGAGAGACAGACAGAACAAGGAAAGTGAGAAAAAGAGTGTCAGATTGGATGGAGAAGTGGGTATACACGATGCTGAATGAAAAATAATTTGGTTCATGCTAGATACCTGCGTATTCCCTGCACTACACCGCTGCCTGAATGTACTGAATAGCTAAGATATTTCTTTGCCAAGTTTTCTATTATTGTGAGCGTTTCAGTTTTTTGGTCAGTGGAAGTTGTTCCAGATTGCAGCTCCACAACTTGTTTTCCAAGGTCAGAAGTTTTCCCACACTACCCCACGTCTGCCACTCCCTCTAGTGACTTCCTGTACTTGCCCACATCAAAACATTAATGCTCACCTACAAAAGCCAAAAACAGCCCAGCACCCACTTACGATTTGTCCCACCATCTTTCAGGGATCGATCTCTGTTTCTGGTACATGGTGGTGGAATAAACTTCCTCTAGATTTCTGTGTAGCCAAGTCACTGGCAATCTTTACTTGAATCTGTTTCTAAAGTCGCCACACATTGGCAGTGCCAGTAAGGGGATTAAATGTATATGGTTTATTTAGATTTTTTATGGTTTATTTAAATGTGTGAATACCATAAGTAATCATTAAAAAAATTTTGACATCCTTTTCGCCTTAGAGCAATTTCTTTTTAACTTATTTAAGCAATATTGGACCATGTACCTTGCATTTATTTGTTTTTCACTATAAAAAAAATGACAAAATATATTTTTTCTTCTTTCCAAAACTAAAGGAAAAAAAAAGAAAAAGGTCCTGGCTTGTATGTTTCCGACAATGACTATGTGACAATATTCCAGATACCATCTGGCCAGTTCAACCCATTTGATCTTAAACCTTATGGCTATAACCAAGTTTGCTGGGATGATTTAACCCAACCGGTGGCAGGTTACTCAGCAACAGACTGACCATCATTTTTTTGTCACATGCATGACACCACCCTCAGCTGCTGCGGGATCGCCAAGCCTGGTGAAAACCTTCCAAAGGTACATAACTTGATCAAACATCGTAGTCAAATAAATTATATTATATTCTCAACAGTAAGAACGGTGGTGATTCATAATATTGAGACAAAGGTGAAATTCAATCGTACTTAATGTGCATTCAATCGTACTTAATGGGCATTTTTTTAAATAATGACAACCATGATAATGAGAATAATTGTTTATTTTTTGCATTGCTATAAAATGAATAATATTTAATATGAAGCCCTTCAGTATTTATTATAAAGCCATATTCTTCAAAACCTGCTGGATCTGACTGGGCATAGAGTTAAAAAGATGTCTGCAGTGGTTTTGCTTTCTCACTCCAATCCAAGCAATGCCTGCTTGATTTCTTCTTGAAGATCATGCACAGAAGACTATCGTCCAAAGGTTTTAGCCATTTTTGTGTAGAGATGGACAGAAAGTAAAAGTCAAGCTACATATTTTTGTTCCATCGATTAATTACTAAAGCAGCTGATTCTAATTATCACAGATAGGCTCAAACTAATTCAACTAATACAACTAATAACTAAAGATAACAAATACATACAGTGCTGTGAAAATTATTAGATTTTTTTTTGCATATTTGTCAAACTTAATTGAATGAGATCAAACTGTAATTGTAACTCAAACTCAAATTGCACAAAGATAACCCTAATAAACACAAAATGCATTATGTTTACATACAGTAGCAGTTAAGTGTTAGGATTAATCAATTAAATGATAGGTCTGTTTATGTTGCTGAGATTAACCAGGGCAAAAGTGAATCTAAACCGCAAGGTTGTTTATTCCTTGTTAGGCCACATATTCTCAACAAAATTCCCATATGTTTAATGCAGTTGCAGAACAAGTCTTTCTTGAGATTCACCAGGGAATAACAAAGAAAAGGTTTATGAGGCTGTAATCGTTCTGGTGTTGAGATTACAGCAAATTATAATTTTTATTAGTTGTAGTAGTAAAGTAGTAGAGTAATTGTTACAGTTTTTACTTCCATAAAATCTGACGATCCTTGTTGTATATTGCGTTTCCTGCCTCTGTAGTCAAACAGATGCTGCCCAAGACCAGAGTCTTGCCACCTCCTCCAACACCACTGTGCTTAGTTACGATGCTGTAGAGAGGCATTTTAATGCATTTTGCGCGGTGATAAGTAATATCATTTGTTGCAGAATATTTAACGGAATTTGTTCATTGTTTTAATTGAAAAAAAAATTTTCAAATAATTTTTACGATCTTAAGTGCAGAACAAGAGAAATGTGATAGGACATGTTCAATAAATCAATTTATTATACAATTGGACAGGTGCAGGCAAGTAAAATTAAATGGAAAGTGGCTATGTTCTGTCACAAACCTTGTTGACTCTCATCAAATAAATGCTCCAGTGTGGTATATTTTGCCATGACCCAGCACAAATTTATTTTACACTTTATTTGTACTATTTTATTTGTCATACATTAATGTATGTACCATTATTTAAGTTTTAAACAGTATAACAAAGAGACAAGGCAATGTACTGAGGTTAAACCCTGTTTTTTATTTATTTATCTTAAACACAGGATCAATGGAAGACCCAATGTTTGCTAGACACAAACAGCAGGCTGATACAGAAAGAGAAAATGGATCTTTAACCTCTCTAATGAGATTTGCTTTTGCTTTACATGCGCACTGTACACACACGCATACAGACAGAAAATAAAATATGTTTTACGTGCACACACCTGGTCACAGTGTTATAGTAAACAGTACACGCATACACGGATGTTGATTATACCAGTAAGAGACGCGCACTAAGACCCGGGGAGACGATTACCCACAATTCTGCAGCACGAGAGAGAGAGAAAAACTGTTGGCTCAGTTGTGATCACATGACGCTTGGCGTCAAAACAAGAAGGGCATGCGTGATACATGATACTCGGTACTCGTAAATCAAGACTTGTTTGTTTTCCAAGTCAAAATTTATAAAAAATCTTCTTGCAAAACACTCACAAACCGCGTTACTCGCAATCCGAGGTTCCACTGTACTGATTATCCTACACAAGCTCACGGTAGGCCTGGAATTCCAGGGGACATGCATGTCTTTGGACTATGTGATAAAACATGGAGGAAACCCACAAAACACACAAACTCCACACCTGAAGGATGCTAGAGGTGTGAGGCCACAGTGCAAACCACTTTGCCACTGTACTGCCTTTAAACACAAATAAATTAGAATAATTCAAAAGATTCACCCAGATTCACCAAAAATAGACCTGGTAAGGATGTCTGGCGTATTAGTTTGCAAGGTTAGTGGTACAGCCACACTTTTAATATATTTTTTTAATATTTTAATTTTTAATTAGACTGTAGAGGATAGCTAGATTTGTTCATCATTGACCAAATGTATTTAAACAAAGAGTTATGTAATAGAATAGAATATTCAATTACTTGTCAGCACAGTGAAATTCCTTCTTCGCATATCCCAATTAGGAAACTGGTATCAGAGCGCAGGGTCAGCCAGCTTACAGCACCCTGGAGCAAATAGGGTAAAGGGCCTTGCTCAAGGGCTCAACAGTGGCAACTTCGCAATGCTGGGGCTCGAACCCCAGACCTTCCGATCAATAACCCAGTAACCCACAGCCTTAACCAACTGAGCCACCACTGCCCTAATAGAGGATAGATTCTATATCAACATGTTTAGAATGGTTCACGTTCCATATCACACTGATGAATGGCTCAAAGAAATTTTACCCCACTACTTTTAAGACCATGGGCCAATATCTGTTTGTATACTTTTGTATTACACACTATTCTGTACACATCCTCATATATCAGAGTTCCCAACTGCAATCATTGATTTTATATAGAAAACAATTGTCTGTGGAAGATGCAAGCAAAATCACGTGTCTGCTATAAACGGCTTTTGTTTTAATGTCAAATCGCTACATTGCATTTTTTGCATATTGTGCAAGAGTGCAGACATTCTAGTGAAGACATTTTAGTGAAGACATAGTACCATGGGTCAAAATAATATTAGCAAGGGAAAAACTAAAAGAAACAAGAAGAAAACGGAGACACTTTCAGTTTGGTTTTTAAAGAAGCCGGTGCCAAGAGGAATCATGAATTAAGGCTAAGTGAGGCATTTCATGTACATATATTTTCTAAATGTTTTGTTATTGTGGATGCGGTCGTATTATTCCACTAGTTTTGACGCGTAGCTTTGTTTCAGATTCGTTACTTACGACACGAAGTCCATTGAATT
>JAQMYG010000014.1:4927145-4942085 GCA_030014215.1 Clariallabes teugelsi | reverse complement strand
ATGGGCTTATTTCATATTGTTGAATATGGCCCAAATTGCTCTATAACACACCAGTCTTTTTTAACAAAAACTCTTTTAAAAATTGTTAATGTCTAGTTGCATAACATTTCTTCCAATTAGAAGCTCATGTGACTGAATGGTAGTGATAGACTTTATGCTAAATTATTTATAAGAATGATTTTTACTGCCTTACATCTTTTTTCTAGCACAAAATATCACTCCAGTGGTGGATTTATCTCAGTTCGAAACTCAATTCTTATGGATGATAAAGGGAACAATGTCGTCTGTGAATCTTTGACCCATAAGAACTCAATGTTTAAAGATAATTTTGTATCTTAGTTACTTGGATAAATGGTATGGAGGATTACATTTATACATATTTTTAGTATAAATACATTGCACTTTAGTAAATTACAATTGAATAGAGGAACGGAATATATCAATACATCATATTTCAACATCCAGCATATACGTAAGAAGTCATTAATCACTGTTTTGTGAGAAACATATTTTTATCTATATTTTAATCTAGCTTTTTGTTTAAAACACCCCCTCTGTATTACCATACATGTCAACTGGCATAGGGCTTTCTGACCTCTGGTCCCTATATATTAGATGGACTGGACATATATGAAGTAGTACGACCAATCAAACTCCATGATCTTCATAAGAGAGATTTAGAGGTAAGAGTCCAAGGGTGATTTGACCCTGGGAATCTCTCATGGGAATCCATCATTAAAATTAATTACTCTATAATGCATCTAATTATGCTGCAAAAAGAGCATAATACATTTAATCTTTTTTCCCCCCAGTCCACCAGGCCTGACACTGTGAAATATGCTATGACTCTTGATGGCAAACAAATTGAAATGCATCTGAAGAAAACCAGGTAAGCTTTCCTTTTTAAATTTCAAAAATTGGCAAAATATGTAGCCAATTTACCAAATATACAGATATGTCAAGTGTTCTTGACTCGAAAATGATATTTTTCAATCTGGTTGCAAGAGGTAATTCCCTATTAACTGAACGAAGGCATCTTAAACCTCTGGGTAATTTAGCCCCCAAACTATTTCGTTATATTGGTCACTTAGCCAAAGTTGGAAGTGTAGGTTGAAGAGTAACCATTAGCATAGACTATATCGTACCTATGCCTCCAAAATGTTCCACAGGCGCATTGTTTTGCTTTAGGTTGGACAGCAAATGGACAGTCACATCAATGTGAGGCAATAGAAAAAGCATACTGTATAGTTACACTTTGTCTTGTGGTTTGCAATGCAATGCATCTCACCACAGATTGGACATAGCCATAAGATACAGATGAAAAACTTTAAACTCAAAGTTTATTTGTTAATCTAAAATTCCAAAAATTTAAAACCCCCAAGGTTGCCAAATATTGATAGACACACCACTTCAAAATGAGTGAAAATGCACTTTTTACAAAGCCTTTGTATGTGATTGGCTTGTAATTACAATTTTACATCATGGAGTAAACAAATTATTTGTAGCTGTCCTTATGTTTGGGTTCTGCAGTGATTTTATAAATGACGACTACACTGAGACTCAGTACACGAGTGACGGGACCCCTGTTGTTACTAAACCTGGTAAGATGGTAGGTGGATGTGAACTGGTCATTTGCTTCTGCTTTAAATGGTTCAGAGATGGAGTTTTCTTTGTTCCAGAAACAATTTATCAATTTATTTCATACCAATGATGAAGACTAAGATTAAAATGACAGAAATATTTTTTTTCATAGGATCTCTGTTACTACCAAGGGAAGATCATGAATGACAGCAAATCAATGGTCAGCATGAGCACCTGTGATGGATTACGGTAAATCCGATAAGTTTTCACTGCTGCGTGAAACTTTTTATTTATTTATTTTTTTACATATATTACAGATATAGAGATTATTGCCTGCTTATTGTCTGCTTAGTATGTGCTACTCCCAAAGAAGAAGTGAGCTTAAAACATAATGTTTTCAACAAGAAGAGAGTGTGTTCATTAAATAACAGCAGGATTCTCCAGACTAACACCTTGGTAAAACCTTCAGATATGTCTTTCCCCATAGAGAAATTCACAGATTAACACTATCATGCTGCTACTCTGAATTTTCCAGTAGTTACGCCTGAGCACAAGATCATAGATGAGCACAAGGTCATAGTAGACATGAAGCTTAATATACAGTAATGCATGGTATCCCTTAATTACTGTATTCGCAAAAAATAAATTAATAAATGAGATGGTAGTATCAGTATCGCAAATGATTTTAACAGAAACCAGGTTCCATTACCCCCTTGCAAAGAAAAAAAAAGAAAAAAATAACTGATAGCTAGGTTCAAGAGACGTCTTTTTTTAGAATCACCATAACCAAACAGAAACAAAAGCAGGATCAAGAGTCATGAATAAAGGAATACCAGAGGATTGACTTGCCTTTGTTTTTTCTGTCCATGACCATATGGACAAGCTTATGCCAATAAAAACACACTGAGGACTTTTGTCAGACAATGACAGTCATCATACTGTATGTAATAGCATGGCATTAGAACATACTGAAGATCTCCAATGTTTTTTATGCACTTCAGGGGTTATTTTCAGATTGCAGAACAGAAGTTCATTATTGAGCCTCTGTCTGAAGACCCTGACGGTGACCATGCAGTGATAAAGTATGAAAATGTGGCTGATACTCCTACTGTATGTGGAGTCACTAACACTACCTGGCATGACATTCCTGAGGGCTTCCCTGGCATTTCTCCAAAAAAACCTAACGCTCGCATGTCAGTAAGTGATTTTTATTGCTTTTATATTTAAAATGAGTTGCTGCAACAACAAAAAAAAAGGGATCAGAAAGTGAGTAACTGAACCATATCTAATTGACCCTAGACATAGAAGTATTCATGTGCTCTTAGCTGTAGTACATGGGCTGTACCAAAATTGCACTAGTGGGCATAAAATAGATATGTAGGTATTTAGATTTTCTCTTTTCCTTTTTCTTAGGGGCAAACAATGTTCCTACAAAATAAGTACAACGAAGTCATCCTTGTAGTGGACAACAGAATGGTATGTAATCAGCACACTGCAAAAGAGATATTTTAATATGTGAAAATATCTTAAATCTACCAAATATATCTACAGTACCTAATTTTTTATCTTAAAATTAAAACAAAGCAAATGTAAGATCATTAAGCCCATTTGTAGACACTTTTTGCCGTTCAAGTTTTGAAGTGTAAATTTAAAGAACTTATTTTAATCAATAATTGCTTAATTATTTTACAGTATTTTACTAGTAACTAGTAACAAAATGTTGTCTTAAAATTGGCTTAATAACTGTATGTTTGGTTTGTTGTAATTTTCTATTAAAAATTATAGATTAATTTGACTAGATTGAAGATATTTTCATTTGCAATGATTTTATTTTTTGATAGACAGACACACAAATGTGATTTATTAGGGACAATTCATGACCTGGGTCTGCATTGCTCTGCAACTGGAGTGAGATAGTTGGATTTAATGCTGATAAGACTTCACAAGGTGTCCTAAACAAGGACCAAACCCAGCTCTGATAAAGTCCTAGCTTGACTTACTTCATCTGAAAGCATGTCATTTAAAAGTTAAAATTAATGAAACTACAAGTGAACCTACTATAAAAGATACATACAATGCTTTGAAAAAGCATTTGCACTTTCCTGATTTATTTAATAAAAAATTAAATTTAGGTATTTGGCTGACGTTCTTATCCAGAGTGAATTATAAAAGTGCTTTGGAGTTTCTGTCATTGGATAGATGCTTATACTGGGTTAGTAACTAAGTGCCATAAGTCAAACATAGTTGGGAAGGTTTTTGTTTGTTTGTTTTTCGTATAATATCTATTTATGATAAAAATAAAAGATATTAATAAGGCAATGTACCTTAATATAATATATCGTATATAATACACCTTATATACTAATATACCAATATACAGTACCTAATAAGGCAATATTACACCAGAGTGTAAAATACTGTTTCCAAAATAGTATTTAACGCTATGCATTGTTTCATATTCAAAAGGGTTTGATATTTTTAAGGGTTTTACTTTGCCATTCTCATGAGTAACTACATGTTTGGAGTGATGTTTTAAATTAAACGGGTATCAATTTGTTTTTTATACAGTACAAATAAGTTAACTGATGAGCATTAGCAACTCTGAAACCGAACTAACATTTTATATCCCTTAACAAGTACTGAAGTGCAACTAATCTTTAACTGTTAAACACTTTGGGTTTTTCTCAAACTTTTGCTAGGTGCTCACGTGGCCGTGTGTGCTGGGGTGGAGCTGGTCAGGGCAAAAAGTGGGGGAAAAATGGATAGCTCTTGTACAGTGCGGTAACATAAAACCTAACGTTAGCTAAGTTCACCTCAGTAATGCCAGGGTGCCTCAGTATAATGATAAATAAACACACTGGCCTTACGTACGAATATAATGTTAGCTGTCTAAAATACCTGTAAACTAACTGAACCATATATATTTTTTTTTAATTAAAATAAAAAACATACCCAGAATAAAGAGTCCACAAAACAGTAATCTTCACCTCTTTAGTGCAGTTTGATGGCGCCAGTTGATGGAGGATTTTTGAGCATGAATGATCTGTTTAAGGTCTTATCATCTCAATCTCTTCTCAGGCCGTATCATCTCAATCTGGTTTAAGTCTGCACTTTGACTAGGCCACTCCAAAACCTTACTTTTGTTTATTGAGAAGTGGACTTTGTCCTGTAATTGTTCTGCTGCACAACCCAAGTGCGCTTGAGCATCAGGTCATGAACTAATGGTTGGACATTCTTCAATATCATTTTCTGGTAGAGCACACAGTTTATTGTTCTGTCAGTTATGGCAAGTCATCCATGTTCTGAACCTGCAAAGCCCCAGACCATCACACTACCACCACCATGTTTAAAGTATGATGTTCTTTTTATTAAATGCTGTGTTGCTTTAATGCCAAATGTAACAGGAGTCTCATCAGACCACAGAATATTTACCCAAAAGTCTTGGGGATTATTAAGATGTTTGGGTTTTTTTGGGCTAGTGTGAGTTGAGTCTCTGTGTTCTTTTTCTCAGCAGTGGTTTGGCTCTTGGAACTCTCCCATGTGTGCCATTTTAGCCACCTATTTTTGCCACCTAGCCATTCATGAACAATGACCTTAACTGAGGCAAGATAATGCCTCTCACTGTGGATTGCTGAAGTCCCAAAGCCTTAGAAATGGCTTTGTAACTCTTACCATACTGATATTACTTCGTTTCTCGTCTGTTCTTGAATTTCTTTAGATCATGTTGCTTTTTGAGATTTTTTTGCGTGTTTCACTTTGTCAAACAGGTTCTAAGTGGTTTTCTGATTCAACACACTTGGCAGCAATCAGGCCTGGGTGTAGCAAATGAAATTTAACTCAGCTTTCCAGAGAATTTAGTTAATCACAGTTCATTCATGATTTAGTAATGGGGAAATTACTTTTTCACATAAGGTTAGGTAGGGTTGGGCTGTTTTTTTTTTCTTAATAAATGAAATAATTTAAAACCTGCATTTTGTATTTACTCATGTTATTTTGTGTAATATTAAATTTTGATTGATGATCTGAAGGGGCAAATACTTTTTCACAACACTGTAGTGAAATGTTGTAAATTTGTAACTTTGCCAATGTGGGTCTCTTATTAACCATATGCTTGATTTGCTCTTACACAGTATGTGAAGATGGACAAGAATGCCACCAAAGTGAGACAGAGGATCTTTGATATTCTCAATTTTGTTAATGCTGTAAGTATCAGACCTCATATATACTGTAAGTAAATATGATAAAATGCTGATGTGTGTGTTAAGGTTGCAGCTTCGAAGATCTTATTCCAAGAGTACAGTATACAGTAACATTTCAGTCTAAGTGTGATTGATATTGTTTGCAACACTTGTTTCTAGCCGTATGGAATATGCAACTTCCATTTAACTGTTTACTTTTTTTGCCAGGTGTATAAACCATTGCACACTTTTGTTGCTCTGATTGCTTTGGAAATCTGGAGCGATGCTGATAAGATTGTGGTGTCTACGGCTTCTGGTGCCACATTGAATGCATTTACTAAGTGGAGAAATGACGATCTGATAAAGAGGAAGAAACATGACAACGCTCACCTGATCACGTTAGTGTGAAAATGACTGATTAAACACTTTTTTTTTATTTTGAAGAGAGAGAAAACTACGCAAATTATGTTGAATTTGAAAAAGAAACAAAGTACCACATGATTTCTGTCAATATTTCAGTGAAATCGACTTTGATGGGGCGACAGTGGGCCTGGCTTACGTTGGCACCTTGTGCACAGAGTCGTCTACGGGAATCATCCAGGTAACAAAAAGGAGGAGAATAACTTGGATAAACATGGATAATTGGATGCACCCGGCCCATGTTCAGTGTCCATGTGCTTTATCATGTCTCTTAGAATCATAATCCACGTGTCATAGCTATAGGTGCCACCCTGGCGCATGAGATGGGACATAACCTGGGCATGAGCCATGACAACAGCTCGTGTGCATGTGCTGAAGCCAGCTGCATCATGACTGCAGTACTGAGGTACAAAAAACGAAACTGTGTGTATTAATATTACTGTAATGCAAAAGGTTGTTTAGTAGCATTGAAATCCTACTTTAGACTTTAGACAGGCTTTTCAGACAGTTATTATATTGTTATACAACTATATTTTTTATATCCTTTTAGCCATCACAGTCTGTCTCTTGTTAAAGTTGCTCAAATCCTTAGGCTTGCTAATTTTTTCCTGCTTCAGGAAACAACACATCAACTTCAGGGAAAAAAAGTTTGTTCTGCCTAATATATCCCACCCACTTCCTGGTGCCACTGTAATGAGATGTGATGAGTGTAACTGTAGCTACAGTGACAATGGACAAATTGGGTGTGGTTATGGGTCTGGGTAACTCCAAAATTGTATCTATTGTGGAATGTTATAAGTCTGCAATGATCAGGACATTCCATAAGTTATAAGGAACAAAAACCCATGAACCAGAAACATGTCATGGGTGGCCTTATCGATGTTTTGGTGAGTGAAGTCTGGCCTGTGTAGTCCGATCCAATAAAACAGATACCATAACTTAAATTGCTGAAGAGGTAAATACTCAGTCGCATAAAAAGTTGCCAGTACACACAGTGCATCACTGTTTTGGTGGCAAATGGAGGACCTACTAAATATTAAGCAGGGGGTTATAATGTTATACGTGATCAGTGTAATTGAAGTAATTGCATCACAAATAATTTCCTGTGCTTGTTTTTTGTTTGCTTGTTTGTTTGTAGCTACAATATCCCTCACCTCTTCACCAAATGCAGCCTAATTAATTATGAGCAGTTCCTGAACTCACGCAACCCCGACTGCCTCCTCAACAAACCGCAAGCCAAGGACCTGGTTCAGTCTGCAGTGTGCGGCAATGGATTCCAAGAGATTGGGGAAGAATGTGACTGTGGAAATGTGATGGTAACACTAAACTTGTACATTATTTTTAAAGGTCACATACTGTAGAGGACTGCTCTAATGTCCTAATAAAGACAGTAAGAAAAACAGATCAGTTAACCTTACAGTATGTTGGAATAGGTATTGTGTGATCATTGTGTGTGTGTGTGTGTGTGTGTGTGTGTGTGTGTGTGTGTGTGTGTGTGTGTGTGTGTGTGTAGGACTGCACCAACCCATGCTGCGATGCCAGCACATGCAAACTCACAAAAGGTTCAGCGTGTGCAGATGGAGAGTGTTGTCAGAACTGTAAGGTAAGAACTTAATATAAATAGAATAATTTAATAAAATGACTTCAATGATGTGCAGAATAGGAGGAACCCAATACCAGTAATGTGCTTTATGATTTTTTTTATAAGATAGTTAGTTCCAACTAACTGTGGAGCTACTCCACAAATGTAATCATAAGTTACATTAACTGTCTGTCAAAGCAGTCTGCAGTACTGGTCATTTTCCCGTCCAGTTAAACTCCAATTTTTTGTTTTTCTTTGGGGGGTCAGATCGCTGATCGCACCCGAATGTGCCGTGAGAAGCATGATGAGTGTGACCTGCCTGAATATTGCACGGGAAATTCCTCCTTGTGCCCTGAAGATGTCTTTTCAGTGAACGGGCTGCCATGCAAGAACAACACTGGCTACTGTTACAACGGCCAGTGCCCAAGACGGGATGACCAGTGTATCAGAATGTGGGGTTCAGGTACATAGTCGTAACCAGTTACTAAACTATTTATAAGGTTACTAAATTTAAACAATTTCATAGCATTATTAAGAAATTATACTGATTTGTGTTGTTAAGGAAGTACTTTTGTATTTCAACAGGTGCGGTGGTAGGGGTTGATTTCTGCTATTCCCAGAACAAACGGGGTGTATATTATGCTTATTGTACACGACCAACCGATGACCAGTTTATAGGATGCCAAGAACAGTGAGTTCAGAAGCAATGCATTAAGACATTTTCGCACCTTCAGAGAAACCTGCTGCTATTTTAATTGCAAGTCGTGATTCTTTGCTTGCATAGTTAATTCTGCAATGGAAGGGACAAAACTTATGTATTATTCCTAAAACACTTCATTCGATCTCTTAGGGATATAATGTGTGGGAAGCTTTTCTGCGACAAAGGCCGGGACACACCAATCTATGGCCGCTCAGTCACGTTCAACAAGTGCAAAGCCACTTTCTACAGTGACAGAACCCAAGATTTCGGTCAAGTAAACACAGGAACCAAATGTGGTGATAAGAAGGTAAGAACTTGTCCATTAAATTGATGACCAAATATTACAAGTAAATCTAAATTTTTCAGAGAAATCTGTTTCATACTTGGTTTTCCAGGTTTGTAATATGAACCAGTGTGTGAGTTTAGATGTTGCCTACAGTGCAGCCAACTGCTCAGCAAACTGCAATGGGAATAGGGTAAGTTTTCAGCATGACATGTATGTGATATGGGCCATATTCAGAGTCTATGAGGTCAAAAGATGTGTCAGCATTTATGCTGAAATAGTTGCTTGTATTTAGAATTGTTTATGTATTACTATTATAGTCACATCCATGTAATCAATGGCTGGGAGGTTGATTGAGATTGAGATCTGGTTTCTCAATAAAATATTAGATTGTGCAACTTTTTTTGTTTTGCCTAGGCAGCATACATCTTAATGAGGGAGCAGTGCTTGTGCAACTCTTGTGTACACCATGTGTAGCATTTGATGTCTTAGATATGCCTAATGTCAGAATACTGATGTCCATAATTTTGGTATGAAAATGTTGCTATTGCAACTTTCAATACGCCACATAATATACCAGCATGCTTATTGTGCATTGATAGACTTCTAGGGGTTCCTAAGGAGAACCATTAAAACAATAAAGTGGACATTTGTTACCATGAAAAAACAATGATCTGAGTTTAATTGTGTCTCTTGCAGGTGTGTAATAATAAGCTGGAGTGCACTTGCGCACCTGGCTGGCTCCCACCTGACTGTGTGAAACCAGTCAGTAGATCTCAGCGTACAGACACTACAAGTAGCTGTTTTATTTTTTTACTCATCTATGCATTTTCCTACATCCAATCCTAGTCCCAGATATATGTAAAGTTTCTAGTTCTAGATATCATTTTGTAATAGTAGTTTGAAGTCTTAAATACATTTCTTATTTAAGTTTCAACTCTCTGCACACACAGAACATTTCCTTGTTTCAGACAACATTTCAAAGGGTGTGTTAAAGTCAAAATTGTTAGAATTGTAATGCACTCAAAATGTGAAACTTTTATGTAAACTTATCGATCAAGTTGTATGGTCTGTAATAACGTCTATATGCAAACAAAATAAGCTCAGGTGACAACAATCAAAAAGTATTCTGTAAGAATTTTTAAAAACTTCTTCAGCAGAGTCGGACTGGTTACTACTTGGATGGGAGACAGCTTGTTCATACCGGGTGCTGTAAGCTTTTGTGGGGTAATTGTGGCTCAATGCCTAGAGTTACTGATTCAAGGCTCGGAGGGTCAGACTCCAGCATTGCCAGGTGGCCACTGTTGGGCTCTTGAGTGAGGCCTTTAACCCAATTTGCTCCAGGGGCGTTGTGTCATAACATCTTACCCCAGCTTCCTTACCAGATGGAGTAAGCGAAGAATAAAGTGTGATAGAATTTATTGTGCTGTAATGCATATGTGACTAATAAAAGCTTATTCTTCCTTGCAACATTGCTTCATTTATTAATATTTAAGGGCATTTATTTATGCACAGCTCTCAAGGTAAGGACTTTGAACTAACCATTATAACACGTTGATGTCAGAAAGCATGGACTGTAGGACACCTAGATTTTGGTGGCAATGGCTGTGGGGATTTGTTTTCATTCAGGTACAAGTACTGTACCATTAGTGAGGACAGGCACTGATGTTGGCTAAAAAGTCCTGAGGTTCCAGTCGGTATTCCTGTTCATCACAAAGGTCATCACTAGGCTTGAGGTCAGGGCTCCTTGCATGAAACTCATGTACTTTTATTTCCATCTTGGCAAACCATGTCTTAACCTAATTTTGAGTTAGACACTCATATGGATTTGATGGTGTCCATATACAGTATTTTGGCTGTTACTTAATATAACAGTGATCCCAACATCAAGCTCACATGTACAGTACAGTAGTTCCACATTCCAGACCTTATACAAAAAAATTCCTCATCCCAGATTAAGAATCAAGGAGGAATCACTGACATAAGTTTATTAAAGGTAAATATAAATAAGAAACAAAAAAGGATCTTGGAAGCGGAAAGCGAAGAAAATGAATTGAAAGCAAACAGACCAGAAAACTCTAGAATATACACTTGCTTAGTAGGCAAGCATTTTTATTTTAACGTGGGCAACTACAGGGAGCCAGTTCAGGAAGCAGAGAAGTGGTGTGGTGTGGTGTGGTGTGGTGTGGTGTGGTGTGGTGTGGTGTGGTGTGGTGTGGGAGAACTTGGGAAGATTGAAAATGAGACATACAGCTGCAGAGGACGAATGGTGGACAGAGGCAGATGTGCCAGAAGTGAGTTGCAGTAGACCATTCTTGAAATAACAAGAGACTAAGTAACCTGTGTAGAAAGAAATGGGCGAATTCTTCTGATTTTGTAAAGAAGGAATCGACACGAGAGAGTAATGTTGGCAATGTGTAGGGAAAGTGACAGTTGATTGTCCAGAGTTACCCCAAGGTTGCAGGCAGTGACTGAAGGAGTGATCTGATTGTTGTCCAGAGAGATCTCAATTGACAAGGAAATTAATCACCTGGGATGAACAGCTTTATACGCAAGGCCCCAGCATTATGGGTGACCTCAGACACCTATCACACAAACTTCTCACCCAATGGACTCTTTAAAAGGTACCATTTGGGTCCATATGGTCAAACTGCATAGCACTTTCTTTCCACATGCCATCAGACTTCTCAATATCAAGCCACTGGACGCTAACATGTTTACACTTACTACATTTAGAATTATGTTGCAACATTTATTTTCCTTTTTGCACTTTATTCACCCTAGAACATGTGTGCTGGTCATGCTGTACTGATCTTTGCTGTGTCTATTGTTTTTGTGTTTTTTAAATAATTGTACTGTCTTGTGTTATATTTTAAGTGTTGTAGTCCTTAGTTGTTTTCTGTAGCGCTAAAGTCCTTTGTCAACATTGTTTTGTTCAACTATGTACTGCTCCAACTGTATATACAGATGACATGCCAAAAAAGTCACTTGAATTAACTGGAAAATGAAGGCAAACCAGAAGAGACAGTATGTTGGTCTGGGCAAAGTTCTCATGGTAAACATTGGGTTGTGGCATTCAGACAAATGTTACTTTTAAATGTACCACCTATCCAAACATTGCTGCAGACCAGGTAAACCAGGTAAATATGGTAATATTCATATTCCCTAATGTCAGTGACCAATTTCAGGAGAATAATGTGCCTTGACACATACTATTCAGGACAAGAGTTCAAGTTTGGATCCCCAGATCATGTGGGATGTGCTGGACAAACAAGTCAAATCCATGAAGCAGATTATGGGGCTGAAAGAATCTCCTGCTAATGTCTTGATACCAGCTACCATAGCATACCTTCAGAGATATAGTGAAGTCTAGTGGAGTCCATGCCTGATATATACCCAATAATTCCTATAGTATATAGTGTACTTCCTTTATTTCTAAATATCCATCCAAAGTTATTCATACAGTACGTAGCAGCGGCACTGTGGCTTAGGGGTTAGTTTGGTTCGTGACAGTGTTGTATTATTTTATTATGTATTTTTTTATGCAAATGAGCACAAGTTCAAATGTAGCCACCTTTGCATGAGTACATTGGAAATGTTTATTTGTTCTTAGATTTCTTGCAGTGTAAGATTACAGTTTAGAGCCAGGAGCAAGTTTCTGCTTCTTTGTTCTCAGGTTTTCTACAGTATCAAATGACATTTTAGGGACAGAGACACACACACATACACACACTTACACCCGCATCTAAAACCAATACATTTACTTATGCAAGTTTCAAGTTGCACAAAAAATTTTTTAATTAATAATTGTTAAATATATTAGTTATTATAATATATAAAGTAATTCAGTTATGTTTAAATATTCGACATGATAGAAATTATAATTTACATCTCTTAAACATTCGAAAGATGATCCTGGATTGCCTTCTGTATTATACAGTAACTATTCATTGGTTTTCATGTGACACATTTATTGTGTAAAATCCTGAATGAAATGTTGGTGTCAGATTTCAAACTGATTCTCTCATTCTTTGAGATTTCAGGTTTAAACCATATTTGTGTGTTTTATAATTAATTGTTCTGTGACTAGGATTTTTTAAAATTGTGTTATTTGACTGTTCTGTTGCATACTTATTAAATGATTGTGTGGGTATTGGTGTCGTAACGCAGATTTGTTTTTGTCCCAATACCAGTTTGTGCTATCGTATATATTTTAAAAATCTTTTTCAGTAGGTGACCACAGAGATTTAATTAAACCACACATCATGTCCACATTGTGTCTATATCATATCAAGTTCTTGGATCTTGAACCTCCTACAATGTCCCAACTTCAACAAACCAAGACACTCAAAGCCAACCTACAACCAAAAAATATCCCAATTCCTAACAAATCACACAAAAGCAAATCAAAGTCAGTGAAACAAACTCAAGCCAAACCAACCCAACTAAACAAACCTAAACCAACCAATACAATTAAACAAACCCAATGAAACCAAACAAGAAACCGCAAGCCAACCAACCCACACCACAAAGCCCAACAAGCCAAACCAATCAAAAATCCAATCATACAAATTTATTTAATTCTGTTCTTCCATGAGTAGTATATGTTAAAAATTTAAGGCCATTTTTTTAATAACCATTTTTAATAGCCATTATGGCTATTATGGGCTTCAAGGAACACTGGTTTTACTGTATTATTTCAGAAAACTAAAAACACTAGACATCTTGCTGAGGATTCAGTGGGTCAGACTGCAGATCTGACACTAGAGGGCAGCAAACTATGTTACATTTTTCAGCTAATTTCCCAACCTGGTTGAACTGGTTGATCTTTGGCATACAGAACGTATGTGTACACTTAATAATGTTTGTGTCAACACAAGGTATAAAGAATACTGTATGTGTTTATAGTAACAAGTCATAAAGATGATATCATCTGAATCTACAAGTGATGGGAAAAACTGCAATGCTTTTTCAATCTCCATCTTTTCAGATGCACTGACTTTTGGTGCTCTAATGTTAATATAAATAGAAGAGAATATAAATGTAATTTCTGGAGAGCAGAATAATGCTGAACAAATATATATACTGTATATATATACAGTATATAAATAAAAAATCCCGCAAAAACTGAATGGGGTGAAAATTTTTGAAAGGGGGGAAAATGTTTGCATGTGGAAGGAAACTGGAGTACCTGGAGGGAACCAACCAAGCATGGGGAGAACATGCAAACTCCTGAAGCAGGAATCCAACCCTTGACCAGCTACCATTGTGTTAAAATGTTTTGTGTTCTAAGGGGTCTCATTTTTTGCTTTGGTCCATTAACCCTAAGAGACTTGGACCAATATCATGCTGAAAGGTGAATCTTTACCTCAGTCTGACATTGTGTGCTCTCTGGAGTGGAACATCTCCATATTTCACTGTATTCATTCTTTCTCCAATTGTGTCCAATTTTCCTGTTTAGAAATATCCTGAGAGTGATGCTGGCACCACCATGCTTTATTTTAGACTGGTAAATCATAACAGACTTTACAATAACGGAAGTCAATGTACTCCTTTAGCTTTTGAAGAAAAAAGGGTTGTGTAACTATTTGTGAAATTCTTTCTATAGAAAGTGTTTCTATTTAATGCGGAACTATTTAGGAAACATTTCTAAGTGCAAACATTTAGTAGGTCCCCAAATAAGGCATTGCACATCCAACATGGTTAGAGAAGAAAATGTTCACACATTGTATGTGGAGGAAGCAGGAATTGTGGCTTTACTGAGGAGGATTTGTAACAACACCGTCATAGACATGAGTCATAAATGGACCACAACATATCACGCTGAAACTGAGAAACTTCCGTAAAGAGGTAAAACTGGCTGACAGTACATAAATTCAGCGATGTGATCCGAGTGACACAAGACTGAACTTAAAGCAAATTTTAAACCTGTTTAGGCACTGAACTTGTTCAGTGAATGTTAATAAGTTAATAAGAATGTTAATAAGAATTTTTAATAGTTAATTTCAATATGGGCTAGGTTTACACATGACTGGCCACCAGCTAGAACCAATATTAATATTTTAAAATACTCAATTTAATTCAATTTTATTTATACAGTGGTGTTCAAAATAATAGCAACAAATGCATTGGACACCCTGCACATTCTATTCTGAATCACAACATGAAGAAAAATGTGCTAAATGTATTATTAGTT
>JAQMYG010000014.1:4870265-4880414 GCA_030014215.1 Clariallabes teugelsi | reverse complement strand
GATGAGGATGGGTTCCCTGTTGAGTCCGGTTCCTCTCAAGGTTTCTTCCTATTACCATCTCAGGGAGTTTTTCCTTGGCACCGTCACTCTCGGCTTGCTGATCAGGGACAATCTGATCATTCTGATTCATACATTTCATACTCCTTTCCATTAATTTTATTTTGATTCTGTAAAGCTCTATACAAATAAAATTTAAATGAATTGAAATAAACCTCTGATTCTGCATTATGATTGGTTACAGAAATGCAGTCTCGTCTATGATTGGTTAGATGCTTTACTATGTATGAGAAATGAACCAATCAGTGCTCCCTCCTCAGCCAGTTGATGAAATTCAGAAGTACAGACAGGTGGGGGAGAGTTCTCACTGAGGTTATTGATCAGGACTTGTGGAACAAGAATAATATATTTACTCCAATAATAGAGGATCTATCTGATCAGGTTTTTATATGGCTAACATTAACCTATTAAACAGATTATCAAAGGTTTACATGCCACCCCTCTTATTCTCATAGGGCAGAATCAGGTCAGGCTGTTCTGATCGCTTATAGTCTGACTGATTATTATTATCGTTATTAGTAGAATATTATGGTCCATGTAAAAAAAAAAAACACCTAGTTCATATGGTTTCAATATGGTTCAGCCAAGCTGGTCTTTAATGACTGGTCTTTAACATATGGTTTAGAAAGACAAGGATGTACACCACAGCCAGAGCTCAGGAATCAATTTACTCCAAATATTTCATGCACCAAGTAGTATTTTAAAAATGATAATAATTTACAATACAATCAATTTCTAACAATTTTCTCATGGAGAACCATTTTTCTCCATCTGCGTACTAGAAGGTTCCAGCAAAGATGGACAACAGCCATATCTCTAGAGTTTCACCATCCTACATTTGTGATCGTCTTGAAAGATATGTAGGAAGCTGAGACTAGCTAGAACTGGTAACGAGAGCATCGTCATGGTTACAGTGTTGGCAACTGATCAAAGTTTTTATTATTACTAGCTGTTCCCGCAACTTCGTTCATATGGAATTGAATTGCACACTAATAAGCATGTATAAAAAAAACATGTACAAATGTACATCTGTTGAATTTTGGAATGAACTAAATCTTTTACGTGTTTACCGGAATGAAGGTGCGAGATCGCGTTTACTACAGTAATTAGATTTCAATCACACACTCATAAGCGCGTATTTACGAATGTACAGCGCCATCTGTTGAATTTTGAGATGAACTAATAATTTTTTTTAAGGTTGATTTGTTTTATGATAAATGAATGAATGAACTTTAAACATGACGTGTGTTTTCCATTTAAATTTCAAGCTAGCATATCTTCTCTTCCCGAGGTTCGATTGCGATCTATCGCCTGTATGTTACCTCAAGCTCGGCCAAATACACCTGTGAAAACCCCATTAAAATTCGTTCTGTAGTTTTTAGATGAACAGACAGACAAAATTCTTGATGTGTTCTATTAATCTATTACTTTTTGCAAATAACTTCAATGTACAGACATGCCAATTTTACAGTTTTATTATATGTATAGATGATTATTATTATTATTATTATTATTGGTATTATTATTATTTACAGGTAAGAACTCCTTTCACCCATGTTAATTAAACTAACTGTCACGTCGCCAGTTCTGCTAGGTTAATTAGTTCTGCGAGTCGCGGAAGGATGTGTGTTGGCGGAGCAAAATAGCTGGTTAAATAAACAAACAATGCATAAACTTGTGAATACTAAATGATGTTTGTGGAACTGTTGTATGACACTCGAGGTCGTGCTGTTGTGCTGAATATCAGCACGGCCGTGATATCTTTAGTATTCTGGCCGTGCCCTCGTGTCTACAACTGATAACCATCACAACAGCACTCTCTCTCGTTAGAGATTATTCAGGTTAACAAATAACAGTGTGAGGAAATCACAATAGCGTCTCACGCTCACCTCGATGCTGAAGTAGCCTCGGTCAACGTAGTCGCCGAGGAAGAGGTAGCGCGTGTTTCCTGGTGACCCTCCCACCTCGAAAAGCTTCATGAGGTCAAAGAACTGGCCGTGGACATCACCACATACTGAAAAACAAATATAAAATGATAAAAGAAAAAACAAGACTGAATATACAGATTATATTGTGGTATAAATATATAAACTACACACACACACACTTCAATCAAGCTGTTTATTTTTTAACAATGGTACATAATGGCGCTTTTGTTGTAGCGAAACTCCCAGAAATCGGGGGAAGATCTGCACTGATCAGTGTGTGGGGGGAAATAATAAAAATCACAGAGACAGGTCAATTGAGGCGCGCATTAAAAACAGAAGCGCTCGCCGAAAAGAATCGGTGAAGACTCACACCTCCGCACACCTTCTTACATCAGGGCTAGACTGACGAGGCTGCCGTCACTTAGCAACAAAAGGTACCGGGGGCGAACGCGCATCACATCCGAAGCGTCTCACATTCCAGCGTGTGGCACGTCAGTGAGAAATCTCAGCACATCGTATGGGGGGGGAGAAGAACACGCATAACGGGATTGTAAGGAACCTGCTAGGTGTTATAAATACCCACACCTCGGGTATGTTTCTGAGACTCCAGAGATGTCTGCTTCTCTGTGACATGTCGTGTCACATCTCGGCTTCGACGGGATCGCAGTTCTGTGCAAGCATGCTAGATTGCTTTTAACTTTATCCAGTTCAAAAAATAAAAATAATCATAAATCGTGGTCATGCACGCAAGGGAGCTCAGAGGCACACCCAACAGGGGACTCATAACTGATGTCAATTTAAAACACTGATCCCAGTTGCCAAGTAACCTCAATCCTTCACAATAATAATAGGAACATGAAATTGTGGTACTTCTGAGATCACAGATCACTTCTAGGAACTAACAATGTTGTTTTTAAAAAAAAGAATTCAAGAAAAAGCACTGGCCAGAGTGTCTCCAAAAAAAACATGAAAACCTAAATACGATTTATTATCCATAATTACAGTTTTAAAAAATGAGGATGCTTGACTTTTTGAAAAGGAAGAAAATCTGAAAATCAACAGGATTTAGTGTGATGCAACATACATGTGAGACATCAAACAGTGAATAACCCCCCCAAGCCCTCTACCACCCGCCCCCCAAAAAAAGAATAAAGTATATACACTGTTATAATGTTCTAAACTTCCCCATCCGTGGGGAAATTTTTCTCCCTCAGGTTCCAGCTTGTGACCTGATTGGTTAGTAGGCGAAAAAAAAAAAACACTCCCACTGCACATGACTAAAAGACATCTCTTCAATCACCTTCCAGGTCTGTAGGAACCTGATCAGAACTTTGTCACTCATTTCATTTCTAATTCAACTGGAAGTTTCCACAAGTCGAGGTGGTTCTCACCGGTGATGGGCGCCTCCACCTCCAGCATGCACTTCTCCTGCCGCAGGATGACGGCGCCGTCGTTGATGATGCGCAAGGCGACTTCTTCCTCCACGCGGCCCTCTTTCACCAGGTGGCTCTTCAGCAGCTCGGTGCTGGGCTTGCCGTTCACGAACAGCTCCTTCACGGTGAGCCGCTGGTGAGGAGGGAGGGGAACGCCTGCGGTGGGAACAGAGAAGAAACGACTTTATACATGAAGAAAAACTGGGCAAAAAAATAAAGGCTGTGTGCATTTAGCAAGATTTTTCTCTCTACATGCTGTCCACCTGTCACTCTGCTATCCGAGCTGTGTTGAGCCGTTTAGTATGTTGGATAAAAATAATAATAATAATTTTCTACCAGTTTTAAGCTTTAAGGAAACAATAATCAGACATTAAAATCAGGTATGCAAATCACCATGGACCACCCGATACGATATTATCACGATACCTACATGACGATTCAATTCGTATTGTGTATTCTATAAGAATCACAATTGTAGGAATATCCAATTCCATACTAATTTTTTTTTTTGTTGTTGTTGTTGCTTTTTGGATTTTGTTACAAACTTAGCACATAATTCTCTCCTACTACACAGGACGCTGTGCTGCCTATCCGCGAATTGTTTAGAGCGCCACCAGTAGGATTATAGACAAACTGCAATATTTTAGCTCAAAAGCAGACAAATATAAATTAAAAATAGTTATTTTGAAAAATCGTTTTGAGATATGTGAATCGCCAAGCAAAAGAATGGCTTCCATCCTTGAATGGATTTTTCCCTCCTGTCGATAATCAAAATAACAAGTTAAAAGTTAACAACATACTAACAACATGGGGCATTAGTACTCTAAATTGGCAAACGTATTTCATGTATATTAGATATGTAACTTGTAAATTTAAATAATATTTACTTCCCCCCCCCGGATGGCCGACAAACACAAATCTTTTTTTTTTGTTAGTGGGAAACTGATAAAACTGTTTTCCAGCCTCGTTTTGTCTCATATCATATTTTGTGCATCACAACACCTGTCTCTTGTCAGTGTAAACCCGCAGACAGATCGCCAGAAGAAATGTGGGCTGGATTGGTTTGGCTCAACAATTGGAAATAATTGTCATAACCAATAGGTATTACAGGCTTTTGTAAGCAAAATATGTGCAGCATCAGCCAGACAAGCTCCTGCATAGGATTCTGCTGTTGAATCCATAATGCTATATTTTATTACCTTCTAAATTGTTTTGTTACCTGTTACGGTCTCTCTCTGAGATTTCTGCCTAAACAACATGCACGGCAAACTTTGAGATTCATATAGATTTTTAAAAAATGGATAAAAATAAACAGCACAAACATTCCCGTCTTCCTAGCCAATTTGATTACAAGAGAATCTTGTGCCAAAACCTGACTTTAATAATTTTTTTAGTAAATGTAAATGATGCACTGCGCATCCTGATCGCTTGATGTAACGAGTGCCAGAGTTACAGACATTCTTCCGATGACTTTCAGAAACAGCTGACATTCGTAGGGCGTCCCCGTAGGCTTCGTGATGCCCAAGAGTCGCGCGGGAGACGGCACTTGACAGCTACTCCCTCGATCCGTCAGCCGTCTCCACTAGCGTGATGGAAATTACAGGGGAAGTCGTGGCCGCGCGAGAAGCCGCCCGAGCGCTGTCAGACTCCTCAGTACTTCCCGTCTCCATCAAGGCAAGATCGATCTGGTGAATCAGTCAATCAGCGAGCCGTGTGGAAGCGACAACAGGTTTGTGTTCCACACCGATCCAGACTAAACAAATTAAACCCAGACGGTCTAATATCTGTTTATGTTTTGAGATTTAACTGAGATTTTCCTGAATATAAGCGTGCATGTTAAGTCTGAAAAGATAAAATGCTAAATTTAAAATCTAAAAAGAGTTGTTAGCAGGTCAAATCTGATTGGTCTGCTATATGAGGTCAGATATTCCAGACTCTCATATAACATGCTAGAATTTTTATTTTTTTTTTTGGTAGGGACGTCTACGTCTAGGCTCTAGTACTGGAACTTACCAAAAACCGGAGAACCTTAAAAAACAATAATAATAATATTAATTTCAAGCATGAGTGAAGGCCAAAGTATTTGCATGTAGATCTTTCCAAAACAGTCAGCAACTGATCAAAGTGTACACCTGTTGCCAGAATCTGAAACCGAGGTCACAATCCAAGGCCTAAAGTCATCTTCTAAATGCCACCACATCACAGCAAACCATGTTCAAGCCTCACAGCTCACCGATACACACTTATCAGCCAATTCATCACTGTTTCGTGACATTCAGGTCTCCGGTTCGACCCAAATTCTTAATTCTCCACAGCTGTTTTTATGAAGTGACTAACTACGGAAACAATGTACGTTTCACAACTGTTCATCGGCAGACTCTTGTTATCTGACCCGGGAATGTTTGAGGAAAGATCAAACCCAAAGAGAGGAGGGGGGAAAATATTGGGGGAACGTAAATCAGATAGTGCGTGTCTTCACTGCAAAACTAATAACTAAATCTTAGCTGTTAAAAAGCACTAACCTTGGAGTCAACATACAGTATTAGCAACAAAAACCTCATAATGTCAGCTATTGCTGAGAAAAAAAAGGGAAAAAAAAGTAAAGGGCAGTACTCTTATTGCACTTTTTAAACACTTTCTGACACCAGGACAAATCTGTAAACAGGAAGTGTATCCACTGGCCTAGTCCCAAGCTCCATAAATACCCACAGCTTAACACGTCGTCCAAGTGCGCCTCTAAGGACACGGACACAGAGATGACCCCTCGAGCCAGCGCATGGAGCTTTATTCCATTTATCGCACACACACTCTGCATCAGTCGATCCGTCCTAAACAGGAAGTGGCCTAAATAAGAGTTGCCCCAACACACCGCCTCCTCAACTTCCACAGAGAGCACGAGAGCAAAAAATAAACACTAAGCACTCCTGGGTCCACAAAGCAGGCTGGGAAAAAAGGGACTCTAAGCAGGGATTAGGCAAAGTCTCAATTAGCTGGGGATTCCAGGTACAGTGTGTTTATTTTAAGGGCTCGCATTGTGTGAACAGGATCCTCATGCTGAGGTTCACAAGAATAGATGCACTAAGGCTGGAAGAACAAGTCCGGCCATGAATATGCATGCGTTAGAAGAAATCTAAAGCAAACGGTTCTGCATGAACGCTTTGTCCTGCCAGCATATAACCGTTTATGTACACTACACAGATCCAGTTTCTGGCAATGTGCTCGAAGAATCAGCCTGAATTCTGGATATTTTAAAGGGAAACAGTCACCTGGGTTTAACCGTGGTCTGTTATTAGTCCAAACACTCGTGGTTGGGCGGCAACGCCTCTTTCAGCAGCACTCCGTCCTTCTTAACTGACGTCCTGCAACGACTTCAGCTGTCGGACAAGCTTTAGCCCAAAGGGCAAACTGAACACTGGCATGTCGTACCACAACACTGACTGTTTATGAAATAAGCAAAACTGCAAACCCATCTGGTAAGACAGATCCATAAACAGTTGAGATATTAAATCCCACCACACCAGCACGAGAACAGTGTGAATGAAAACCGAGGTCACAAAAGGCTAGGAGGGCAAAACAAGAGCAGCACCACACTTAAAGGGGGGGGAGGGGGGGGGTAATTCTCAGGTGTGTGTGGAATACAAAGTGCTTAATTTCACCTGTTAATTAAGGCATGCACGGTTTCTGCTTAGCCACAAAAAAAAAATCCAGATAGTTAATTTAAGATTCATGTAGCTTACGCCTTTAGCGGCATCTGATAACCATGAGCCAAGAATGTTACATTTGGAGTGTGTGGATCTGGCTTGTGAAACAGCAGTAATAAATAAATTCCACTCTCCTTTCTTTCTTTCCTGCGAGTACCCGCCGTGCCAGGCTCCTCTGGCTGACTTTCCAAATCCGCCTCTTTTTTCACCTTTTTCTTACCTCTCTCTCTACTTTTATCGGTAATTGAAAGACTCAGCACTCTGGTTTTCAAAGCACCAAAAGGGTGAAAATCTTCCAGGAAGCCAGGAGAGCTCTGGGAACCGGTCTCCTGGGAGCCAGCTGGAGTTAATGAGGTCCAATGAGAGCTGGCATCCGCCCCACAGGACCAGGCAGAAATACTTACCGTTCACTCAGGATGTCGGATATGGGTGTTTAAAAAAACAACAACCTTTTAATGTTTTTACCTCTCCAGATGTTTTTCTTAATATAAGGATAGCATGTCATAAACTGCAACGCCAAATACTTGAGGTTAAGGGCTGCATATTGAGAATATAGCTTTGGTATGGAGAATATGCTATTTAGGTAATTCATCAGCTTGATGAAGGCTTTCGTAGATGCCTTATGTTCTTTTCTAAATATTAAAGTAGAAGTATCACTTATCATAGAGCACCATGAATATAATAGTATACATTCACACCCTGGGGCGATTCAGCGAATCGAGAAGTTTTTAAGGTGGCTGAACAAAGCTGCAGACACAGGGATAAAATGTGAAACTACAGACAGACAGGAACCAGAGTTCAAGATCAAGTCCCCAATTGATCATCTGATCAGACATAATGGACGTCCTCACAAGACATACAGAGGGCTTGATTTTAAATTCGGGTTCCTCAAAGAGGCACAGAGACTCAGAGAGAGAGAGAGAGAGAGAGAGAGAAAGCACGGATCGTCTCGTTCCCTGGATTTGCTCCGGCGGCTCTGAGACAAGACACGTCCTCAACCGAACTGAAATCTAGGTTAGGTCTGAGGGGGTGTCCACCGAGTGTCTAGAAGCGTGACACATGGCGAGTCGCTGTCATTACGGCACGCATATAGAACGAGATAACAAATCAAGAAAAAACATAATGCAGGGGGAACATGATGGGTTTTACTGTATCACAAAATGTTAGATATAATATATATACATATAGATATTTTAATGCAGGTAGAGAAGTTAAATCTGAAGTATTTTAGTAGAGCAAGACAATCCAACAGGTTAAACTGAGAAAAATGTTTATTATTATTATTATTATTATTATTATTATTTTCATTTTTTCAAAGCAAATAAACTTACTTTTAACGATACGTTCAGTGGTCGACTGTTTTTCTTTCATTTCTTTGCTCGACATCTTCGCTTGTATATATAGATATGTATATATATTTTCCCCCTTAGAGATTTTGATAATGAATGAATGAATTGTTAATTAAATTAATTATCCCACGATGTGAGCAGTGCTCAGGTATCCAGATGTGCTCTGATTGTCTCCCCAGAAAAAAGAAAGAAAAAAAAAAAAAAAGGTTATCGAGTCAGAAAAGCGACCGCGTCCAGAACCCCAGTGACAGGAGCATTGTAATTAGGAGACAGATTAATTAGCGATCTTATTGCTATGGTAACGAGTCGCGTTCCCGCGGGAAAACTGGTCTCCCTGGAAGCCGGGTCCAAAGATGTCATGCGTGTACAGTTCTCTGCAAAGACAAGACGAGACAGGACGAGACGGCGTTATTCTGTATTAAACTCCAGCTCCAGCAGGACGGAGACGGTCCGGTCCGGTTCGGTTCGCGGTTCTGGGCGGTTAATCCGGTTCCGCACTTTTTTTCAGAACGTCCAACTCCTGCGCGTTGCTCTCGGCTTGTCAGACGTGCAGACTGCGGGTCAGTAAACAGCGTCTCCAGCTCTATCTACCCTCCCGCCCACTACTACCCCTCTCTGCGCTGACCGTCCGTCCGTCTGCTCGCTCGTCCCTCCCAGCTCGGGGAAAAAAAAAAAATAAATAAATAAAAATCTCTGAGATTTCCTTCAACATGGCGGAGTCGGAGCTCCCGACGTCATGACGTCACCGCGACGCGCGCGTCAACCTTCCCGTCGCGCGCCGAGCTCTCTCGAGCGCCTCTATGACTACACATGCGCACTACTGAGAGCAGGACACCCCGCAGCCTCGTGCACTCCGTACACTCACTGAGGTAAATCCTGAGCAGCAGAAGGGATTCTCCTTACAGAAAAAAAAATATGATCCTTTATTTCTGAAAGGAAAAAAAAACAAGCAAAAGCTTTTGTATATACACTGTATGGATAAAAAAATTAAAGTATTTGTCAGAACCTGCAACGACACTGTATCCAAATACGTACACTTTAATATGGGGTTGCAGAAGGCGGTTTGGTGGTTAGCAGCACTGTCACCTTGCAACTTCATGGTTTGGGTTAGATTCCCGCCTCGGGGTCTGTGTGTATGGTGTTTGCGTGTTCTCCCCTGGTGCTTGGGTTTCCCCCAGGTACTCCGGTTTCCTACCACGGTCCAAAGACATGCAGATTTGGTAAATTGGCGTTCCCAAATTGCCCTTAGTGTGAATGAGCGTGTCAGTGTATGTATATGTGTGACGGGAAATGAGCTAACAGCTTCCACTCTTCTTGGAAGGCTGTCCACATGATATTTGTGGGAATTCATGTCCATTCATTCGGTAAAGCATTTATTAGGTCAGGCACTGATGTTGGATGAGAAGGCCTGGCTCACAATCTCCGTTCCAGTTCATGCCAAAGGTGCTTGATGGAGTTGAGGTCAGGGCTCCATGTGGGCCAGTCAAGTTCATCCACACCAAACTCAACAGTGTTGGGAGTAACGCGTTACAAAGTATACAAAGTAATGTGTTCGAATACTTGGATTACTTTTTTGATGTAACGAGTAATCTAATGCGTTAGGTCCGCCATTTAAGTACTCAGTTATTTAGTTCTTTTTTCAAAAATGTAATCCATTATTCAGGCAATTTATGTAATCTGT
>JAQMYG010000014.1:4798279-4825595 GCA_030014215.1 Clariallabes teugelsi | reverse complement strand
CCCCCCCCCCCCCCCCCCCCCCCCCCCCCCCCCCCCCCCCCCCCCCCCCCCCCCCCCCCCCCCCCCCCCCCCCCGGATGCCCACCCTGTCCAGGCTCCACCCAACCATGTTTTTTTTTTTTTTTAAACATGCCCCATGCCACAGAATAACATGTACTTGTTTTAAAGTCCAACCCCAAAATCAGGACATATATATATTTTTCACCAGCCTTCACAGATCACTATTAAACCACGGCACTGTGCCTGGCGTTTCTGGTTGATGAGCGATTTCCAGCGGTGAACTCGGACTGTTTAGCCCCACTTCATTTCCATTACAAAAACACACTTTAAAGGAAGACTAACTAAAGCAAATGGGAAGTTCTTCTTGATCTCGGACTAAATGGAGAATCCCTGTCGCTCTCGCTGGGGATTTTTATTCATCTACGTCAGGAAAGTCAGCCTTTAAAAAAAAAACCTGCACAGTATGACTCGGGCTAAAAGCACACAGCGGACTTTAAAGTGAACACGGCAGATGGAGGAGAAAGAAACAACCAAGACCTGCTGGGAAAACCTGCGCACTGGGTAAATGGTTCTTAAATCAGCTTTATCGTCTCATTAATTATAAGAAAAAACCCACAATGCCGCAATGCTAAATTTATATTAAATCCTTTACTGGATGAATCTATCTGCATTGCTCATTAGCGCATGGAAAGAACTTCTAATGTTAAATCATCATCTGGGATAAATATGGAAATATATATTTAAAATGAAGATATTTCACTTCACCTAACATTTCAATCTTTATAATCTATATAGAATCTATATAAAAGCATACTGTAAATCAACAGAAAAAAAGTGTGTGTGTGTGTGTGTGTGTGTGTGTGTGCACATCAGTGGTAAAAGGTGCCCGGCTGACAGCGCGCGGCCCACTCCGAGCTCGAGTCGGGGGGATCTAAGAGGTCTCGGTATGGGACGTGCAGTTTGAGGACACAGTACCTGCGGTCCACGTCCACATCAGCAGGAGCGCAGTCGGAGTACGGGTGGAACTTTTCCTGCAGGATGAGACAAAAAAAACAACAACGGTAACAGTCGAGATGCACAGCTTCTGATGATGAGGCGTACCTAATAAAGTGGCAGCTCCACGGTTCGCTGTATGTTACGAGTGTTTCAGGCCAGTAGGGGACAGCAGCGGTACATAATGTATACTATAAGGACTATTATTGTTGAGCTGTGATGGAACAAACAGAATGATGTGACGTTGCTACACACACACACACACACACCTGTACTTAAATGCAGCTACACAAAGACTTACCTCCTCCTCACTCTCCTCTCCTCCCCTGACCTTCTTCTTTTCCTTCTTCTTCTCCTCCTTCCCGGGCAGCAGATCGTCGACCCAGGCTAGGTCGTGCTGAGAGAACACCACGTCGAGCATCTTGCGCACCAGCATCAGGCCCAGGATCTGAGACACGAACACACACTCGATCAACGGACACACGGTGAGGGTCACCATGATTTCACATCACTTACAGTACGATGCGTGTCAGCTCTCACTCAACAGAGTCACCAACAATTCACATGTGATTATGTGATATCGTGTGATGATGCATTTTACATCACAATATTTAATCGCACGTGTAATATCACGTGAACTACACGTGATCAATATGTTCAAATAAAGAGACAATGACTGTAAATCACCTGTGAGTTATGTGTAAAATTCACAATGCGAAAATCCGAAACCCTGCATACATGATAAGTGTTATAGATGATGAGTGAGTGATTCATTTATATTCACACGTGACTTTTTCAAGAGATTTATTTCGGCAAATTTGCGGTGGACATTGATGGATCAGTGGTAGGGTTCTGAGTCAACACCCAAATCCCAGCCACTGGACGGGTCCCAATGGATAAAATGGGAGGGTTGTGATAGGAAGGGCATCTGGCATAAAACCTGTGCCAAGTTGTTGTGCAGATCAAATGAATCATTTAAAAAAGACACGTAAAAAGGAATCATTTAGGAGACGTATAGGTAAGGAAATGAAAAATTGGAATTTTTTTGTTGTAAAAATTAATGAATCATTTATAAAAGTCACATGTAAAAGTGAATCAATTGCAAAAGTCATGTTTAAAAATTAATGAATCGTTTGAGGAAAAAATGTATGAAAATGAATCCTTTAAAAAAGTCAGCTTTGAAAATAAATTGTTGAAAACAGTCACATTTATGTTACCTGAATCATTTGAAAATGTCACATTAACATTAGTTGACTCAATTGAAAAAACAACATGTGGAAACGAATCATTTAAAAATCTGGCATGTGAAATTGAATGCTTTATGACTCATTTGAAAGTCAGATGCAAAAAATAAATAAATCATTGGAAACATTTCCATAATTTGAAATTCTTCCGAAATTGTTGTTCTTTCAGCTGCTCCAGTCGAGGGGTCACTGCATCGGACCAACTGATCCGCACAACAACTTGGCACAGGTTTTATGCCAGATGCCCTTCCTATCACAACCCTCCCATTTTATCCCTTGGTACCCATCCAGTGGCTGGGATTTGGTCGTTGACTCAGAACCCTACCACTGATCCACCAATGTCCACCGCAAATTTGCCGAAATTAATCTCTTGAAAAAGTCACGCGCGAATATAAATGAATCAATGACTCATCATCTATATCACTTATTATGTATGCAGGGTTTCGGTGGGGGGCTGGAGCCTTACACCCTGGGCGAGGAATGCATCACAGGGCACACACACTCATCCACACACTACGGGCCATTTGGGAACGCCAAATTAACCCAATCTGCATGTCTTTGGACTGTGGTGTGAAACCCACCAACCCATGCAAACTCCATGTACCGTACACAGACCCAAGGCGGGATTCGAACCCGGACCCTGGAGGTGCACGGCGACAGTGTTAACCGCTAACAGTTGAAACAGTCACATTAATATAACCTGAATCATGTGAAAATGTCACATGTGGAAAAGAGTCATTTGAAAAATCTATATATATCCACAAAAAGAAATAAATGACTTGAAAATGTCACGTGAAAGTAAATGAAGCTTTTGAAAAAGCCACATGTAAAACGGAATCATTTGAAAGTCAGATGTGAAAATTAATGAACTGTTGGAAAAACTGAAACATTAAATTAATGAGGTCAAAATTTTTTTAAAAGGTCACATAAAAAATTTGAATCTTAAAAAAAAAAAAACATGAGTACTTTCTTTTAATTAATTGAAAATCATTTAATAATATCAATAATAAAAATTCATAAAAAACCTTTGTGCTGAATGTGAACGATTAACCTGTCAACATGATTCCTGTTTCAATTTTCAATTGATTTAAAAATTTTTTTAAAAAAGATTCAGTATTTGCTGAAAATAGACTTATACTGTAATTACAGTATTTTGAATAATAACTCTTCTTCTGACTTTCTGGCTCAACTGGTCCTGTTCAACAAGCGGCTCATTAATTATTAATGCACCGACTTTGACACAGAGCCGCACATGTTAAAATAACAAGAAGAAGAAATCAGTAAACCCGGACCATGACGGGGAAGATGATGGCGAGGAAGGTGGATTTGAGGATCCAGAGGACGGCGAGACAGACGACCTGCAGCAGCGTGAAGAGGTGGACTCTCCTGAGCGGGACATGCCGCAGGTAGGTGTAGTCCGGCTGGTGCTTCGCTGGCATCAGGAACAGCTTGATCCTGTCCCAGAACTGTGGCACGAAAGCAGAAATGTGTCAAATATTCACCAAAAGAAAAGCTGCTAATGGAACAGAACTTTACAGAACTTGACATTGCTAGCATTGAGGTGGTGATAGCGGCTAACTCATGTCCTTGACTCATTGCTAATTATGTTGGGTGGACAGAATTATAAAGTACATTAATGATGCTAATGTACTGTAGCTAAATAAAAAAACATCACTGTTTAGCTTATGGACGTGGACATCTAAGAGAAACAGGGTCCGCCTCAACGTCTGATACATTTCACTACTTGGAGGAAAGTTTAGCTTAGCTAGTGAAGAATTTCAGCTAATGCTACGGATTAACATCACATTTTTACATCTTTCCTGCTGTTATAAGGCAAATCGAGACAAAGATCCCGTTTATCTTGGACTTGCAGTATTTAGCTCGCTAAGGAATCATTTGAAAAAGACATGTTAAAAGCAATCTAGGAGACTGATGCGAAGGGAAAATGAATAATTGAAAAAATTTTGTTGGAAAAATTAATCAATCATTTAAAAAAGTCACATGAAGTGAATCATTTGCAAAAGCCATTTGTGAAAATTAATTAATCATTTGGGAGAAAAAATGTATGAAAATTAATCCTTTAAAAAAGTCACCTTTGAAAATAAATTGTTGAAAATAGTCACATTTACGTTACCTGAATTATTTGAAAAAGTCATTTGAAAATAACATTAGCTAATCGTTTGAAATTAATTAGCTGAATAATAGGAAATTCATTAGCCACTAGCTAATTAATGTTCACAGACTGTGTTCTGTTTGGTTCTTTTTTTTTAACAGGTTGCAACTTTAATGATGAAGGAAAGCATCTTGCTTACCTGGATGCCCCCAAGAGAAGCGACACCCATGTAGAGAAACACACCGTAGAGCACAGGCATCGGGATGAACTGAGGACAGAAAACCACTGCAGTAAATACGGCACATCAATAACGCTGATTTTTAGACTAAAAAAAGCTCTGTTTTATAAAATGGCACATTTGCACTTGAATGGAACGCAGGCTACATCGACCGACGTCAGTCATCATCGCCAAATCCACTCTCGTGCCATCCTGGACAGGTAAAGGCAGGCTGACCTTTCCAGTTTAAAGTGATTAAAGACACTTTATTCCCAGTTGTGCCAGCTGGACTTACTCCTTTATTTGATTTGAGGTTATGAATATGGAAACCTACCAGTTTTTGAGTTATTCCTGGAGTGAGACCGTTAAGTTCTATTGTTAAAAAATGAAGGAATCATTTAAATAAAACAAATTTAAAATAAATAATTTAAAAGGATCATGTTTAAATGCATCATTTGAAGAATTCTCATCTGAAAAAATTTATTATTCGAAACAGTCAAGTTAATATTCAATTAATTATTTGAAGAAGTCAAACATGAAAAAAAAATTACTATTAAGTAATGAATCATTTGAAAAGTTACATGTAAAAAGAAATCGTTTGAAAGTCAGATGCGAAAAAAGTATGAATCTTTGTGAAATTTGACATTAAATAAATAAAGATTACAGTGAAAATTCTTGAATAATTAAAAAATAAATTTTTTTTGAAGCATTTAAAATATGAAAATGAATCACTTGAAAACATCGTATATGAATAAATATAAACCATTTGAAAAACATCACGTGAAAATAAATGGAACGTTTAAAAAAAACGTAAAATGTAAAAAGGAATAATTTGAAATTCAAGCATGAAAATGAATGATATGAAAAATGATTAATTAGCCCGAAAATGTATCTGATATAAAGTTGCTTTTGAGTTCAGACACACACATCATATATATAATGCTTACCTGCAGAATTGGGGCGAGGAAGATGGAGACTCCGGTTAGGACGAAAACCAGGATTCCCGTCAGCCGCTGTTCCCTTTAGAGCAGAGATGTACAGTATGTAGACAAAGTCTAAAAGAAACTCTAGTTGCAGATTACTGTTTAGTCTGACTTTAGACCACAGCTGAATTCGGGATTGTGATTGGTCAGATGGTGCAGCATTCATTTTCTATACTAGCGCTGAGAGTCACAGGGTTACATTAATGCACTTGTTACCCATAAACACTTATAAATTATCTTTAAGTAAAAATGGAGATCATTGGTAAATGTGCATTGGTACAGAGTGTTAGCAATAATTCTGCTTCATCACACCAACCACTGTTGAATATCTTACAATAACAGCATGCGGAATATATTAGAAATTCTTATTTTAAAAAAACAGGACATGAATAGTTCTTCGGTTATTCCTACAGAGAGATAAATGGAAGCTCTCTTTAGGGGACCAGAGTTAACCTTTTCTACTGAGTGCATAAAAATGTCCTTAAAAAAGGACTAGAAACCTTTAAAAAAAAAAAAAAGAAAGAAAGAAAAAAAAAAACCTAGTAAAGAAACGTCTTTATTTTCTGCCTGTTTGATGTCCACTACCAAGCCACGTTATTTTACTCTCACTCAATCACTCATCGTCTATACCGCTTTATCCTGTATTCAGGGTCGCGGGGACCTGGAGCCTATCCCAGGAGACTTAGGGCACGAGGCAGGGTACACCCTGGACAGGGTGCCAATCCATCGCATGGCATACACACATACACACACTCAATCACACACTACGGCCAATTTGGGAACGCCAATTAACCTAACCTGCATATCTTTGGACTGTGGGAGGAAACTGGAGTACCCGGAGGAAACCCACAAAACACGGGGAGAACATGCAAACTCCATGCCCACGTTATTTTAGTCCTTCAAAAACTACTCCACCTCTTTGTTTATTTTCTGATGTTGACTTTATTAGGGAATATTGTTATTCCCTGGAAGCAGATGGAATGGAATATTTGGTGTCGCAACTACTGTAAAAAAAATCCATCAGCTCCTATGATTTAAATTTCATTAAAATCTCCAAAAAGATGATTTTTTTTTTTCCAGTTTTTAAATAAGTAAATACTTTCTAAAACCACTGAAGCTGAATAACAACATCCATTATTTCATAGTTTTCCCAACCAAACCCTGAATACACACTTTGAAAGAAAAGCACTACGACTGTGTGTACCTTACGCCCAGAAACTGCGGCTGTTCCCCTGGGGCGTTGGACTCGCTCTCCATTTTAAGGGAGTCAATGTGAGCGATAGAGATGACTGTAGCCGCCACATACCAGGGCAAGCCAATAAAAGAGCAGGCGGCCATCAGGACACCCACCCAGAACAGGTCCAAATGGTACCCGCACCCTTTCTGTTCAAGAGGAGAACAAAAAATATGATAAGACACTGCATTATGGGTAATAATATTCTGTTATGACTCCTTGGACATAAAATGCTCTCACATATTGAAAATTGAAAATGTTTGTACTCATCATTTAAATTTTCTAATTTTTATGGAATAAACGTACAATTACATAACTAGCTCTCACATTCAAATAATACACTGTCATCTGCATCCATCTAGGAACCTCTGCAGTCCAACTAAAGGAGGCCAATGGTGACTGTTGTACAGGTACATGACTTACAAACATTGAAGTTATGAATTTCCACAGATACGAACGGACCTTCCGGTTCAATTGCAGAAGTATTTCACTTGTATTGTACAAAAAATTGCAGTGCACCAGATACCAATATTTACAATTATATACAATATTTTCAGTGTATAAGTGAATGTATAAATTGTCTAAAGTCTGGTATATTGTATGTGTGTGTGTGTGTGTGTGTGTGTGTGTGTGTGTGCGCTTCAATGAATCATGAAGTTCGGAAGGACGATGATAAAAAAAATGTCTGTCCTGTAAATCTGTCCTAATGGTGAATAATCCTAATTTTGGAAAATCCTCAACAAAACAGAGTTCACAGTCCAATACAGTGGAAAACAGCTCCGAGACAAAATGGTGTCTGGGATTCCCCTCGTGATTTAAAGGTGCAGAGACAACACTGTAAAATTTGTGTGAGATTCATTTTCTTAGATTTACAGATTACAGTTTTTGGGGAAAGGGGACAGATTTAGATAAGTAAATAGTATGCTTTACATTATGTACTCGTGTCAAAAGCATATAATACTCACTTTGTCAGATTTAAGAACAAATCAGACTTACAAACATGACCCCGGAATAAAACTTGTTTATAAGTTGGGGACTACCTCTATTTATACAACTGTGGTGGGACCTCCAGTGAACATTCACACAATATGGGCAATTTGGGGAATGCCAATTATCCTAATCTACATGTCTTTGGACTGTGAGAGGAAACCAGGGAACCTGGAGGAAACTCATCAAGCACGGGGAGAACATGCAAACTCCATGCACACAGACCGGATGCAGGAATCGAACCCAGGTCCTGGAGGTGCAAGGTTACAGTGTTAAGCCACCGTACCGGGAATACACTCTCAAAGTCATCTAAAATGTTCTCACAGCCATAAAATACACACAGTTCTCACATTCAGATTAAACACACATTTAAATCCACAAACAAAAAGCTCATATAATACACTCTTGCATTTACATAAACTCTCTCACATTTACATAAAACACTCTTGTATTGACATAAAAGGTTCTCACGATCATATTAGTTCACTCTCATATACGTGTATAATAGTCTCACTTTCAAGGTAAAACTCATTTCATTCATTTGCATTAAGCAATTACTCTCACATCCATTATTTTCACCTCATATTTACAATTAAAAAAAGCTTTTACATTTACTTCACTGTGGTTTGGGGAAAACCTAATCATTTACCTTCAGTTTGTTCTCCTTCCTGTTAACGATGACAGCGCTGATCTGTTGGTCCATGAAAATAAGGATGGTGACGAGGAGAGCAGGTATGAAGCTAGCCAGATAAACCCACCATGGGTTCTTCCCAAAGGGCATGACGATCCAGCCGCGGTCTGGGCGTGTGGGCTACGTGACGGAAAACAAATCACAGTCAGAGAATCCCTTCAACAGACAATGTACAAGAAATCAAAAGAAAAGGAGGTCAGTGTTTGATTAAATTACGTTATATGTTTTATTTTACAGCAATTTGCCAACATTTGGATTTTTATATTAATTAAGGAATAGCATCAACATTTTATACACCTATGGTTATATTTAATGTAATCACATGTGTTGTAGCAGCTTTTCTTGCAGTCTGTAAGAGTGTAAGATATAGTGTGTGTGTGTGTGTGTGTGTGTGTGTGTGTGTGTGTGTGTGTGTGTCTGTCCACTTTCACCTTGAATTCAGTTGGCACAATCAATTTAGGAGTCTTGAGTCCCATGAGCATGTCTAAACCCACAAATGTCATGATGGACATGAAGATGGAGAAGTCGCTGATGAGCTTCCTTAACTTAAAAAAAAAAAAAAGAGCGAGAGAGACATAGAAGGACACTTCAGTAATCTGTTTCCTTGTAGATGCATTTGCCCAAATATTCTTTATCATATTGTTGTGTTTCCTGCTGCTCAGCGAACAAATATCTGACTTTATCCATCCCTGTTACTATAGCAACCAACATGTGCATGGGTAAATAAACCGATATTCTGCTGCAGGCCTTAAGTCTGAAAGGAAAGATCATTTTTTACACACTGCTTACGAATTTAGGAATTATTTGGTCTAAAGGGGAAATTTTGATTTGCATCTTGTGGCAGAGACAAAGTGCATCTACAGTACATAGTTGGTCACAATCATATTTGTGTTTTCAAGGTGGATGTCTCTTGTACTAAAAGCTGCAGGATACAACTTTTCAAAGGAGACCTTCTGACCAATCATATTCATTATTTATTATATAGCGCCTACACCAATCACAGATCTGAGCATTCATAAACATACTGTATATAAACTTATATCAAAAACTGGCAAAACTTAAAAACTAGCAAAAGAAAGGTCTCTGAATTAATTTTCCTCTTTTGCTGAACTGACCAAAAGTAATGGCACCATATTTTATATTATATTTAATTTTGGCCTCATTTGAAGCTACCGTCCCATTTGGAGTCAGCTGATCATCCAGTATGTTGGTAAACATTTACCCTCTGAATTTATAATTGCATCTTGTTGATCAAACGACAACTCTGAGCCATGCACCAGAGTGAAATCCCTGGAGAACGCAAATCCGTAATTGGTTTCTAATCAGGTTAATGTTGCTCTTGTGTCCCATCGTGTTCATCTACATGGTATGAACAACTGGCAGGTTTCCAGTATCTCCATATACATGGACTGAATTGCTAATAAAAGTGGGCGGGACTAGTCTTGGGTTAAGCTTATGTCAGATGATTGCACTTCTGGTCTTGTAGTCTTGCCTTCTAGGTTTATGGGATCCATATTGTTTATTATTTCCTTTTTTTGGCATATGGATGAATGCACTCTCTATTTTTCCATTCCTGCTTGTCTGGTACCTTTGTAGGAAAGTAGCGACTAAATTTGAACTTCTTCAGCGACACGGTCATGGAGTAGGTGCCGAAGAACAAGATGAAAGACATGAGCGCTAAATCTGGGACGAACTCGCAGGAGCTTCCCACCAGCTGGCCGCCATATTTCAGACACTCCTTCTTGCTGAGCTGACTCCAGTCAAGAGCTGTTATATTCATCTGGAAGAACATGACAGACAGAGAGAGAGAGACAATGAGACAGGAAAGTGAGGGGGCCGGTGGGGTGACAGTGAGCGTGAGGTCCATTAATAAAAAGTAGATTAAACCCAAAAAAACACAAGGATGGTTCGATGTACTTTCATCGTGTCACCTTTCAGGACCGCCTGAGACTGGCCACATTTGAATATAAATGAAAGTCGTGAATTGAAAGTTTGCAAGGCTCGATCCTTTCGTGCATCAAAAGTCTTACAATTTTTTAAACAGAGGAGCACTTACACCAAAGAGAGCAGACGTGTTATCGAGCACAGGAACTACAACACCGAAGAGCATTAGAGCCACTAAAGAAACAAGAGGGGGGGAGAGAGAGAGAAAATGATAAGAATTAGCAGAATGGAAGGAAGAAACTAATTTGAGATGGGAATTGCGTTTGTGTTTGTTTAAAAGCATCACATCTGTGCGCTACAAAATCCAACAGATGGGCTTGGAATAGAAATTACAATCAGGGAATTTTAATTGTATGCTGTAAAATGCCCAAGCGAGTGAGAGAGAGAGAGAAAGAAAGACAGAAAGAACGAACAAACCTTGGAATTTCATTTGTGTCAGCACAAGGCAGATATCAACTCAAGGCAGAGTTTATGTTTAATTAATTAATACATTTCAGGCATGGACAAATCCGACAGGGTAAACTATCATCAAAGGATAAAGTCTATAGGTAAAGTCTCAGAAGTGACTAAAGTCTCGGAATATTTAACCATATGGAGTTTATAAAAAGTATCACGTCATCATTTAGTGCATGAAAATCCATACTCACTGAGAAACTGATTGTAACACCTTTGGTTAATATAAAACTTTGGTTTTAACAGTAGCTGCATTGATTATTTTCCCAAAACAGCATGACACAGAGTATTTTATTCCCCACTATAGGCAGAACCCAAGAAACAAACAGACAGGGTGAAAAGTGCTGATTAGGATCCAATGGTTGTGGTTAGAAATCTAAAGGACTAGAATGAGGGTTTGTACAGTGGTTTGTATTTTAGCTGAGGATTCTGGGAAAGGTTTGAGATTCACGGTCTTCATTTGGAGCACGTTAGCTGAGCAACGACATCAATGTAGATACTCACACATGCAAAACGGTGGCCATGTTTGCAGCAAAAAAACAAGGACAATGCAAATCAGTTACAATGGTTATAAACATACAGGTAATTCTAATCAAACAGGAAATGCATTATTCATCAGTATTCCTTCTTATCTGTAATTCTGATATCACATTTCACAGTGAAATCTTGGGAATAGGCTAGATTTTAATTTTTTGGCTTCTTGGTTTCAGTTTTGGAAAAACAGTTTATTCAAATTTTTCATGTTTAACTTTTCATATTTAACATAGAAATAAATGACAACAGCAAACCTATTTAATTTAATATGTTTTAATATTACATTTAATATGTTTTAAACACATTTGCTACCTTTGGTACCTTTGGTATCCATCCTTCTACCCCCTTCCTCAATGATCTAAAATACACTATACTGTAAGGACAAAAGCATCTGGCTAGACCTGTTAATTATTGAATTCAGATGTTTCAATCAGGACCCTTTATCCCCAGTGAAGGCCAAACTTAATGCTTCAGCATACCAAGACATCTTGGACAATGCTACGCTTCCAACTTTGTGGCAACAGTTTGGGGAAGGTAAAAGCTGCTATAGCTGTAAAAGGGGGACCAACAGTATATTGAAGTATATGTATTTGAATACAATGTCTAGTTTTGCCATATACTTGTGTCCTTATAGTGTACAGTATATACAGTAGACCTCATGTACTGTAACACTCTATCCTAAGTAATTGAAATTCCAGGCTAAATATTGTGAGTCAAAGCTTCAAGATTAACTTGTACCATGCTTGTAACCCTGAGCCTAGAATGGACTCACTCGTGTCTGGCGCGACACATTCGCACTTGTAAGAAGTGATGAAGTCGGGCTGGAAGTCGGTGTTGATGGGATAGTAACTGAAGGACCCGGCCATCTTCTTGAGGGCGTCTGAGATGAAGATGAAGGAGATGAGGCTGGAGAAGCCCTCCTCGGTGAAGCGCGTCATGTATTGGATGATGTAGCTGGCGTCAGTGACGACCAGAAAGAAGCACTGGATACACGAGTGCAGGCCGATCCACAGCCTCAGCTCCATGTAGTCTATACTGCTGCTCCTGGGACGGGAGAGTAGTGACATGCTCAAGGACAGTTCAGGAATTAAATGAATACTGTTTGCAAAATATAAAAAAAAAGTCATAGTCGATGTAAGCTGCAACAGTTACCAAGCAACAAGTAACAACCCTAAAGGTTTAATTATTGTCAGCGGAGTAAACGAAATGAATAGAAAGACAATTAAATATGCAATAGCATTAAATAACTGCACTTTTGACAAAATAAAGTTTTTCGTTAATGCCTGATGTTAATAGAAATCGGACAATTTTTTTCAATTTTTTTAAGCTTCTGGATAAAGCTGTTAAAACCCATAGGTTTCACTTATATGACACATTTAAGTTAAAGACAAATAAAGCTGAAGACTAAAATAAACTTTTTTTCCATTTAAAGTCAGGGCAGAAATAAATTACTAATATCGTAGAGATTTACAAAACTTTTGACTGGCAGTCTCAGCTCATTAAATGAATATTAATAGTTTCACAGTTTGTCATTTATCTCATTTATCATTAATTATACAGAATGTGAAAACAATACTGTGGCACAACCACAGGGAACCCATTTCAAAGTGAAATTTATGAATCTTGAAGCAAAACCGCCTCAGCGGGTCAAGTGTGGCTTCAGATCGTGGATTTGCCTGATGAACCGCTGTTATTCACGCAGGTAACAAATGCATTGAATCAGGACGCGAATTAGTCATGGCTGAACGACCGCTGCTGGCATCACACACTGTGTCAATGACAGACGAATGATGAATGCCTGCTGGTCTGATGGATATACGCTCATTCTTAGATTAAAAAAAAGACGTCTTGGAATAATCCTAGTCAGAAACTATAGCGCAGGGGTCAAAGCATGCACACAGTATATCACTGCAAGTTTATGCTTTTCTGTCTGGCGTTTAAGTCTTTATGATATGAAACTGATGGTGGTTATATGTGTGAGAAGGTTATGACATTAAAAGTAACAACAGCATTTAAAAGAGGCGGAGTTAGTCGGAGTTTTCAGTAGATGGCGCTGCAGTGGCTGAGCTGCGTTATTGGATGAGTTAGATAATGCCATGGGAAGTTACCATTATTTCATAATTCGGTTAATATTTTGTTATTTTCACTTCCCTTTGATCCTCATGATACCATAGTACGAGAGTTAAGACCAGAGCCAGACACAAGTTAGGCAATGAACCAGAGAACAAGTGAAGGGAAACAGGAGTCGTTTAGGAGTCGCTTACTTGCTGAAATCGTAGAGCAGTTTCTCGAAGATGAGTATGGGTCCGGTGGAGCTGAGGATAATAAGGGGCTGACCGGCAAAAAGGCAGAAGACTGTGCCTGCCAAGGCTGTACCCAGGAAACTCTCCATTACTCCCTGAGAGAAAGAAAGAAAGACCGAGTGAAACAAAGAATAGTAGAACAAACCAGACTCGCAATAATATGAAATAAGAAAGAAAAGGAGAGTGACTTTACTACGCTCTAGAAAGTTTACCTGGTAATTATCTGTTGCATCTCCCAGCAGGCCGCCAAATGTAATTGCGTTGGTGATGCAGCCCAGGTATATAAACAGCACAGCTGAGACGGACTGGATGTGAAAACCCTCATAAAAGTCGCTGGGATACCAGGGAAGTTTCCTCTTGATGTCCAGGAACAGACCTCCGCAAAATCTGTCATCCACACACACATGTACAAATAAAGAGAGAAAGGGAACAAAGGACAGACAGGAAATCATAGTAGTAGCAGTAGTTAAGGACAGCACAGTATGATGGCCTTCTGTGTACTCTAATTCTGCTTTCACTCGATTTTTATGGCCATATTTATCAGCCCACAGTTGTCCTCACTGGGCATTTTGGAGTCATCCCCAATTATCTGCACTCTCCAGACTAGCCTTGCCATCGGCAAGCAAAATCTTTTAGTGTTTCAAGGAGACTGAAGCACCCTCCAGTCCATCATAAGCCTGCTAACTGCCGTGACACTCCTGAGTGATAATTGGAACTCGCCTGCCGGTGTATGCCAGCTCTTCACCGAGCTCATGCGGCACGGGCATCTCCTCGTCCTCAGGAGTACCGCCCCCGGGTCCTGCAGCGCCGTTCATCTGGCTCAGCTCATTCAGAGAGAACACTGACTTCCTGAATCAGGGAAAAAGGAGTAAGGACTTGACGTTGCTGAAGAATAAATGGTGCAGCAAATGGATAATCATTAACTACAAGCTCTCTCATTTGTAGCTCAAGCATGCCAGTGGCAATTAGTAAGTCATTACCATGAAAGGTTTAATGTATGCGCTAGACTATGCAGGAATGAGCATGAGGTGGGACTGTTTTTCTGCCTTTATTGCTTCTGAATACTACATAGATTGTATAATGTCAAATTAAAAGCTGTGAAGGAATTATTATATCTGAGGGTTTGTTCTTAAACAACACAAAAGCACAACAAAAGTAAATCATGTTGTGCATGGGGATGAAGCTGGAAGACAAATTATCTACATTATCTACAAGCTAACTCTTTATTTCTATGAAACTACAGTTATTTTTAAAAGCCCACATGCTGTAACTATCCATTTTCCTGAGTATTCTGGCTTTACCTCTTGTCAGCAGATGGCACTTTTTTGGGTGGCTCAATGCGAATTTTGGGATCCCACTCGCCAGGTGGAAGGACAGTTACTTCATCCAGGAACTCATCGATTCCAGCAATCAGGTCCTCTCGGTCCCGGGCCTTATACGCCACATCACTAAAGAGCTGGAGATAACATTTGCAGAGTTACACACACAACACTGGATTTTGTCCCTGGGTTTGATTTAGATTTCTGAATCAATGAAAAAGAAGATTATATTCATGCTTACATCGTCGACCATCAGTGTAGCAATAGCACGGCCAATTTCGTTGTAGGACTTGGCTTTGCCAGGAGGACCCAGAAGCACAAACAAAAACCTGTGGTAGGAAAACTGACTTAAAAACCAAACTTACATTATACATAATTAAATATCTGAAGGTCTTTATTTTCTTGTTGCCAAATATTCAGAAAATCTTCTGAATAGAAAAGTCGTAGGATATTCATGATGGTACCTGGTAGAAAAGAGTTAATAATGGTAAGGAATTCTTATGGTATTACATTTTAGGCAGCAGTGTACTGTACTGATCATACAGAACCAGACTTTGGGGTTGTGTACATAAAAACAATCAAGGATCCCTAATGTGAAAATGCCCTTAGAGTGTGTACCTGGTCCTTGGTATACAATGTAAATGTGGTATATTGGCAGATATTTGGACCTTGAAAATGTACAAGGACCTTACAGGACCTTGCTCTGGAGTGGTAAATGTAGTGCTTGGTGGGGAATGGGACTTGACAAAGAGGGTTAAATGTGGTGCAGGGTGGAAACGAGACCTTGATTTAGAATGGTGAATGTAGAACTTGGCCAGTTCTGAGACTGTTTTGGCCACCAAATATCACATTTATTATTTATTACTCAGGTCCTGTTGCCTAACTACTTCATGCAGTGGCTAATGTGGTATATTTGGTACTTCATTGGCACTGGGACCATACAGAATGTGGTGCTTGATGGTATTCGAGATTTGGTTCTTGGTAGGAAGTGCAATCTTGATAATGTTTGTCAATATTTGTACCTGGTTGGTACTGGAACCTCAGTCAGGCCTCCCAGTGTTGTGGCTTGTGCGAGTCGTACAAAGGCCACGAAGGGTTTGTCGAGGAAGTCCACCTCACCAACAAGAACATTGGAAGCCTCTGCATCTCTGGGGATCTTCTTTATGAACTTGTTCTTTAGCTGCAGTCATAATTAATCAAATATAATGTCAGATATTACCGTGAGTATTAATGACTCATGCATCTCGTCCTTGTTTTTTTTATCAGGTATATTACATATTTCTTTTTTTCACATATGACAGACTTTTTATTGAATTAATTAATGGTCTTTGGTATAAATTAAATTCTTTTGTTAATGCTAGAAATTAAAAAGGAGATTGCTCACAGACCCCCCCTTTTTTTTCTTTCCTATAATCATTTCTATTATAATTTTAATTACACAGAATCTAATTATAACTGCTTGACCGCACTCCAAAAAAAGGTTGACAAATGTACTCCAGTTTTGTCTAATGCTTTCTCCTGGGCTTTATCAGCTTTTAAATGAAGGTGATTGTTATTTAATTTATTCAGGAAAGTGATTTGTCTATCAGTGTGAAAAGTCAAGCGCTTATCCTGTTCAGGGCCACGGGGAGCCTGGAGTCTGTCCCACAGGACTCGGGGCATGAGGCAGGATACATTCTGAATGGGGTGCCAATCAATCGCAGGGCACACAAGCAACCACACACTTACACATTCACACACACACATTCTACGCACAATTTGCAAATGCATAATTATTGCATAATTTGTATGTCTTTGGACTGTTAGAGGAAACCAGAGTCAGTGTGAAAAGTGTTACACCAATTTCATGAGAACTGAATTTGAAAAACACATTTACGTCATTCTATATTATAACTAAGTGCTTCAGTCTAACCTGAGTTATGATATATTAATTTTTGACACATTTATTTTTAAAAATGAAATATTTTTGGTCTTTTCCATGGAGGACTCCGCCCACCCCATCCACATGGCATGATGGCACACTGACCAGTTTGATGTGGATGAAAATGATGCAATTCGTACACCGTGCCCTCCAACCCCTCTTTTCACCAGCATCATCAAAACACTATCTGAGCAAATATGGAGGAACGGTGCTTTCAATGCCAAGGAGTATCGAAGCTATCCTGCTGGCTCGTAACACAAATAACGCTTTCCCTTTAATTTGTCACCTGTCCGTGTGTATATATTTCAGCTGCAAGGTTTTATTCAATCAAAAGCTTAATGCTCCTCTGGAAATCAATTTAGCACCAAAAGTCTGAAAGGTGCCTCTGCCTTTGGACACAATAGTAACTAAAGCTATAACAGCAGATGAAAATGAATAGAGGAGGGAAAAAGACGACCAAATGTTTATTTATATGTGTTTATACTGTATATAAATTGTTTTTACAACCGTTTGCTAGTGAAAAATGAAATAAAAAAGGAAATAGTCTAGTTGCCATGGCAATCGTGCAGTAACTCCTGTGTCCCTGTTCAAACAGTGTGTGTGTGTAAATGTCAGAGTGTGAGACACTCCCCATCCAGCATACACACAGCTGATGAATAAGACGCTGTGTACCTGGTCAGTGCTTGGAGTGTCCGCGATGTCGTTCATACTTCTGCTCTGGGCGTGACCTGCGACACACAAATTTTTAAATTAACATAATTTAAATTTACATAGCAACATACAGAAAGATTGAAAGGAAACAAATGTACCAGTTATTCATATTTCTACAGTATGGTTTGTAATGCTGATGCAGAATTCAAGAACACTACGAATAAACAGAGTCGAATCGCTGATCTTAAACCCAAACATGCATGCATGATCTAATTTGCAAGGAATTACACTCATGATTTCATTTGCTGAACATATGCTTAATTAAAATTTCATGGACAAAACACAAGCTAGACTCATCAGTTGCTACCCGAAGCTTAAAATCGCTTTCTAACTATATAAGGGCTTGACCGGGTCACGTTTCTTTTCCCCCCTTTTAATTGGTCTTGATGAATAAACGCAGATGTACCAAGACGTCCATAGCTGCCTCCATGTTTGCTGTGCAGATCCTCTATGGAGCGATTGAAGCTGGCACCGGCCGCTGGACTCCGAGCTGGACTACGACCTGATACACACACACACACATACACACACACATATTCTTTAAGAAAGTGTTCTAGGTTTAATCTAATATGCAATCTGATTATCTAATATGGTACTGGAGAGAATGTGAATAGACTCTGGAGAACCCATTTACTGTCTAGTTACACATACTGCACAATTCTCAAAGATTCTTGTACACTTAAAGACGTAAGAATGTTTTATGTCACGAAATTCAAGCCTTTTTTTGGGTGTGTGATGGGCAGAAGGTGATCAAAAAGGGGTGGAGATGACTCACTGGGGGCGGAGTTGCCCTTGCCGATGTCAGCCAGCGAGCGGTGGATGGGTTTCTTGGTCTGGTGTCTATGCTTTCTCAACAGCACAAAGCTGATCTTGTCCCTCAGCTCGGGACTGACCACGCCCTCCTCGATGTGCCGCTCGATGATGTCGTCTATGGTTGGAAGGTGAAAAAAAAGGTAGGAAATAAAGAAGGAGAAACAGATACCAACTGATGAAAACAGCTGCATCCAAGCCTTACGTCACCAAGTGCAATAGAAAGCATGGGATGCAATGGAGTAAAGCATGGTGCCACTAGACTCTAGAGCAGTGGAGACGTCTTCTCTAGAGTGACAAATCGCTGATCGCTATCCAATGGATGAGTCTGGGTTTGGCGGAGAACGGTACTTGTCTGACTGCAAGTTTGGTGAAGGAGAGATTATGATTTAAGGTTGTTTTTCAGAAGTTGGGCTCGGCCCCTTTCCCTCAGTGAAAGGAACTCTTGATGCTTCAGCATACCAAGACATTTTGGACATTTTATGCTCCCATCTTTGTGGGAACAATTTGGGGACGGCTCCTTCCTGTTCCAACATGACAGTGCACCAGTGCACAAGCTAAGGTCCATAAATACATGGCTGAGCAAGTTTGGTGTGGAAGAACTTGACTGGCCGGCACAACTGTTCTATCAGGTTGAGGACTCCTGACCTCAACCTGATAGAACACCTTTGGGATGAATTAGACTGTGAGCCAGGCCTTCTAATCTAGTCTGGATTATTGGTAATTTCTTTTCTGACACTGTCGTCCTCACCGATGATCTGCGGCAGTGAGTATCCATCCAGGTCCAGCAGCACGACGCCGGTTTGCAGACACGTGCGCAGCTCGAACAGGCTGTGTAGAGACAACGTGGAGACGTGCGGTTTGCTCCAGCGCTCGCCGCCCTCCTCAACCTTCTCTTCGAACTTTACCCACCTGAGAACGTACACACACAAACACACACACACACGACTTGATGACAGGAGACAAGGGGCAGCGTGCTGCACTTCATCTATTTTTATTATCAGCAGGAACCTGGTGCTTGTGAAGTGGAGAATTCCTGGCACTGCCTTTGTATCCTATGTGTGTGGCGTGTGTGTGTGTGTTACAACCTGGCTGATTCCCTCCACTCGAGCTCGTCTCCCTCGTGTTGGAGAGTGTCCATCTCGGTGAAGAGGGTGGGCGTTGGCATGGTGTCTTCATCGTCTCCTAAAATGTACCTCAGGCGCTCTGCAGCCGGGGACACTTGGAGACGAGACAAACACACACCGAGAATAATGAACAGAAAAACACATGCTGATAGGAATTTTTTCATTTTATTTTGTCTGTTTATGATTTAGTGGGAGGAGTCAGCACAGTTTCACAGACATTTCTGATATATTGACTCACACTCCGGTGAAGTAACACTTTATAATTAGCGTCCTGCTCATGGTCAAGCAGGTGCTGTGAAAGCTGCCTATAGTGATTGGGATTGTGACGTCACACCGCGGTGCATTCTGTAAATTTTGCGATGCTTAGCTGAACCCAGCCCGTACTTCATCAGCGCTAGTGATCAGGTGCACATAGTCGATTTGCTTTGTCTTCCCATTTAATTACTCTTATTTTGTTTTATTCGTATGCATAATTACGGTAAGACGTCGCTGTGACCAAGTGCAATAGCGATTTACATGACTGTAATCCTAAGAAAGAGACAAGAGGACACAGAGGGTGCACGATCTGATTAAATACATAAATCAACATTTGTTAATTGCCTTTTTCTCTGATTTGTCAGTGAATTATTTAAAATGCTTCTGCTGCTGTTTATCCATTACCATACGCTACGCATTATGAATAGATGTGTTTTCTTATCAGCCGAGCAGATCGTCGTGAATTTCACAAAATAACGCCATGATGCCCAATCTCTATACACTTTATAACTTTGGTTCTTACTCGTTACTGCGTGTGAGACAGAAAACAAGCAGGTTCTTTTTTTTATTTGATTTTATTTTTAGAACAAAGCCATCAGATTTTTTGTGACACTCAGCGTGACAGGAAAACGAGTAGGTTTAAATACGGTTCACATCTTTTTATTCTGCATTTCTTTTTCTGTTACTCTATTTATATAACGAGGCAGAGAGAAAGTTTTTTTTATTCCCTCAGCTGCATCGCTTATTTGCCTGAAGTGCACCCTGTGATTTGTAGTGAAACTTTCGCTTGTTGAACAATTACACATTCGCTTTTGCTGCCAAGTTTTCACGTCTGGTTCCAAATGTCTCTGCGCTTTCTTTAGAAATGCTCAGAGAGGGGGTTGAGACTTGCGGGATTGGGAGATATTGTGCTAGAGTACTAATTTAGGACACCTGTACTTTGATTCAACTCTATGCTGTCAAGTAAACTATCAAAACAAAAAAAGAAAGTTTTTTCCTTTTTGTTGATATGAGCACTGCATCCACACCAGTGTTGCTTTTTAAACTGGCTGGAAAGAGAAATAGCTTTGGAAAGACCTGCTAAAAATATTCATCCATTAATTCATCTTCTATACCGCTTTATCCTGTACAGGGTCGTGCAAAGCCTGGAGCCTATCCCAGGAGACTTAGGGCACGAGACGGGGTAAAACCTGGAGAGGGTTCCAATCCATCACAGAGCACACACACACACACACACACACACACACACTCATTCACACACACAATATACAGTATCTCCTCAAAATAATTTATGAGTTTTGTGTAAAAATCAATCAGTCTATCAATAAAATGCACTTTGGAAGCACACTTTGTCAATCCTACACTTTTTTCCTTTTGCAATAGAAGGTTAGCAGATAACTGCCACTGTCAATCACTTTGCAGCTTGACCCGCCCAGACACGGGTCTGATAATCCAGAAACCCCCCTTTATTTAATTTATACAAAAATTGTAATGAGAGATATTATTCACAGATATATCATTGGTAAATTTCATGTTAATATGCCAAAAGCACACACCTCTACCTCACTCAGTCTAGTCAACAACTTTGATTGTATTCATAAGCAGCCAGAAATGAACCTCCTGTACCCCAAAGCCAGCTCAGAGCCAAGCAAACCGTTAGCAAGGGATTACGACTGAAAACTTTACAGAGAGCTCTGCTGAGCAAAGAACAAACCCGGCGCCAGGAAGACTCAGAAATTTTAGATAAACCTGAGGGTCACTATGGAGACGGCAGACAGCAAGCTGCAAGATCTTGTCCAAGATGATCAGAGTGTCCGAGGTTGTTTACAGTACCACTATATAAAGTTTGGATTTATTTTCTACATTCTACAACAATACTGGGGATCTCAAAACTATGAAATAACACATAAGGAATTAGGTAATTATGTAAAAACAACAACAACAGTCAGTTGTAATTTTATGACGTGAAGGTCAGCTGTTCTGGAGCAGTTCTTTTAAGAACAGTATTGTGTCAAGTCCATTTGCAAAGCCCATCAAGCAGCATGGTGAAACTGGCTCTCATGAAGACCTTCCCAGGAAAACAAAACCAAAACTTACCTCTGCTGCAGAGGAGACGTTCATTTAGAGTCACCAGGATCAGAAATCACCAATTAACAACCAGCACCTCAGATTAGAGCCGTTATGAAGCTTTACAGATCATAAGTAGCAGATATACATCTCAATATCAAATGATGATCGTGTATTTTGGACGCCTTCAGTATTGTTATACAGTGTAGAAAGAAATAAAAATTCGGGGAGACCATGAAGAAGAAGGTCTCGCCTTTTCACAAGTTACAGAATTTAATCTAAAATCCAATCCAAACACAGAGCAAAGCAGCCAAAGGTTAAAGAGCCAAGCTCATGGGCTCAACCTTTAGAATCATAAAAAAACAGAACCTTAATGTAAATATCAAGCAGAGATGTAATATTGGAATTTGAAATTGAAATCTGAGATTTATTTATTTCTGTTTTTCGAGTGGGTGGTTAGTCAGAGAGGAAGATAAAATAATTCTTTCACATTCAACTATACAAACACAAACAGAAGGGAAACACGTCTGGTTCAGTTAGACCAAAAAGATCGTCTACTTAAATGTAAATCCGTTTCATTCTTGAATCTCGAACGTTAATAACCTGCTTGTTGAGGGTTTTGATCTATTTAGGTCATAATGTACTGATTCCAATCCAAAGTGAACTCTAATTAGGTTTGTGCTGTTGTAAGAGCACGCCTGAGGGGATCAATGGCATCGAGTGCTGCATTGATGAGAACCTAAATGAAAAAAAAAGAAAAACACCAAGCCATTACTGTCTTTGTTTCCTGTTACAAAAGGAATAAGTGCTAATTTGCTAAAAGATTAAGGAGCAAGTCTGTTTTCTTCAGCTACTTAACCACATCATTATTTCTTGTGACGTAAAACTGTTAATCCGTACGTATATATTGCATAAATGTGTGACGTTCGTCATCATGCCATCGATTACCAGCATGACTGTGTTTAAGAAAAACGATTGGGACATTTTCTCAAAATGTCCAGCGATGAAGTCATGACAAGGCAGGTACTGTAGAAAACCTCCAGTCATAACATAACAGCTTCTGGCGCTTAGAACAGGATCGGCTTGAAACTAATTGCACGGTAAATATTTTATACTTTAATACACATTAGCGATACAATAGTTCAAGTTGAATTATTCAGGTGTTGCACAGATACATGCTCGTGCATCTACTCAATCCCAAAAGCTGACAAAATGCGTATTTTTTGTATATATATTTGTATATTTTTTGTGTATATTTATGGATCTCCTAAAATAAATCTTTTCCTCGTCCATGCCCTGCTGTCTGATTCAAGCTCTTTATCCGGATTGGTTTCGCATTCGTGATTCATATCCGTGATCGTTCTGTTTTCCATTGTCCATGCTGTTAAAGAGATTACTGGCACATGAAGAACCGAGTGTCGGCGTTATAACCCTGAGAATCAGACGTTATGAGTGCGACCTATGAATGAACGGTGTAAATCTGCTTAGATCAGGTGGGAAGTTTAACTCCAGCTAAGTGTACAGCATGCAGCAGCAGGGGAAGAAATCAGCCAAAGCCCAAAGCAGGAACACATTCAAATGCATTAAAGAATATTAAAGTTATATTTGTCTTCCACCTCCATTTGACCAGCTCTACAGTACAAATGTGTATAACAGTACACTATGTTACAGTATACAACATCACAATATTGGTATTAAGACTTAAAGAGTGAAGTTCTTACACTTTTGGAATTATTTTGACAAAACTATTATTAATCTATATAATATAAACTATAGAACATATTATTGTAAGTATAAAGGTAAAGTGTGTTATTTTTAAAGGTAGGACAAAAAAAAAGCGAAAAAAAGTTTTACGGAATAAAATATGCACTTTTTTTTAAGCTTTAAAATTAATTACTTAATTTTTTCAAATTTGGTAGAAAATGACAAATTTACCAATTTAGTCCACAATTTAAAAATTTTGTCTACATTTTGTTTACGAGTTATACACTGGGCAATAGAAAACACATCTTTTAGTTTTATTTACACACACAATGTGGTGGCCGGTTCATGTGTGAAAATCATTCCTTATGATCCCAGAATCAAACTTTCACACTCTGAGTCCTGCAATATTCCTGTGCCATCAGGAAAGAAAAACTCCATAGATTTTCCATAGATAACCCGATCATTCAGTACATTCAGGTCGTCAGCTGACTTCATTTTACTGCCACATAACATTGCTGAGTCTAGACCTGAGGAACTGAAGCAACCCCAGATCATAACACTATCTCCAGAGGCTTACAGTGGACACTATGCATGATGGGTGCATCACCTCATGTACTTCCCTTCTTACCCTGACACGCCCATCTCTCTGGTATAGGGTCAATCTGAACTCATCAGATCACATGACTTTTTTCCATCGCTCAAAAATCTAATCTTTATGCTCCCTAGCAAACTAATGAGCATCACTAACAGAGGGTTTTCTTATGGACACACAGATATTTCGAAAACCCAGTTGCAGTCACTTCAAATCTCCCTAATTGTGTGTGTTTTTTTTTTTTTGTTGGACGCAACCCAATAATTTCACCCTTTTGAAATGGCAACTTTTGTTTTTTTTGCCAGACAGTCTAAAATTATTAAAATAAGTTCTTAAAATACTGATGACACAATAAAACTGTATAATGTTATAATAGATGACAATAACAACAGATATATTAACATCATAAAATTGTTGTGGATTTCATTCTTTTAAAACAAAACTGAAAACTCTTAAATTCTGGTTTCTGATTGATCAGGAGGTAATGATAAACTTTCCAGAACAGCAGCTCTGACAGTAAGTACTGTACCAGAATTAGGATTAACATTAACACATTCCAATACATTATTATTTTCTAAAGAGGCGACTTACACTGTGATTTCCAGGCCTAATAATGAACAAAAATAATGACTTTATCACTACTCTAATCACTATAAGAATTGGAATGAGTCTCCAGTGTCAGTGTAACAGTGTAACGGTCAGTAAGTTTAAGAAGTTGGGGGAAGGTTTTCAGGGCAGTGGAGTTTATGCTTTCTGGTTTCTTAGTGGCGTGACAAGCTGTGCTTTAAAAAATAAAAAAGAATTCGAGAGCCTGGTGAGGGACGAGTACGGGTCTATAGCTGCTATACCAAAAGAAAGAACAGGACCTAATTCAAATCGCCAATTTTCCACAACATTAAATGTAGTTCTAAACATTAAAAAGTGTGACATGGTGGATTTTACAATAAACGCTACTTTTCCTCCCAGCATGGCTAAACATAGTCTTCTAGAATAGCTTGCTTTTCTTTTCATTCTTTTAAATTTAAAGCCTGTGTCTACATGAATATGATTTATATTGCTAAGAAATGAGACATGGTTAGTAATTTCAATACGGAATCAGTGGGTCTACGTGACACGCAATAATAAGCCAAGAATAAACCATTCCAAGATTTATTTTAAAAGCGTTCCTGAGGGATTGAATGAGAAAAATATAATTATTAGTTCATTTCTAAATATATTCTTATTAGTTGAATTGATTAGAAATAATGGCCTCAGACAGACCCTATTGAGGCTCACAGTAGGTAACAGTTTTGTTTTATGAGCCTGTACAGCACCACGGAAATGTCATCAATATCCGCTGTGCACAAAATACACCTTGGTAATTACTGCTTATATTTTTAATTTACCGTCCATTCCGAGTTCATGTAATGAATCATCACAGCTCGCTACTTAGCAACCATACATGATGTCTCCTTATGTATACCAGTGTAATACAAGTCAAAAATAATCTGCACTCCGGTCTCTCCAGTCACTGCGGTGCAGGTGTGAACGTGTTACATCAGGTCATTTGTAACTGTGGTGTGAAGTGTGTCTGTTTTTTTGTGGTCTGAGGGTGTACCTGGTGCTGAAACATCTCACAGGAGAACATAAACAGACGTGTTTGGATATTTGCAAACAAACTGTGGAGCGATACACTAAGGAATGTGAAAGTTTCTTTTAAAGAGAATCATTACTGATGACGAGACACAGATTCATCACTACGAGTCTGAGAGTAAACGGCAGAGTATGGGACGGAAACATCCTCAATCACCGACCGAGAAAAAGTACAAAAGTCAACAATCAGCTGGAAAATTCATCAATGTTTACAGTTTTCTGGGATTCTCATCTCAAGTGCCAGTACTGGAACATTATGAGGAAAAAGCTTCAACAATCAACAGTGCTTATTACAATGAGACGCTTATTGAAGAGCTGAAGCCTAAACCTCAGATTAAACACAGAGGACTACTATCTAATGGCGTTGTGATCTTGCACAATGATGCACGTCTGCATACTCACTGCCCTCACTGTCAACACTCTGCAAAAGCTTTTTTGAGTTTGAGGTGTTAAAGCGTCCTCCTATAGTCCTGATCTCACACCATTAGACCTTCACCAGTTTGGTCCCCTGAAAGCAGTTATACAAGGATGAAGATTCACTTGTGATGAAGAAATGAAGACAGCGGTGGATTCATACAGTAGCTCACAGCTCAGCCTAAAGTTTTTTTTATTAATGAGGGAATACGAAAAAAAGCAAGGAGATTATGTCGGAAAAAATGATGTATTTGACTTTTCTAAAAGAATAAATTTAACAGCCAGAGTGAAGATAATATTTTGACTCACTCTCGTACATATAATTTAGCAATATCTGAGTGTGTGAGTGTGTGTTATCTACTACAGAACTCAACATGTTTCCTATTTTTTCCCCCCAAAAAGCCACTCACTAGTGCGGCTGATGTCAGGTGGATGAAGGCTGTGCTCTGTTTGTTCTGGATCGTAGCGCTCAGTGTCCTCTGACTCATAGCGTTCATGGTGCCGCTGATCATGGTGCACGCCTCTCTCTATGTCCGTCATGTCATGACTGGAGATGGACGAGTGCCTCCGGCGACGTTTGCGCCTGTAGCCACGTGGCACCGGTACACCGATATAAATGGACTGATGATCTGCAGATAGAAATCAGTAGAGATTAAGTAGAAACAAACAACTCACATCTAGCAAATAAAACACAAAAAATAGCTAACAAACAACACCCAGCAGGACAGCCAGCAAAAGCAGATAAAGGACACAGAAACGCCCATAATCAAGCATTTAAAGTGCACATTTAGGACAAAAACATCAGAATGCTTAATGCTTAACAACATTTAACAAACAAAAGACTAGGATTAAAAATCTAAATAGAATCCACTCAGACCCAACAAATACAAACAACATGCAGAGTCAATAATAATAAAAAAACATACTCTCAAATCCAACAAGACAAAATCAAAAAACAAACAAAAAACTCTGAGATCTACGGTGGCCGTGAAGTGCAAAACAAATTAACAAAAATGAAAACAAAATAACAAATTCAAAACCAAATTAACAAATCCGAAAACAAAATAAC
>JAQMYG010000014.1:4761422-4783431 GCA_030014215.1 Clariallabes teugelsi | reverse complement strand
TTTCTCAGATTAAACTTTTGATCTGTCATCTATGTTCTATTACAAATAAAATATTGACATTTGCCATCTCCACATCAATGCATTCAGTTTTTATTCACAATTTGTTAAGTGTCCCAACTTTTTTGGAATCCGGTTTATAGTATAGACAGTGAGTAAAGACTGAGTGAGTGAATGACCGCAGTAATTTACTGTAACTCCACACTGCCTTTTTTTTTAAAAAACACTTTCAATTAATGATTCAGTTATACAGAATCAGCAGTATACATGTCACGACTCTACTACACCTACTAGTAAAGTATTTGCCATGTAGAAATATAATTACCAAAAATTCATCAGTGATTGATCTGGTTAGTAATGTTGGACTGCTATTATTTTGAACACAACTGTAACTATCCTACTTTTTTTTTTTATGCAGCAAAAAACTGTATTTAAAACAACTCGAGCCAGGAATAATCAGATGAAGATGCCCCTCCAAAGCCACATTGCAAAACAAGCTTGGGTGAAATTTCAAAAGAAGTCAGGCATAATTTGCGGTGAAGAGGCGGAAAAAAGGAATGAAGTGCACACTGATGCATAACCAGGCATGCAATTTAGGCCCATTTTCTGGCAATTTTGCTGGTCTGAGTTCTACCCATTATCTCATCCTGTTTATTTACTTACATGTGCCTGGTGCTGTTTAATGTTCATATATTGGTGTCTGGTGTGGTGTTCTCCACAGAACAGCCAGCAGACCATGAAATAGAGGACTTTCTGAAGCGTGCGCAGGAACTCCAAGCAAAAAATGTTTTAATCAAGCAAACATGGGTGTCGCCTGATTCACATGCTGGGCTTCCTAAATGTTGGAATGACCCTGGCTTGAGTGAAATGTTTATTTGAGAAGTCTCTCATCTTCAGCTGGTGCAAGTTCAATGAAGATAGATTAAATAAACATGATCTAGGCTTGATTTGATGCAGTACTGTAATAAGTTTCAAATTGAATTAGTGAGATGTTTTGGTTAAAAAGTCATTATACTGTAGACTGTCTGGCCTAAAAAAATCATTATACAGTATGGATTTAACTAAGCAAATAGCTAAGAAGCTTCCATTGTATAATTACTGCAGTGATTAATATGCTTCAGCTGCAACAAGTGATGTAGTGAGGAGCTTCTCATTTCCTAAACAACCATGTCAGAAGACATATCCTGTGATCGTGGCAAAGATGTTACTCTGTTTCATAAGGGTCAAATTATTGTCCTGCATCAGCCAAAGAAAACAACTAAGGAGATTTATGAAACTAATAAAATTGGGTTAAGAACGGGAAAACACATTATCTTTAAGGGTGAAATGTGGTTGGGAAAACATCCTGAATGAGCGTAACAGAAGGTCACTTAAATGCTTAGTGAAATAAGTGAAACTAATAGAAAATGGACTGTGGAGCATTGGAAGAAGTCCAGATTTACCCTGTTCCTGAGTGATGCATTATTGGGTTATGATTTGGGGTTGCTCCTGTTGGCCAGGTGTAGGTTCAGCAATGTTACAGTATGTGACAAAAAATTAGGGTCAGCTGACGACCTGAATCTACTGAATGACCAGGTTTTTTTTTTCCATCATGGGATTTCTTTCTTCACTGGTGGTGCAGGCATATTCCAAGATAACGATGCTAGGATTTATCGGGCTCAAATTGTGAAAGAGTGGTTCAGGGAGCATGAGACATAATTTTCATACATGGATTGGCCGTAATCAATGGAAAAGGTCGTCCAGAGAAATATTAGACTGTGAGACTTTTCTTTTTTGTCCAGGCAGTGTGTCAGGACTTAATAAAACACTTCAGGGCATGCCATTATAGACACATTGTCATACAGTACACATGTTTAGTTGTACTTTAGGTTGATTAAAATCAGTTCCCAGTTGCCTTTCATGCACTTGTGAAATGGTCTAGCTTAGCGTACCTTTGCATCGCACTTACACATCCCTTAACAATAACCAACCACTTCCTGAATAAAGCACCATACCAAGGGCAGAACTCCTCACATATCTGACAACATCGGAGTTACGTTTTGGCTTACAAAAGCTTTCAGTGAAAGCAAGGGCAGTCAATGGATCCTTTCTTTACACCTAGTCTGACCTGCTTCTATTTTTGTTACTGCAGTCATGGTATTATCTCCAAGTCACCTCTAAGTGTCAGCTACATGGCACTCAGAGTGGGGGTACGGTCCAGGGCAATTTAAAGTCCTTCAGAAACCTCAATTAGCAGAAACGCTTTCTGTAGGATAAGTAACTAATAATTAGTTGAATTCTTTAGCACTGGATCACTGCTGTGCAGAGCACCGGTTTGAGAACTCTTACAGACTCCATGCACAGTTTTACAAATTCTTTTCGCCTTTCAGAAATATTTTAAGAAAGCGGAAACCAGAAGCTGTTACTAGCTACTAAAAAGTATTACTATTTTAAAATTTATTCTTTGTTCAGTTCCTTTATTCTTTGGTTATTTTTCGGTTTGATTCCCACCTGGGTTTGATTCTGTCTACATGGAGTTTTCATGTTGTCCCCATTGTTGTTGGTTTTTTATTCTGGCCAATCCAGTTTCCTCCCACAAAGACATGCAGATTAGGTTATTTGGCATCCCCAAATTGTGTGTGTGCCCTGTGATGGAATGGCACTCTCTCCAGGGTGTACCCCGCCTCGTACCCTGAGTCTTCTGGGATAGGCTCCAGGCCCCCGTGACCCTGAATACAGGAGTGAGTGAGCCACACTGTGATGCTATTGTTACTGAAACTAGCTTGTATTGCATGCTGAAGCTGGTTAAATACTCAGAACAGTAATTTTAAAGAGTAATGATAACGTACTATAGAATTGGTGCACAATGTTTTTTCAGCCAAGTAACAATTACCTTGCATATGATATCCTCAATTTTAGCCTGCTCAGGGATATAAATTTTTACACATGACTAATACGAAGATATAGTGCATCTGTTTCTTAAAAGGCGAGGACGGGCAGCTATCCTAGCTTTCTTCAGCTTCTTGTAACTTTTATATCAACAAGAATGCAAACTCTTGAATATACACACTTGAATATAAATCAGTCGATAATGGAAAACTGGAAAAAAAAAGAAAAAAGAAAAGTCTTGCTTGATTTATTTGTCAGTCATGCAGGCTAGAAAAACCTCCGAACAAGTAGAAAATGTCTTGTACTGTATTTCCCTGAACATAATTGGGTTTAAAGGGGATATTATTTTGTTCTAACCAGACTCTTTGTCCTGATTGCCTAGAAAAAAGCACTGGTTTCTTGGTAACAAGCTGTTTTTTTTTTTTTTTGTATTGTTTTTGGTTTATGAACTTCAAGAGAGTGAAAACAGACAAGCTGGTAATAAAGTGACTGTATACAGCGGTTATAATGTCAGAATATGCTGGGGGAAAAATGGGTTGCTTCTAAACATCTCCTTTGTCCTTGTCTTTGTTTCAGCTGTATCATCAGAAAGTGAAAAAGCAAACAACAAAAAGTATTTTTTTTGTGCTTCCACATGGATGGTTACAGTCTGACGGGAAGATTCATCTGAAACATTACTGTTCTTTCCAGCAAGACAGGAAGTCTGTGACATTTTCCTGAATTACAAAGTCAGCGTTATTAAGTGACTCAAGAGGCACCTGAAAGAGTAGATGAGTGCAGCACATCATCTGTGTAATGGCTTTAAATGCAGGTTTAAGTGGGATTAAAAAAGGGAACAGCATTGGTGGTGCAGTAGCTACAGTACCATTTCCTCCTCAGCGCTCCAAGTTTCAATTCTGAGCTCGCTCGTCTAATTACCATTCGAAACCTGATTGATCAATCTAAACCAGACATGTACTGATCGATTTGTTTCAAGGATTTCCTTCAGGTGTGTGTATATATTAATTTCAAAATCAAATTTATTTGTCACACAGTCATACACAGTATGATATGAAGTAAAATGCTTCTGTGTCGGCTGATGACCTCAAGATTTCAAAAAGAAAGTTTCAGTGTGTAATAAGAGAAATAAGAGAATTTACAAATATGGATATAAGAAATATGGAACTAAACTTTAGATTTAAAGGACTTTTAAATGTACAAGCAATAAAAATAATTAAAATAAAATAGTAGAATAAAAATAGAAATAATGTCCAGTTATGAGCAAGATATTGTGTGGAATGTGCAGAATAGTGTGCAAGGTTGCAGTTCAAAGTTCACAGTACAGTACACTGGTGTGTGTATTAATAGTACCACCTGTAGTACAGGAGCACGAAACCGCCGAATGCATGAGGGCTTCACGTCACATACGCCATTAAATACTCATACTCAATGTTAATCAATCAGGGATGTCGCAGTACTTTTACCATGAACATGTGAGCTTCCTAAAAGTGTTTCTGAACATCTGTAAGAATCAGGTGCTGCATTGAAAAACATTGTTTTTTTTTCTTGCGTGTCTTCATCTTACTATATTTATGAAAAATGGGATGAAATTTCAACAGCGCCATCTGCAGTACTGGAGCAGGACAGCCAATATGAAACAGCAGGGAGTACGCAAGCTTGAAAGTGCTTGAAGTGTCTTTGCGCAACACTCATACACGTTACCTCTACTTCAAGTGGACTAAAACCAATTCATACCATCACATACATGGAGCGGGAATAAATAGGTGAATGACCGGCAGTTACGGTTTCCCAATTCCTCTCCTAAAGAGCGAAATCATGCTCCTCATCATCTTTATGCCTTGTTCTCAGTGAATAGAGAACCATTTTGGCTGCATGTCTCATTCCCAGTCGTAGCTATAATTATTCCAGTTGCCGCACTTGTTATTCCTCTGAGCCCAAGAGAGCGTGCACTTGAAGTGTAACTGAGTTCAAGGAGGCAGCGAGCATGTAGGGACCCACTCATTCAGTCGGACTTACGTACCGGTGCTGTTTTAAATTCAGCGTCATGCACAGTGCAAGACAGCCATATATAGGTTGCGAGGTTATTTAAATTTAGCTCACAGACACATGGCACACAGCAGTAGGGTTGTAGGGTCCTTACAGTCTTTGTTATAGAGCAGGAAACTACTAGGAGGGCATCCGTTTGTCTTGTGCGTGATGAGAAATAAACATACTCGAGAGCTTACTGGCAAGGACATTTTCATAAGCAGAGTGGTGCAAAATAGATCCGTCTTCAGCTACAAGGAACAGTATGGGTGAAAAAGAAAAGAGAGAACTAATGTAGAATTTTGTCCTTGTAAAATTGCAGTCGATCATCTGAGACATGTTTGCTGTCGGTAACTTCTGTGGCTTTTTCAGTTTTGGGGCTGCATGACGAGAATAATGTAGTGAGAATGAGAAGAAACTGTATACTTGGAATATACTGCAGGCTGATATTTAACAAAATCTTATATTTTTAAGTAATTTTTGGACAGAATTTGTGTTTCTGGGTAATAACGTTTCTTCCCATGGCTGTATTAGTTCTATCCAACAAACCTGGAAATTTGCATCAAACAGCATGTTGGTTTAGCGTTTTATTTTTAAATTTTTTTTAAGAGCATTGTCTAACAAACCATAGAAAATAAAAGGTTCTACGTGTTTGGCAAAGGAAAATTGGCAAACACGGTTTGTTCACGTTTGTAGATTTCAGGAAATGAAGGACCGAAGCTTAAAGCAAAAATTGACACAAAAACTTTGTTCGTAATCAAACGTCTTGTCTGACTTACTTTATTATTTTTTTGTCCATGTGTTTTTATATAAAAAAAAAAAGAAATGTCTCAAACATTTTAAAGGTCTATAAACGACTGTCGTCAAAGCCGATTATGGTCTCAATTATTTTGTTTGTAATTTACAAAACCACATGCCCTTGAGGTTACAGTACATTAACGGTCATAGCACAAATACATAATAAAACAGCATTTTTTATAAACATGAACTAATTATAAACATATTTATATAATTTTCTTCTAAAAAAAAAAAAAAAAAAAAACACTTGCAAATAATCAGGGCTAATACAAAATAGCCTGAGATTAAAAAAAAAAAGAAAAAAAAAAAAGTAGTGTCTACGGCAATGAATTACTGTCAGTTTACATCCGCAGGATTGGAGACAGGAAAAGTAGCGTCACATCCAATTCCTGATCTCACAAAAAGAAGGTGTTTCATGAGAGGTCACGATACATCTAAGGAGCGTGAAAATCTTAAAAAAAAAAAAAAGCAATAAGCGTGTGATAAAATGAAATTGATGCAGCTAAGTCTTAAAATCTACTACAAGTATCTAATTAACTTTAAAATACTGTGTAGGTTGTGTTGTTAATTGTTGTGATCTTCTGCTTCACTGTACAGTCCAATAGAGGCAACACTGCCACCTTAAAATACGAAAAAACTTAAAAGGAGAAGACAAAGCGACAATCCTGCAAAAAACCATGTGGACACTGTACAACTATGAGGATGAAGAAAACGGTTTGTATTTTATGAAAGTGCTGCGTTATATTTTTAGGGGACATAAACTGCAATGTAATCCCTGTAAGTTTACCTAAATTATTTCCAGTGTGAATTGATTCTGAATCAAAAGCCAATGAAGTGATTTATTAAATAAGTCTCAGCAGCAAAACATTGCTTAAACTGAATAACCAATTGATTTAATGCCACAGCTCTAATTAAGCAATATAACACAATAGAGAGAGCTGTTGTGCTGGATATCAGCACAGCTTTAATGCGGTCGAGGGCGCAAGGTCGCAGCCTCGAGGGTGATATTGCTTGTATACAACAGTTCCACAAACAGCATTCATTATTAATAGATTGTTTTGTTTGCTTATTTAATCAGTTATTTTGCTTCACCAACGCGTATCCTTCAGTGACTGGTGGAACTAATTAACCGCGACTGGCGGAGCTGGCAACCTACAGTTAGCGTGATTAACAGGGATGAAAGTAGATTTCAATTCTTACCGGTACTATGTAGACAAAAGGTGAGAAGAATAAACTATGGAGATCAAAAGAGACTATAGAAACAATCTAGTAATTTTCTATTTCCAGGGTTGAATCCCAAATAGTGTTAAATTGAAAGCTAGTGTAATATGTAGGGTGTACAATCCCTTGTTCCACACACTAAGTACTTACAGCAGAGACTACAGAGGGATTTGGGATTCATCCCAGTGTTAGAAGATAGTTAGCTTTATAACTTATCTTAACCGTGAATAAAACAACACGGAGACAAAACAGAACAACTTAGAAGCAGTTATAAAGTAGACAAATTATTATTTAAAATAACAATGTTATCAGATGTGTGTCCTTGCTGAAAGTGGGCCTTTTTTAAATGTGGGTTTTGGCAGGCAGCTGCTCTCTCCTCAGTTCTGCAGACCGTACAGACCTATTTTGACCTGCGCTGCAACCAACAGTTAGTGTAATTAGCAGTTATTAGAACGGTTGATAAAATGGTTATTAGTGCAATTAAATTTGGAAATTTCCAAAATCAGGATCAATAATTTACTCTTTATCTATTTACCCATCTGTCTGTCTATCTATCAATGCCTCTTGTTTAATCAGACTACTCGGTCGCACTAACTGTTGTATAATACATATGAATCGCAAACGGTATTCCCAGCATTTGATGACCGATACTGATCCCGAAATGAGCACCGATTTGGTAGTCAAACGATCAGGAATGTTTATGTTCAAGTAGTGACCATAAAAAACAAACATTCTTCTACAACATAAGCAATTTGATTTTCCAAAAAAAATAAAATAAATAGTTACGTTTGCTACTTTAGATGTAGAGCAAGCTTGGTTTCACATCTTTAAAACCATATGTTTCAAACTCAATCCCTTATTAGTAACAACAGGTAGTAGTGGACTGTCAAGAAAGACACCCTGAGTAAGAGCTGTTATTTTGTCCTACCTTCCCCTGAAGACAGTGTATAGCGTTTGCTGCAGCTACAGTATAGATCCCTTTGTGCTGATTCTTATGTTCAAAATGATTTATCAGGTGACTTTTTTTGTAGGAAGAACCGGATATTGTTATTTCAAACAAGCTTGGTTTTGAACCGATTGTCTGGTATAAGTTTTAATCGCAAAAGGTCACTAATCAAAGGGAATAAATTTAATTGAAATCCAAAATAAAAAAAATACCCTGAATCAATGAATGTAAATGTTTTAAGCCAAGAGAACGTCAACTTCGTAGCTTTGAGTCTTAGAGCCAAATCAATGACCTCGCCACCACCGTGTTTTTCCAACATAATTTATAAAACATTAGACAAAAATAAACCACATACAGGAATAACCATGTTTTACGAATCCGAGCTCATGAGAAACACAAGACGCTAAACCCAACAAGTCTATTTAAAAAAAATCTCTTTTGTGTAGATAAAAATGTAAAAATGTACAATTAAAATGGAATTTAAAAAATAATAATAAAAAAATTTTAAAAATCACATCCTTTATATTACAGCTTAGTTGAGGAAATACACAGTGTCTAATTAATAAGGCTCTTTTGAACCCGGTGTGTAGTGCAAGACCTGACAGTGCAATAAAAGAGCTACTGCTCCTCATACACAACCTGAAAAAATAATAAATACCAAATCACAATTAAATTAAAGGACCAGGTGAAGGAGATGCATCTCTACACTTAATTGTCTACCTCGTCCATTCCGAGCTGGTCTTGTTTTGACTGGCTGAGGGATATCGCAGCTTCGATCTGCTCAAAGGTCACAGGGTCAGAATCGAGATCAAGAGTCAGGGCTTCTGCTTCCGGCACCAGTTCAGGTTCGGCGTGAGGTATGGGCAGGTAGCCACCAACACGGGGCAGGCACATGCACCAGCCGGCACCGGACAGGTCCAGCTCACTGTAGTTGTAGCCAGTCTTCTTGAGTACCATGAAGTCGACCATGTCCCTGGATTCGCTCATCTCAACCAGAAGGTTCCAGAAGATGCAGCTTAGCACGATGCCCAGAAACTAAATGGAAGATGGATGCAGTGATGAACTGATCTAAAAGTTTCAGCATACTTTGCATTGTAGTGAAGTTCGGCTTATATAGAAAGCTCCACCCTTCTAAGAGGTTTTTTAAAATATTTTTATAAAGGCTTGCTGTTTTTATAATTTTATTTTATAAGCTTCTAAAAAAGAACCATATTTTTGTGCCATTATGCAAATCAGGACTCCTCAAACCCCAGCTGGTATATTTTAAATGTGTGCCTTTGATCTCTTTATTAGATCAAAGGATCGTCGTCATAAAAGAAAACAGACGAACGTGGCCTGCATGACTCCACTCTTTTAGGTAAGGCAGCTCGCTGATGATGTCAGCACTGGATCTCGCTCACTGAATGGACCCACCTGGTGGCCTAAGAGCGTTAATGGGGCTGAGAGCACCAGCTGCTGACCCTGACGGTATCTAACCCGCCTTTGTATAAGCAGTGAGAGAGAAAGTGGAGGAACGGAATGAGTTTGTGCAAAGCAGACAACAAAGAGGACCAAAAAGATGTGCAGAACCTCCTGTCTGGAATCACGGGTCGATGTTTGTTTCTTGTGGTTAAAATGGGATCGAAAGTTCTTAAACCGCTAAAAGGTTCTTGTGGGGAAAATGTGCCTAAAGAGTTCCTGTGAGAACACCATGTCTACAGTCCTGATTGTCTGTGAAAGCTCTTATGGCAACGAAGTTTTCAATCTCCTAGAAAGGTTCCTGGTGTTCCTATACACTGCTTAAAATTTTCTTTTGATAAAAGTGACCTTAAAGTTTGTGAGATGTTAAAAAATGTTCCTGCCCAAAGTTATGAAAAGTTCTGAGGTAAAATCTCCCAGAGGGTCCTGAAGGGGCACTGTGGTTCTTGTAAAAACATCTTGTAAAAACATCACCAAACCTCATAAGTTGCTGTAAAATTTCCTGGGATGCTGTTGTGAAGGTTCTTTTGGTTAAAAAAAAAAAAAAAAAAGTCCCTGTGCTACTGAAATGTTCTGCTGAAGTCTTGTGGTTTTAAAATAAAAGGCCTGCGTGTCAGCTGAACAGAAAATTAACTCGACAGAGTGGCATCTTGAAAAGGTCAGTTTGAACATGTTTCCTGATAGGGACTAAGGCAACATGTTCTCAGACTTCAGCTTAGGGAATGTTCCTGTTCCAGCGGTACATCCTGCCCAAATTGCCATGTATAGTCATAACCACAAAATTTCCCGATGTGAAAGAAGTGCAGTTTTAGTGCAGTTATGTCAGATTTTACCGTATGTTCAAAAACAAGGTGTTTAAACAGGGGCTAGTGGAACTCAGGGTTCTGGTTCGAGTCCAACAGGTTTCCGAGATGAATTCTGCCTGCAAGCTTTGAGGCAACAGTGAAGTTAATCGATAAGGCCACTGAAGTCAGAACAGGGAGTATAGATGATCAGGTGTTCATTAGGGTAGCTAAAATACACTGTTAAGTGGCTATCAAATTGGCTAATGGTAGCAGATTCCTGATTGGCTAACGGTGGCCATGTTTTTTTTTTTTTAACCAAGCTAATTATCATTAGAAAACCAAATGAATCAGTTTTCTTGGAAAAATTTTAAATAGGTTTCTAAAAAGTTGTATTTGAACATAACTCCGCTCCTTATGAATGACCATACCCCAACGATACATAGTGCAAAAAAAAAAAAAAAAAATAGAAATTGATTACTTAAAATAGTTATACAATAAAATAAATAAAATTAAGAAGTAAATGACAGAAGAGAGATGATTAACCTGGGGCAAACCCACGGCGCAGCAGATTCCTATTGTGGCCCCGATGTTGTCGCCCATCCACAGGTTCACAGCATGAATACATCCACGCACGTGTATGATATCGGCCAAATCTTCACGCTGTGCATTGGGGGGGGGGGATGAAAATGACAGAATGATTCCAGACTGAACAGTTTTCAATAGAAAGTATCACACAATACAGCTCTGCGTGATGTCAAAATTGAGACAGTGGCGGTAATAATGCTACAATTTGCCTGAATAAATGACCTCGAAAAGCCCGGGGTCGGGAATAACCTCGGCTGAAAATGTAAATACACGTCCCGTGATTTTGCCAGCAAACTATCAGACCTTGGAAAGAAAGATAATAAACAGGTGGCGGGCGTAAAGCTATGAGTCACGGGAAGTGTGCAGGAATAAGACCGCTTGATAATCATTACTGATGTGGTGATGTTTGCTCTTTGAACCGAAAAACGCTATTTTTCCTGACGGATGAAGCAAGCGTCTGTTCCGAGACGGATGTATGATTCAGGACAATAAGAACCGTACGTACCTGTTTGGTAAGAGCTTTATAGCCGCACAATGTGTTTACCACTTCTCCAGGCTGAAAAGGAAACACACACAAACATACACATTACTACTGAATTACTTCTGGATGCCAATTCCTCCCCTCCAACAAAGTATAAAACCCTGAAAGCCTACCTGAGTTTCTACATTCTTCATGCCTGTATGTGAGAAAGTGAGGTTTTGTGGTTAACAATGACGTGATCCCACTTACACGTTTTTCACGTCACGCGCCGTCATTCACAGAGTTATTCTCGCCACGTTATTCGTGAATTCGGAATTAGGAGGTTTTAGCTAGTGAGAACGAGACACATGCAGCTGTATTAGGTTTGTTATTCGCTGCACAGTGAAGGCGAGGTGTATAAAGTGTGGATTTTAAACGAACGCAATCGTAAATAGATGGAGGAGATTTACACATCATCATATAGATACATATATATAAAAAAGATGAGAGAAAAACACTGAAACACCATACACAGTTCATTCGTAATAACAGTGTCCTCCCTTATTTTGTGCACGTTAAATAAAATAATTTTAGTCCCACCCAGTATCTATGGGGGTAAAAACTTTTGCACTCTAGTATAAACAACTCTGGCTGCTGAACTCTAAATTTGGTATCTATAATTTACGAAGCAGCAAAACTGCACAAACACATACACAAACACACTTTCCACTTCATGTCACTGCATTTCACACCTGGGATCAATTTCACACCCCGGGCCTTGTGATTCCGCTTCACCTCACACCCTCGAGAGAGAGAACTTCTTTCTTTTTTTTTTCCTTGTTTAGACGATTCAATTTTGGTGCGGTTCTGACAGGTGAAGGCGATCTCTGATCTGATAAGTATGTGTCTAATTTTATGGCTGCCAGAACTCCTTGTCACACCTGCGTTCCTCCACCTGGTCTGTCTTCACCTCCTACACCATGTGCTGATGTCTTGGCTGGAATCAGGTCACATGACAACCTGACATGCTCCTTTAGCGTGCTATTAAAGAATCGTGATAGTCCGTAACAGATTCGACTGTCACAAAAAGACTTTTCTAAAACCAAGATCATCTCTGTGATGTGTAACGGATTTACTAGACCTGTAAACCCGATGTGTTAGCATGTGTGTCAGGTACTGGGTCATCAAGCGTTTTACTGATTCCTTTAGCAGAATTTCTGTATCAGCAGTGCTATCTGAAATTCCATGACGCAGGTTTCTACTCTGTCGGAGAGAAGTAATAATGGGCCGAAAGTGAGAGAGAGGCCGAGAGACAGGGCTGCAATTCTTCATCTTCATTCATACCTCCTGTACATGGACAGAGTGCTCCGCTTCAAGCTGCCTGCCCTCCCGTTTCCACTCTCTCCTCAGAAGCAGTGCATTAGCAGCCGGAAAGCATCACACAGGCTTATTATCCATGAGAGAATGAGAGCAAGAGAATTCTTTTAACTATTCATAATGTGACTTTCATGTCATACCAAATAAACAGCACTTTTTAAATACCTACTTGAATAAATGCACAGGAAAATGCGTGAATAAAAAAGTAGATAAATACGCAAATACGATTAAAAACGCTATAATAATTTGGTTTAAAAGTCAATTGTAGAATAAGCTTCTTATAAAGACATAAGTACCACCTACAGAATATACAATCCTTTGAAAAGCTTAAGATTAATGATTTGTTTTCTACACAACATAAACCCCCAACCAGCCTCCAAACCACACAGAGATCCTGCAGTCTGTTTTACATAGCAGACTTCATTTAGAATTCCTTTCATTTAGATTCTGGCCTTTTTTGCATCACTGGGTTCAGTGATCCACTGTGTTTCATTCTGGTTTCCCAGGCTTCCCTGGTAGCTAGCAGTAAAAACTGAGCATGCAGATCATTTCTTTCTGCACAACTGAATATTTACGACCGAAAATGAAAAAGTTCTTAGTCAGCATTCAACTAAACTTCTGTGTCAATGTCCCCAGTGTGTTAAACATTACTGCTAGTCTAGTTGTAGCTACGTTGGAATCAATATGATCTACTTGTGTGTGTGGCCTCAGATTAGCTGTGACCTCCAGCAGCATCCTGTGAAAGAAGCTGGCATCAGCAAGTCCAGCAACCTCAACTGTTTCACACCGACTAGAGTTTACTTGACTTTCACACTAACTAAATACAACTCTGTCAGCTGTGGTGTCTTGCTGTTCTTGTGCAGAAGCCCTCAACCCCCATGCACCCAACGTGGTTAGGTAGTACTTTTAAACCTGGTTCCTGCTGAAATTAATAGATGACTCACACAAAAGCACCCTTGTTTTATTTGTCTTTAAAACAGAGGATCATGCTCTTAAGGTCTTAAAAGGTAAGAAAAACTGTCTGTCAACCCCATCACCTGTACGATATAGAAATAGACAGGACGTAATAGTCCATGTAAGTAGTAGTTCTTTGCTGAAGAGGAGTCTCTTTTCTGTCTGCAAACAAAAAGCCCTTACTGACTTGTACCAGGCTGTATAGGACAGGGGCTTGTGTCCAGAGGTGGTTTGTAAGCCGCCATTAAATACGAGAGAAGAAGAGAACAAGGAAGTTAACCTTTGCGCTACGCCTAATATTATTGATATTTTTGGGGAAAAAATGTCAAGAGCAATGCTCTTGTGTGCCTTCCTGCTTTATTAGCTATGGCTGTGTGGGTCAGAAGATGAGATTGTGCACAGCGCTTTCAAAGCAGACCAATGAAGCACTGATTAGATCTGTGTCCAATGACGCTGTATCATTCGAGATCACCTTTTCCAGCTGACTCGAGCACCGTTCCTGAGTATGGAGCAATTGTGTTCTCACTGATCAAAATGAACCGGACTTTGGGGTCAAGTGCTTTCAGAAATAATCCTGAGGAGCTAATGTGAAAAACGCCTGTTTTTGTGCAACCATAGGTTTTCTGGTTATTTGCTTATTTCTTTGCCTCACCACTGTTCTGAAGTAAAATGCTGAACTTATACAGAAGATGCCCCTTGTTGTACCACTATGTCTTAAAAACCATTACATCATCTGCAGACATTACTGTTGTCCACAGCTTTTTTTCTTACAATATGGGCTCAATGACCAAACTATTCAGTTTTCTGGTCTGTTCCCAATGTTTGCCAGAATAGTTTCTCAAATTCATTCAGGAGTCCATCATTACCTGGTGTTCGCCCAATGGATAACTGGTCTAATGCTTCCATTGGTGCCATTCTTAGTGTTAGGAACTCCTTCAATAGCTCCTCTCAGCAGCATGTCAGTAACATCCACATGGTTCCTTATAAAAGTTCACAGCAACCTTTATTTCTGCTGATGTTCTTGTTGTTGATCCATCAGGGCTCTTCAAGTACATCCTGATTTTGATACTAAAGAATTCAGAGTTTGGGGTATCCATGTCTCCAATTCAGTTGTACCTGTTAGTCTTTAGTCTGCTTGATTAGGTAGCAACCAAATGCCTCCCCTTCCCAATATATGTATATTTGGTTTTCTTTTGCAACCTCCCACCATGTGCCTAGGAAGGCAAACTCTTTCATCGTCATACCTCAAAAACTTAGAAACAAAAAAAAAATCTTCGGATCTGGAAGCAGCTTTAGGTTAAAATCTATTGTGACCATGTGGTGGTCTAAAAAGCCACTGGACTTTTTGTTTATTCATTCATCCATGTGAATTGATTTAACATCATATAGTTTAATTCAATACAATTTTACTCATGTAGCGCTTTTGATAGTTATTGTCACAAAGCAGCTTTACAGAATCAAAAGAAAATATACAACCGCTATAGGACGGTAGGTGTGATGTCTCTGCATTCCAGTCTACTGTCAAGTTCTTGATGTAGTTCCCCATTACTATTGTACCGTTACTGCCATGTTGTGGCAGTGGATTATTTATTTATTAATTTAATTGTACCCATAATTTCTCCTCAATTAATTGTGTTCAATCCCCACCTCCGACTGTTAGAACACTCTCCCATCAAGGCAATGATGACCAACCACGGAGTTCAAAGACTAATCATGTGCTTCCTCCAAGATGCCGACTGCATCTTTTCAAACTGCTGCTTACACGAAGTTGGAGAAAATGCTATCCGCCCCTTCTGCATGTGCGAGCTCAGAGATGCGCATGATTGGTCAGTGTCACCGTGATTGATATGAGAGTGCGGGCAAGCAGTCCGGTCTTCTTCCCTCTTCCTCTAATTTCCACTTGTACCATTAAAACTTTTAAGACGTGGAGTTTCTCGTCCACAGATGATGGGTTGGTTGCTTTTGACCTTTTTGAGAACAAAATTGGTACTTGGCACCGAAATTAATCGCACGGCTAAGAAAAATCCCCATCACATTTGTCATGCTGTCTCATTTTCGTTGTCTCCATGTGTTCCTTTCTATAGCTCGTTTATTCTTGTGCCTGCCTCCATTAATTTTATAAGTTCCTAATCTCGGCTTCTCGGTAAAAAAAAAGAATATAAAAAAAAGCACAGACAAGCACAAACCTATTATTTCTTTATTATTTACTTACCTACACTGACATATCTCTCTTTGCTGCTGTCCATGACACTTGCAGTGTTCTCCTTCACCATTTTACTGCAGCATTCTCCCAAAATCACGTCTGTGCTTTCTGTACCTTCTGCATTATCAACCTAGTATTGTTCATTGTAGTGTCAGCACTCTTCATTACCACAGCAGCATTCTCTGCTATCAGACCAGTACTTTTTGTACTTACACCATCATTCTCTATTGCTGCACCATTAGATTGAGAGAGAGAGAGAGAGCTGGCCAGAGTAAACGTCAGAGGAAGATGAAGGGAGGTCTCTACAGAGCCGAGTGCAACTAATTTAATACACAGAAGCACTACATGCATGAGGCACCTTCCATCAGCCAAGTGCAGGCAGACACACACACACACACACACACACACACACACATACTTACTTACTTACTTACAACCACACACCACCACCACACAACCACATAAATAGAGAAGGACAGAGAGACTCAGAAGGAGCAAAGAAGCCTGCAAGAAAGCTTCACAGAAGAGAGACAGAGAGAGCGAGAAAGAGAGAATGAACAAGAAAGAGAGACAAAGAGAGAAACTGAGCGAAATAAAAAAAAAGGTGTGTGAGATTCATAAAACTCATTCGGAGAGACTTCGAGAAAGCAAGAGAAACATCAGGAAAGAGCAAGAGAGCAAGAGATAGAGAAAGACAAGTTGAGAGATAGAGAAAAGGGGAAAGAAAAGGTGAGACTGTGAACAAACACAGCACAAATGCAGAACTTTGGGTTCAACTCTCGAGTTTAACATCTTCACACCCATATATGGCCGACGATGTGAGGCCCCCCTCCCACCTCCAACCACCCCAGCTCCTTCACCCTTCTTTCACATTTATTGTAAGAGGAAGAGAGGTACCAACACATTGGTGCAGTTGAACACCATAAAATCATTTACTTTTTATATAAAAGCACCAAATTTGTAATGTAGATTTTTTTTTTGGTTCAGGTATTAGTAAAATAGGACACCTCCTATTGGGAAGAGGTTTTTAAACTTGGCTTGTCTTTTTACTCCTCCTCTTTTTATTGTTCATACTCTTGCTATTATTTGCGACTGGGTTCACTGCTGCGTGCAGAGGATGGACATAAAGGACATAAAGTCCCACACTGGACTGGTGGTGTTGGTGTTATTCTTTGCTTGTCATTTACATCAAACTGAGAAGCCAGCCATTTTATCATGTTTTATAACAGTAAGTTTAATTCGTCATTATACACACTACTAGTCAAAAGTTTAGAGACATCTTCTATTGCCAGGGTCGTTTCTGATTTTTTTTTTTCTTTCTACACTGTAAACCAATACTGAAGACGTTTATCCAAATTATGCAATAATCTCCTTTGTACAATTGATATTGAGATGTATATCAGCTACTTATACTCTGTAAATCCTTCATAACGGCTCTAATCTGAGGTGCTGTTTATTAATTGGTGATTTCTGAGGCTGTTGACTCTAAATGTCTCCTCTGCAGCAGAGGCAAGTTTTGGTCTTGCTTTCCTGGAAAGGTCTTCATGAAGGACAGTTTCATCATTGTGCTTGATGGGTTTTGCAAACGCATTTGACACAATACTGTTCTTGCAACAGCTGACCTTTGTGTCTTAAAATAACAACTGCCTGCTGTTGTTGTTAATTACCCAAATGCAATTAATAGTTTTGAACTAGGCAATATTGTTCTAGAAAATAAATCCTTGTCCAACGTCCAAACTTTTGACTTATATTGTGTGTTCATATGTTATAATATTTGGGGTTGTTAGACTGTCTGGTTTTGATTACTGGGGGTTACAACGCCCACATCGCCCTGTAAATTACACCTATCCAAACATACAATAAATATCCAGGAAACTGATTTAGAGAGAGAGAGAACAAAGGTCTGGAGTCACACCTCTTTTGTGCGGACGCAGCAAGTGTAAGGAACCCCGCAGGCCAGGGACCCGGTACCGTTACAGAAGTGGTACTGATTCACCTCCCAGTCCTTATACTCATCACCTCCGCAGCAGGAGAACTGCAGTGAGACAGAAACAGACTGAGTGAGAGAGAAAAGAAGCATCAACATTTCCTTCCACAGAGGTTTCACTGTCTGCTTCAATGCAGCAGGTTTTTTTTTTGTGTGTGTCTCTCTCAGTACAGGAGAACATCGCATGTCTTATCAAATCCCCCAAAATGCTTTGCTTCCTCACATACACAAGCTGAAACTAGGTTTATAACGTGATAACAAGCAGGTTGTTACTGCACTGATAAGAATCTCTGATTTTAGACCTTCGACAGTCTCACACCTTGTCCTGCACGTAGTCCAGGATGTTTTTGAAGTCCAGGTCATCGTAGTAGTGCTTGATGCCTTGCCGGATGTTCTTCTGGAACAATTCGGACGTCTGCCGTGAGGGATAACGAGAGGGAGATTAGAACGTGGTGAATGTATGTGTACGGAGCGCTGTGACGAGCCCGATGTCTCTCTCGGATCTGCTTACCGTTTTCTCAAACAGCAGAGCGATGATGAGGGCGATCGCCTGGAGCGCCAGCAGGACCGACAGCACGCTCAGGAACTGCAGAGATCAAATCGGGTTTAACGCTCCGCTCAGGGCGGTTACAGATCACCAGGGTGTGTTCGGTCAGCAAGGAGCACTCACCATGTGCAGCAGGGTTTTGTTGTCGCGCAGAGAACCCAGCATTCCCACCACGGACACGGAGAACATGACCAGGCCCAGCAGGATGAGAACCACGGCCGGGGCCAGGAACACTCCCTCTAGCGTGCGGTGCTTCTGCCTCTCCACCTCGGCGTACAGGCCCACGCACAGCACACACAGACCCACTAACTACAGACACACACACACGTAAATCATTTATCATAAGAGAAGAGATGAGAGTACAAGGCACAAATGGGGAACAAGAAAAACAAGCAAACAGTGTTAAAATGTTGAAAGAGTGAAGTACAGAAGAGAATAAGGGGAAGGAAGGAAAGAAAGAAAGAAAGAAAGAAAGATGAGGAACATAAGAAAATTATTTCAAAAAAGGAATGAAAACAAACGATAAAACCGAAGAAAAAAAGTAGAAAATAAAGAAAGAATATAAAGAAAAGAACAAAGTAATCTAAAAAAAAGAGAAAACTATAATTTTTTTAAAAAAAGCAAAAATGAAAAGAAAAGCAAGATGAATAAAAAACACTACCGAAAAAAGAAACAAGGAAAGAAAGAAAGACAAATGACATAGGAACATGAGAAAATATTTTTAAAAGCTAAGAAAAAAAAAATGAGGAAAGCAAGAATAAAGCAAAGAAACAAACAAATAAATAAACAAGAAAGGCAAAGGGAAAAATTATGTTAAAAGCAACAATGTGAAAAAGAACGAAGGAGGAACATAAGAAAAGAAAACTAAAAAAAAAAAAAAACAGAATGAGAACTTTAAAAAAAAAACTACAAAAAGAAAAACAAAAAAATATGAAAAGCAACCAGAAAAAAATTATAAACGGAGAGAAAAGAAAATATAAAGAAAGATGGATAACAAGAATGCACAAAAAAAGGAAAATGGAAACAGAAAGAAAACAGAATAAAAGAATAGTAAAAGAAAAAATATATATATATAATAAAAGGTCATTCCAAACATTTGGAAAGAAATAAGAAATGCAAGAATAAAAAGAGGAGCAAGAGGGAAAGAAAGAAAGAAAAAAATAATAATTTTATCTGAAAAGTAGGAAAGTTACTCTTTACACACGTGTCTGTCCTTCCCGTTCACCATCATGTGATAAAACAAAAGGCATCCTGTCTGTCCTGAGTGAGACTGTGATCAATTCAGCTGTGAGTCGACTCTTTGAGCTGAACGCTTTGACTCTCTGACGCTTCTTGATTAATGTTTTGTAATCAGTGTTATTCATTAGATATTTTTGCTGTTAACGTACCCCGAAGTGTCAATTTTAATTTCTGCATTTTAAAACTACAATCAAAACATCATCGTCCGTGTCAGAACGTCCATCTCATGTTCCTCCCTACGTACCCTTTATAATACCGCGCTCTAAGTGTGTAATTACAGTGCGGACGCAACATGACAATTAAAACATCACCCTCGACGTAGGAAACGTGACGGCTTTTAACCGAGACGCAAACATGCAATTGTGAAGACGTGCCTCCGCTCTCACAACACACGCATAAAGAAAAACAAACACCATGTGAGAGCAGATAAGAAGCGCAGATACAGAGAGTTCGGCCTGAAAGCTTCCTCGAGCACCTTGTACAAGGATGTGAAAATCTCCCCCCCCCGCCCAACACCCTGAATTCTTTTGATGCCTTGTATGGGTATTAAATCCACACCACAGGAAAAGATAGATGAGCTCAGGCTCTCCGGTTACTTGGTAACGAAGCGAGCTGGGGTTTATAGCGAGGGATCAAGAGGTTATGGCTGTGAGTCAGGGCTTGCTCTGCGGACGCTCCGTATTACATCACCGGCTGGAAACAGATAAAAACTATGATGTACTTTTTATATGCCATGTCTTAAAGTGGGATCTGTCTGCGCTTTCAGCTCAGCAATTTTCAATTCGTTACAATTTAATAGCTGTGCTTTTCATTGTCTGATTTGTCGCAAGCATTTCAATTTCTTTCAGGTTTTAAAGAAAAATAAAAAAATAATAAAAAAATTTAAAGTATTCAAAATGCATTGATAACATATTGTGTAAAATTTTGTGTCTCGTACAAACATCGTTTTTTTCTGCTAATCTTTTGTGCCACAATAGGTGGCGGTATTGCACCGACTAGACATAAACTCAAAAGAAGAAGAAGAAGCAATAATCTTGCAAAATGTTTAAGGTCCCGCGGAAGAAGGGATTTATCAAATTTTTTTTAAAGAATTTATTATTTGAAAGTTGACCTAAATAAGTGTGAATCGATTCAGAATCAAAAACTGCAACGCAGTTTCAATTACCTGAGTTGATTAACAAAATGTAATTATTGATATATTATTCTGTTCTCCTAAAAAATGTTAAAATACAGATGGTCTCAAACATATGATTTCTCTACTTTACTAGAATGTGAAAACGTTCAGTAGAAGCCACAATACGAAATATAGAATTTCGATCTTTTTCCTGGCGAGAAACTTCCAGTGCAATGTTGTCTTGTGATACTAGGTGGCACCGGTGAGCAACACAATCACAAGCATAAACAACCAACATTCTATTGAAGACTGTTTGCCAGTGTTTTGCACGCACACTCGCACTCACATGCATGAGGGGTGTTCGAGTCAAACCGGGCCTTTAGACTGTGCAGAATATCAGAACACAGTTATGAGAGTAAAAACTCACTTTATTTCTCTATATAATCCCCTGCTACATTAATGTAGTAGTAATCTAGTTTTCTCAGTAAACTGGAGCTATGATCTAACTGAAACACTGGCCTCCTGAGAACTGCTTTAATTTTCCCAAACATGTGGAAATGGTTTGGACCAAGGTCAGGACTGTACGGGGGATGTGGCAATAACTCTCAGTCGAGTTCCTGTGGTGTGAAAGTGATGTTGATGAATGACTGTGTGTACAGTTTCCACAGTCCGATGCGTCTCTTCCTCAAGTTGCCGACATCAAATTTCAAGGATCAGGTGCTCCACTCGCCGAGCTGCAGTGGACTCTGAGCCACCTCTGGGGATTGTCATTCACGGACTTACAGCTTTCTTTAAAATGTTTGCACTGCGGCTAAGAGTGTCATCACTGTACTGTGATTGACGTCCTCTGAAAATGTCAATCGGTTTTATGTCTTCTTTTACTAGTCTCAGTTTCACTCGAACGTGTGATATAAAATATTTTATTATAAATCAGTCCTTTTGTTAGATTCTGCTGCCGAACTGTAGGCTAATGTAAGGGTACAGCTGGAACTACATCTGGGTACTTGTACAAAATGATTGTGCACCCTCTGACCAATCAAATTCGAGCATTCAGACACACTGGGGTATCTGTTTAAATAATAGAAAGGTTTTGTCAGAACTCGCTGTTTCAATTATATCTTTACGTTTCATACATTGGAGGACCTGAAACCAGGCTGGACAAAATTTAATGAAACTTTTGCAGTACTTAGATATCAGCCTGAAGTTTAGACTGCACTATAAGTGAAATCAAAACGTTGAGTAAAAGCGATGTTATGAACAGTTCTGTGCCGGATTTAATAATCTACTTTAAAATAAGATACTAATAAGCTACTTGTTCAATGTAAACGAACACCTGGACCAATAGATATTATATACACCAATATATATTATATACACTACCGTTCAAAAGTTTTAGAACACTTGCAAATTTCTTTGTTTTTGTTTAGTGATTTATTTTCTACATT